>CM076092.1:27705997-27936274 GCA_038088585.1 Chrysina gloriosa
TTACTAATGGAAGAGGATCAATACATCATTATGTTCTGATATCAGGTTGTTTCGATCGGTATCAATACCATAGACATATCAAAGGTGAACGTAATAGAATGTTAACCGTAGTGACGATAACCGAGACGAAGAAGAAAGCAAGATTGTTGGGGTTATATAAAATTTGTAAATCACGAACGAAAAACGGTGCTATGTATTATGGTCTACATCGACTTTACGCGTAAACCAATAGAATCATACTGGTCCGAGTCTCAAACAGCAAATACAAGTGGAATGCGTATTATGCATAAGCATAACGACGTTCACTGTATCGGACTGAATAAACGTTTTCGTGCAACAATTGACGGAAATACATCAAACAACTATACAACCGTCACATGGAATTTCCCAAACACATGAACCACCTCACCGCCAGCGGGCGCAGAGCATAACACCGAAGTCGAAAAATGACATATGCGAAAAGGCATTAAACGAACATAAAGTAACAGAGCATCTCCATTTGACTTAACCATTCTGGGGTTTAGCGCATTCCAGTTGTAACCTCAACTGCAAAATACCTACACTCGTTCCGATTTTCTTCTATAATTTAAGTGGATATGACAGTCATCTTCAAATACGCCAGCTGGACGACGATAGCGAAGATATCGACGTTATACCACTTAATAAAGAAAAATATATCAGCTTCATCAAGATGTTTAAATCGGATCAGTATGTCGATAAGGTAGATGTATTTCGAAAAATAAATATTAAAATGCGATTTATGGACTCGTTCAGATTTATGGCGGTATCTATTGAGAAACAGGATGAAATTTTTCTCAAAATCAATGTTAATATGTGCAGACGTACGACTAGCAGTTGAAGTTCATAACAAACGCACATCCCCGTACTAATATCAACAAGTACGAAAATTAAATGAATGGACTCTGCTGCCCAAGAACAGCTTCCACGACACATTGACAAATAAAGGCGTTAGCGATCAAGACTACGAATACACTATAGTAGTCTAGAACACGATCACTCGTTCCAACTTACTGTAATATTGGAATATTTACCTTAAAACCGACCTCCCGCTGTCCGCAGACGTATTTGGAAATTTTTAATTTTTATAAGTATATCACGATTCACAAACGATTTGAACCCAACCCACTACAACAACAACTGATAATTTCAAGAATATGAGTATTCAGTGTGGTTTATCCCAAGTTAGTTTTCACCATGCAAGAATCAAAAATAAATACCTAACGGGCTATGACAGCAGTGCCCCATCAACCTACCTAGTAGTCTGAGGTGCTAATCATTTATGTAGGTTATGTCTCAATCGCTGTCCTACAACATATTCGAGTGGATGAACCCCGATGAAGTCGATCACCTCGACGTTAGTAGCATAGCGGACAACGATGAAACGCTATTGAACGATGTCCGAAACGACCATCAGCTCCTTCTCGAAAACATAATTCATACAAAATCTATAACAAACAGCATTGCATTATACATCATCGCAACCTTAAGCAGATCATATTCAACGGTCTAGAACTCCCACTCACCCATCGAGTACTACGATTCAACCAGTTCACATGTCTGAAATATTACATTCATTAGAACACCTTCCTGAGGAACCAGTCCGAGAATGACTTCTAGATGATTTTTTTAAATTAATGAACAATTACAGAATTACAGAAAAACGAAGGAGAACATCGATAAACAAGTATATGTTTAACTGCTAACGTATTGAAAGGATTTGAGGTGAAGACGAGACGCTGGGTCTCTGATTGCAAAACAGAAGTTTAAAAATATCAATATATTTAGCGATAATTTTAGATTAATTCAAATGAAGATACTTAAAGTCGTCTACAATAAATCCGCATATATCGGTTTCATCGTCTTGAAATTGTCGAAACTGTTAATGTATGACTTTGACTACAACTACCTGAAACGGTTGTACTAGAATAAAATACCGTTATACTATATTAATACAGATAGCTTCATACTATACATTGAAACTGAGAAGGTGTATGTCGATATTAATCGAAATTCGCATACATTTAACACAACTGATTATGAATACGATATAATTCATACGAAATAAGGTCGTGCAGGGAATGTTTAAATTGAAGAATTTATCGATTTTCGATCAAAGATGGTCGGACTTCAAGCAGATAACTGACAAATTAAACGTGTGAAGAGATCTGACCAACGACAATGTGCCGTATAAAACGCAGCATCTATTCAGGACGGCTCTCCACGATATCTATCTAATATGGAAAACAGGAAATTGGCACTACCGTGCTTGAACGATAAGAGGTGCATCCATACTAATAGGCTAATGATATACATACATACGCCTAGGGTACAACAAGACCATCAAGACTGAAAAAATAGAAGTTTAAGGTAAAAATGCAATTACCATCCAGAAGCAAACCGAAACCTGTTGTTCCATGAATTTCTTCACAACCAGATTTATTATCATCAGCTTAAACAACACGGACAAGGTAAATATCTACAGGCACATAGGAATCTCTCGTACTGAACCAAGGTGAGATTTTAAGACATCTGTATTTTTATGAAAATATTAATGTTTGTATGTTATTATTGTATGTGAACGCCAGTTTATCTGACGGTCAATATATTTTTAATAAAATGCAATATCTGAGTGTTTTTAACCGACTCGAATGAGCCGCGGACAGCAGCGCATTTGTCATGCGAAACATTAATAACATGTACTACTTGTAGAAGCTGATTAACCAATGAATATCCTTATTGAACACTGACTTGATATATGCGTTAAAATGGATGACGACGGGCAAACAAGACGGTATAGCAGCTGTGACGTCAGCACTTACTATCCAACGTCAAACGTCAATACGTTGTTTAGTGGCATACTTGCCAATATGCAGTCGGGGAGAGGTAAAGGGGTCACTCTTTCAAATGGCGCGAATTTTGAATTTCCGGGGAGGTTGGCGCGAATTTTGAATTGCCGGGGATGTTGGCGCGAATTTTGAATTTCCAGGATATTCATTGGTTAATCAGCTTCTACAAGTAGTACATGTTACTAATGTTTCGCATGACAAACGCGCTGCTGTCCGCGGCTCATTCGAGTCGGTTAAAACCACTCACACTTTGCATCTTATTAAAAATATATTGACCGTCAGATAAACTGGCGTTCACATACAATAATAACATACAAACATTAATATTTTCATAAAAATACAGATGTCTTAAAATCTCACCTTGGTTCAGTACGAGAGATTCCTATGTGCCTGTAGATATTTACCTTGTCCGTGTTGTTTAAGCTGATGATAATAAATCTGGTTGTGAAGAAATTCATGGAACAACAGGTTTCGGTTTGCTTCTGGATGGTAATTGCATTTTTTACCTTAAACTTCTATTTTTTCAGTCTTGATGGTCTTGTTGTACCCTAGGCGTATGTATGTATATCATTAGCCTATTAGTATGGATGCACCTCTTATCGTTCAAGCACGGTAGTGCCAATTTCCTGTTTTCCATATTAGATAGATATCGTGGAGAGCCGTCCTGAATAGATGCTGCGTTTTATACGGCACATTGTCGTTGGTCAGATCTCTTCACACGTTTAATTTGTCAGTTATCTGCTTGAAGTCCGACCATCTTTGATCGAAAATCGATAAATTCTTCAATTTAAACATTCCCTGCACGACCTTATTTCGTATGAATTATATCGTATTCATAATCAGTTGTGTTAAATGTATGCGAATTTCGATTAATATCGACATACACCTTCTCAGTTTCAATGTATAGTATGAAGCTATCTGTATTAATATAGTATAACGGTATTTTATTCTAGTACAACCGTTTCAGGTAGTTGTAGTCAAAGTCATACATTAACAGTTTCGACAATTTCAAGACGATGAAACCGATATATGCGGATTTATTGTAGACGACTTTAAGTATCTTCATTTGAATTACTCTAAAATTATCGCTAAATATATTGATATTTTTAAACTTCTGTTTTGCAATCAGAGACCCAGCGTCTCGTCTTCACCTCAAATCCTTTGAATACGTTAGCAGTTAAACATATACTTGTTTATCGATGTTCTCCTTCGTTTTTCTGTAATTCTGTAATTGTTCATTAATTTAAAAAAATCATCTAGAAGTCATTCTCGGACTGGTTCCTCAGGAAGGTGTTCTAATGAATGTAATATTTCAGACATGTGAACTGGTTGAATCGTAGTACTCGATGGGTGAGTGGGAGTTCTAGACCGTTGAATATGATCTGCTTAAGGTTGCGATGATGTATAATGCAATGCTGTTTGTTATAGATTTTGTATGAATTATGTTTTCGAGAAGGAGCTGATGGTCGTTTCGGACATCGTTCAATAGCGTTTCATCGTTGTCCGCTATGCTACTAACGTCGAGGTGATCGACTTCATCGGGGTTCATCCACTCGAATATGTTGTAGGACAGCGATTGAGACATAACCTACATAAATGATTAGCACCTCAGACTACTAGGTAGGTTGATGGGGCACTGCTGTCATAGCCCGTTAGGTATTTATTTTTGATTCTTGCATGGTGAAAACTAACTTGGGATAAACCACACTGAATACTCATATTCTTGAAATTATCAGTTGTTGTTGTAGTGGGTTGGGTTCAAATCGTTTGTGAATCGTGATATACTTATAAAAATTAAAAATTTCCAAATACGTCTGCGGACAGCGGGAGGTCGGTTTTAAGGTAAATATTCCAATATTACAGTAAGTTGGAACGAGTGATCGTGTTCTAGACTACTATAGTGTATTCGTAGTCTTGATCGCTAACGCCTTTATTTGTCAATGTGTCGTGGAAGCTGTTCTTGGGCAGCAGAGTCCATTCATTTAATTTTCGTACTTGTTGATATTAGTACGGGGATGTGCGTTTGTTATGAACTTCAACTGCTAGTCGTACGTCTGCACATATTAACATTGATTTTGAGAAAAATTTCATCCTGTTTCTCAATAGATACCGCCATAAATCTGAACGAGTCCATAAATCGCATTTTAATATTTATTTTTCGAAATACATCTACCTTATCGACATACTGATCCGATTTAAACATCTTGATGAAGCTGATATATTTTTCTTTATTAAGTGGTATAACGTCGATATCTTCGCTATCGTCGTCCAGCTGGCGTATTTGAAGATGACTGTCATATCCACTTAAATTATAGAAGAAAATCGGAACGAGTGTAGGTATTTTGCAGTTGAGGTTACAACTGGAATGCGCTAAACCCCAGAATGGTTAAGTCAAATGGAGATGCTCTGTTACTTTATGTTCGTTTAATGCCTTTTCGCATATGTCATTTTTCGACTTCGGTGTTATGCTCTGCGCCCGCTGGCGGTGAGGTGGTTCATGTGTTTGGGAAATTCCATGTGACGGTTGTATAGTTGTTTGATGTATTTCCGTCAATTGTTGCACGAAAACGTTTATTCAGTCCGATACAGTGAACGTCGTTATGCTTATGCATAATACGCATTCCACTTGTATTTGCTGTTTGAGACTCGGACCAGTATGATTCTATTGGTTTACGCGTAAAGTCGATGTAGACCATAATACATAGCACCGTTTTTCGTTCGTGATTTACAAATTTTATATAACCCCAACAATCTTGCTTTCTTCTTCGTCTCGGTTATCGTCACTACGGTTAACATTCTATTACGTTCACCTTTGATATGTCTATGGTATTGATACCGATCGAAACAACCTGATATCAGAACATAATGATGTATTGATCCTCTTCCATTAGTAATAGATCGATATGTATATCGTATATGTATGGTCGATACAACTTACTACATTTTCGTCTTTATGATGAAGTCAAGTCCGTATACATTTACATATTGATAGGTTGTTTTGGATGTCGATGTGAGCAATACCTTTAATTTCACCATAAACTTAACTCCTTTCAAGATTAGGCGTGTCAGTGCGGATAATTGGTCGTCCTATATATATATTTTCATGCTGGGCGAAAGACTGCAGTAATTCACCATGGGATACACGCTTATTCATCATTTGGAATATTTATATTCGCCTTCGATATATCCATGATGTCAACATCGGATGAGATAGTTCCGTTATCAGAACATAGTAATGTTTTACCCCTCTTCCACTAATAGCGGATTGATATGTATGTCCTTTTTCGCCCTTGTTAAATACACGATTCATACAACTTCGCGCGTCAGGAATTCGACTCCTTGCAAGTTTAGGATTGCCGAATAGTACTGGTAACGTATCATCCTATATTTACGTGACTTCAAGTGCAAGGTAAAGAAAGATTGTAATGCATCATTAAATGCACATCCTGTTCTTTATTTAACTGGTTAGATTGATATATGACTATTTTCTTTCATGGCTTGCAAATTTTATATTTTCCGGTATCATCTTGTTTTTTCATCGTCTTCCATCGTAGACATCACGTTAAACCTCCCATTACATTCACCTTTGGTATGTCCATGATATCGACATCGAACAATATACTTCCGTTATCATGTTAGAATGAGACTTTTGTTCCTCTTATGCCAACAGTATATAGATATATGTATCCTTTTCCACCCCTTATTAAATACACGGTTCATACAACTTCGTGAATTTTTGTTTCTGTATTGAAGTCAAGTCTGTATACGTTTGTATAGAGATGTATTTGATGTGTTCAGTATCGTATAATTTCACCAGCAACTCGGTTCCTTGCGAGGTTAGGACTGTCGAATAATGCTGGTAGCTTCACATTGTACATTTATGTCGTTTGAGAGGTTTGTATAGGTAGATGGGTATTTTGTCTAAAATAATCGATGAATACAATCATACGAAACATCGATCCATTCAGGTTAAATCCCGTATTCTTACGTGTTTAAGTAGGGTGGGTAATCCCAACGCATATTTCATTGAAGATGTAAACGAGAAACCGATTGTGGGGTGTTCCTATAAACAGGAATTGCAGAAATTCAAATATGAGAACGTATACTCCCTCGAAGGAGTTTTACCTAGAAAATGAGATCGAATCAGTGGCATTTTATAACTTCCACAGCAGTTGGATAAACATTCTTACGCTGTTTTGCTATACTAACTTATTAGTAAGATTCCATTATTCTAATACTGCATACTTATCATAAATATTGTTCCACCCTTTAAATAAAATTCGTAAAGTTTATGATGATATCTTTTATTCAACATAATATGTATAAAATTATTTTACTCCGTTATTATATTTCACTCGCTGCACTGTTTCTTGGAAAGCGTCGGTCCATCGATATTACCTTCACGTCGGATAATACTGTTGGAATATCCTATATTTATGCAATTTTTCATGTTGTAGGTTGTATTACATCATGGGGTGCCTGCTTTATCATTATTTCTACATTATTGTTCCGGGTGATTTTTATGACGAACATATCCTCTCCAAGTTTAAGAGAATTGCTGTTCAGATGCGCATGGAAACAAAGGTGTTCATTGTGTAATGTAGCCGTCGGTAAGGTTTGGTCGCGGCATCGAAAATCCTGTTGCGACATGCTATTCGCCGGATGGTTCGTTTTACTTGGTGGCTGCTTCTCTTCTGAAACATCTCGTTCCTTGGTTATGGAATCGATATTATGCGTTTTCTTATGTCGAGATAGACTATCCGATCTCGTAAAGATTTCCTCACATATGGTGCATGTGTAAGATTTATTATTTAAGCAGGGATGTCTGTTCAATCCATCTTTTCTTGCAAACGTTTTGTGGCATATCTCATACTCCATCTTAAACTATAATATTGCAGTCTATTAGGGAAAGTATGCGGTAAAATTTAAATAATTTACCTAAAATATGCCTGTCCAACCACGACGAATACTAAGTGATAATAAAACGCTAAACCAGTAGAAAATCAACGCCTAACTATAAACACTAAACCAATATACTGGAGGTAAAGATGTTGAAGTTCACGACCTAGCTGTTAGAAAGTTGTCGGTAAATTGTGAAGAGCACGGAAATGAACTCGCTTTTATATGATTTATCGATATTCAATCAGAATGCGATATTTCATATGATGCTATCAATCAAACTTTCTAAGTGTTTTTCTACATGTGTCTTAATATATTAATAAATAATGGACTGGGTTTCATTAAATTTGATTTTATATTAACTTACACATTTAACACAGAACTGTCGTTGAATCCTGTTTGTGCCGTTACATGCTCGTATCAATAGACAAAGGAGCCCTGTATTACATAATTTTATTAGACGCCGACTATATAGGATCGTTATAGAAAATCCACATATCTTACTGAATGATACTGACTTCTATCCGTCTACGACCTGCCGAGCCTGATATGTTTGACCTTGTTGATTTACAATCGATTATTGTTGGTATAAGCGTTCCAGTTAAACATAAGCCTATCTGATACGTTTTAATAATTTACTAACTAATTGACTTACGTTCCATTTCCTTATAATATCGTATTACAGTATATCTAAACCTATTTGTGATGTCTAATGATGTAGCGTACTGTGATTAGTGGTCGGTCAATCGTATGAAGCTCGGGTCATCTCCCGATTCCTCCGTTTGGTGTATTTTACGTTCAAACGTATAAACCGATTCTTCACGTTACTGATGAGCGATCGAAAGTATACAGTCTTCAGCAGGACCAACTTGGCCATGCGCAGTGACGTCATCACTTACTGTCTGACGTTAAACACCTTGATCAGTGTTAAGGAAGTTGTTGGGGAACTACCTTCCTATATATAGCATAACATTCATCCTGTTCATATTAAAATATAGCGTTGAAACCTGTTTGTGATGTCTAATGATGTATCGTACTGCGATTGGTGGTCGATCAATGGTACGAAATTCGGGCCATCTCCCGATTCCCCAGTTTGGTGTAGTTTACATTTAAACATATAAACCGGTTCTTCACCTTACTAATGACCGATCAATAGTATGTAGTGTTCACCAGGGCTAACTTGCGCATGTCGAGTAACTTTATTACTTACTCTCTGACGTTAAACACCTTGATCAATGTTAAGGATGTTGTTGGTGAACTACCTTCCTATACATATCGGGGAATTTTGAATTTCGAGTTGGTAACCAATCAGAGCGTGGTATTGTATAGGATGCGACCAATCAGAACGCTGCATTTTATATGATATCATGAACGAGAATGCTCTTCCCATCTAACATTTACCCTGTTTACGCCATTATGGTATTACGTAATATCTTATTAGGGATCTATACATAATTATCTGTTTTATCAACATTTTCTGACTAAGAGCGAATTCAAACATATCCTTGCATCCAAGATTCTCGTCTAAACCTGTTTGTGATGTAATAGTATTGCGTAATATTACGTGATATGTAGGAACATATCCGCAACAATCGGTACGTTGGCAATAGCGGCTCTCATGCGATCACCTTACTCAAACAGTATCAGTCGCGGTCAGTACTTGGATGGTGTACCATATGTGTATTTAAAAATGCAACAGTTATAGCACGTTGACTACAGCCGTTCTCGTTCTTTCACCGACGTCAAACAGGACGACCGCGGTCAGTACTTCGATGGTGAACCGTCGAAACGTGTTTGTGAGGTCATGATACTACGTAATCTAACGTAACTTCCCGGCCAACGTCTCCTGATCCTCCATCTTCTGGTGAAATGCCCAATTCCCTAATTAGGCCTGCTACCACCTACAGCTCCCTGTACTCCGAACAGCAGCGACACTACATACAACCACCTGTACTACCGGTACTACATAGGCACCCTACCGGACAGCGACACCTCCCGGTCACAAGCGGCACTACATACAGCCACCTGTATTACCGGCATCTACCGAACAGCGACACTTCCCGGTCAAAAGCGGCACTACATACAGTCACCTGTATTACCGGTACTGTCCAGTTATCTACCTTACCGACCAGAGGGGCGGTAGCTTTGAACTTTTTGGGGAGAGGGTTGTCATGAGTTTTAACCCTCCAACCGGGGTTGTGGCCCCCATTTCCACACACGCGCGCTCGGGGTTGTGACTACCTTCCAGTATGCACGCTCAGGGTGTTGCCTATCTTCCGGGAGGCTGGGAGGCTGATCCAGAAGCCGCCATCTCTCTCTACTCTCAACTTGCTGTTTTTATACGAGGTATTAACAGAAATAGAAATAACTGAAGAACTATTAAACTGCGTTTCATTGACAGGTACTACAACAGCAAATGATATTTATTCTGCAATTGAGCATTTGATAGGAAAATACGAACTCGACTGGAATATACTTAGCAGCACTACTACGGATGGCGCTCCTGTCATGGTTGGCAAACATTCGGGCGTTGTAACTAAATTAACAGAAAACATCAGGGAATTTTGTAGGATTTCACTGTATAATTCATCAGGAATCATTGGCATCCAAACATTTAAAAATGGACCATGTCAAGCAACCTGTAATTAAAATAGTAAATTTTATAAGGAGCAGAGGACTAAATCACCGACAGTTCAGGCAGTTTTTACAAGAATTGGACGAAAAATTTTCCGATGTCCCTTATTTCACCGAAGTGCGTTGGCTCAGTCGGGGAGTAGTTTTAGAAAGATTTTTTGAATTACATGACCCTATTCAAGCTTTCATGTTAGAAAAAGGCAACCCAATTGATTATGACCATGACTGGTGGGTTCATTGTGTCTTTTTGGTAGATATGAATAAACACTTGACTGATCTGAATGTAAAGTTACAGGGTAAAAATTTGATTTTTGTCACTCAAATGTATTCATATATTCAAGCATTTGAAACAAAGTTGAGGCTGTGGGAAAATCAGGTAGAATATCAAACTTTGGATCATTTCCCTCATTTAAAATCATTTGGCACAGTGAACCAAAAATAATTATTATAATATTCTCACCTTCTGCAAAATCTGATCACGGAATTCAACAATCGTTTTGAAGACTTCCACAAAATGAATGAAATGGAATTCCCAATTTTCAACAATCCATTGATTTGAAGCTTCACAGACATCCGCTCATTTGCAAATGGAGTTGATAGATCTTCAATCGGACAGTATTTTGAAAGAAAAATTTAAAGAGGTTAACGTTCTTACATTTTATACACAATATTTCAAGAGTTTGAATAACTACAAGGAATTAAAAAAGCATGCAGCACGCATTCTGTGTATGTTTGGTAGTACCTATTTATATGAGCAGATGTTTTCCGTCATGAAAATAAATAAGAAGAAACATCGCACAAGAGTTACGAATGAACATCTCCAATCAAGTCTTAAAATAATTACAACGAATATGATACCTGACATCAATGAGCTTATCAAAAACAAGAGAAGTCAGGTATCTGGATCGTCGAGCTCAAAATAATTACCCTCTTTTATAACTTTGATATGATTAACAACCATATAATTAAATAAATAAAATGTTATAATAATTAAGTACATTTTTTTATTTGAATCTGGCCCGCCTAAACATTTTAAATTTAATATATGGCCCTCTGCAAAATTGAGTCTGACACCCCTAATATATAGCAATATCGTAAACAATCTGTATACGTTATGAGTAGCGCTATTGTACTGGTACAGCTATATTAATCTCAACGCGTCATCAAAACATGCGCAAGAGCATACCTTATACTATTGTATCATGGTTTGGACTGTGTATGGTAACGCTTGAAAATATCAAACAGCATCGGTTCTCAGGGTTCTCATTTATCGTTCTGCTTTCGTTGTCTTTCATTTCTTCCGTTTGTTTGTCACAGTTAATAAAATCAGCTTTTTTCAAAGCTCTTTGGGCATTTTACTCGACTCATTATTACGTAAGTTGTTACAAAATTAACATAAAAAGAAAATATAGATAAATTCTTTATTTAAAGGTAAAGATGTCGAACCTCGACGACAACCTCCACAGCGAAAATATGCCTAAAAGAAGGAAAATTATACACGAGCAAGCGCGAGAAATTATGTGGAATGTGTATAATTACTTTAAGCTGCAGAAATGTTAAGGTAATTACAACGTTTATTCATTGATATTGTTATTTGATAACATTTGCGAACACAAGTATGTTGTATCTCATCTATTATTACTTATTACATTCTTTACTTTAATTAAATTAGTATGCGCATTATCTATTGTTGGCAGGTGATATGTTAGCGACTGAGGGTCGTGCAGTTGAACGTGGTGCAAAAACATCATTCGAAACTCCGAAGAGGGTCATTGCTAAGCCGTCTCCAAAATCAATAATTTCGGGGAAGAAGTTATTCGTCGAATCGTCCACAATTTCCATGCACCGCATAAACAAAGACCGACAGTGAAGGCTGTGTATAACGAAGTAATTAGTATGGAAAATTTAGAGTTTTCTGGCAAGATAGCATATTTCCAAAGATTGTTATTAAAATTAGGATTCCGGTAAAACTAATTATTTAAACTATAGTTAGTAATTATTTCATTATTCTTTTTCTATAGTTGGAAAAAAACTACAGACAATCGGAAGTGGTGGAAAAAGTGGTATTCGAGAGTTAAGATGTGCATACATTAGAAACATGAACAAGTATCGCACACAAGGTCGCCCTATTATATATATATATATAGGAAAGTTGTTTTTGTGTATATACATACTTGCTACATGTTTGAAATATGTTTTCTTAATTTAGATGAAACATACATCCACAGTTCCCATACCACTCCATATGAATGGACTGATGGAACACAGGGAGGGGTTAAACGCCTCATTTCGAAAGGAAAACGATTGATAATTGTGCATGCAGGTATATTAAAATTCTTAATAAGATATTGTTACATCGCAAGACCCTCGGTAAGTGCACGTACCGCGAGCGGAACCCCAGGCCGGTTCACCCCATCGCTACAATGCACGTACCGCGAGCAGAACCCCAGGCCGGTTCACCCCATCGCTACGCGAAAGTGCACGTACCGCGAGCAGACTCCGAGCCGTGTTCACCCACCTCATTCGAGCCAACACGAACGATTTAAGACGTTATTTGTTGATGGGCAGGTTAGAAACTTTCTACAAAAAAAGGAAAAAAAAAAACTCTTACGATAGGACTTAAGTGTAATTAGGTAATAAGAACTAAGCATGTAATCCCACGAACAGCAGCATACAAATGACGAAGTGCCAAGGCAGGCACTCATACTTATAAATTCACGGACCGATTCACAGGCTCCACCCACCGTACCCGAAACCGCACGATAGCGGCCAACGCACCAATACGGTTGCCGTCGGTCGTTGACGAAAGGTTTCGGCCAATCAGAATTTTACAGCGCAGCGAACACCAGTCAAAATCTAGGACTATTGTCCTGAATTTTCATTTTATGGCCAGCAAGGCCTACTTAAACCGAAACTTTCGGAAGCTTCAGAGTCGCCTTGAGCGTTGGCTACCGGTTGATTAACTTCGGCCCAGGTAGCTGCAATACAGGGACTCGCTTGAGGATCCAGATCGGTTCGGCGGGCTGAGCTGGCCGAAAGTATCCAGGCGCGCTTATACGTATGTATTTTTGTCTATGCTCTTGCTTACAGTTTATCTATATTTTTGTATATGTTCCTAACCATATTTTGTCTAAATTTGTCTATGTCCTTAACCATATTTTGTCTACATTTGTCTATGTTCCTAACCACATTTTTGTCTAGATTTGTCTATGTTCCTAACCATATTTTGTCTAAATTTGTCTATGTCCTTAACTATATTTTGTCTACATTTGTCTATGTTCTTAACCACATTTTTGTCTAGATTTGTCTATGTTCCTAACCACATTTTTGTCTAGATTTGTCTATGTTCCTAACCATTTTTTGTCTATGTCGTTAACTATATTTTGTCTACATTTGTCTATGTTCTTAACCACATTTTTGTCTAGATTTGTCTATGTTCTTAACCATATTTTTGTCTAGATTTGTCTATGTTCTTAACCATGTTTTTGTCTAGATTCGTCTATGTTCTTAACCATATTTTTCTCTAGATTTGTCTATGTTCTTAACCATATTTTTGTCTAGATTTGTCTATGTTCTTAACCATGTTTTTGTCTAGATTTGTCTATGTTCTTAACCATATTTTTGTCTAGATTTGTCTATGTTCTTAACCATATTTTTGTCTAGATTTGTCTATGTTCTTAACCATAATTTGTGTAAATTTGTCTACGTTCTTGACTATACTTGTCTACACTTGTCTATGTTCTTAACCATATTCTGTCTATGTTTGTCTATGTTCGTGATTGCCTTTTTGTCTAACATTGTGTCTATGTGCGTACTTGCCCCAATAAACCTTGTTAGCTCGCCCATGAATTTACTTCACTAGGGAGCGGTAGGCCGAAACGACCGACGACCTCGGTCGCATCACCGACCGTGCATCGTTGCATTGTCGCGTTGCGGGCAGAACTCGAGCTAGCCGTCTGCAAACAACCCCCATGCCCGTGGTTTTTCCTTCAACAAACCCGACGAACGTGACAATATCCCCAAGGTTCTTGGAGGATTGTGATCTTTTAATTGGTAACACAGTGATAAATATAAAAACAAAGTGAAAGTGATTATCTGGGAATCAAAAAAACAGGTAAAATTAAATAATTTATTCCAATATCATTGAGAAAAGCCAGACTTCCGACGGGTTGACCGGGGCTCGGCTTTTTGCGCGGTGATAAGAAAAGAAAACAGAAAATACATATCCGTAGAGAACAGGGGCGGAGTAGGAAATTATATATATCATGGATACGGAGGAATACAGCTCGGAAAATAGGAAGAGAAAAGGAAAAAGAGAAGAGGATGAAGAGAACGGCGAAAATATTTTCAAGAAAAGTAAAAAAATAATAAGATCGCCTATGAAGTCTCAGAAAAAGCTGGAAGACAACATTGGTGTAATGATGAAGATGATTGAGGAAATGGGAGCGAAGATGAACAATTTATCAATAGAAATAAAAGAAATGCGGGAGGAACAGAGAGAATATAGAAAAGAAATGTCAGAGTTAAGAAAAGAAAATGCGGAACTCAAAATGCAAAATAAATTTATTAAGGGGGTAGTGATGGATATGGAAGACAGATTGGAACGAGTAGAGAATGAGAAAAGACGGAATAATGTAGTGATTCAGGGTCGAAAAATAGATACAGAAGATAGGGAACAACTAAAAAGCGCAATGGAAAATTTCATAGATAAAGAGTTACAGATGAGAGTACATATAAAACAGGCCATAAAATTAGGTGAAAAAACCTGTCTAGTTCAATTAGACAGGACAGAGGATAAGGTGGAGATAATGAAAAACAAAAACAAATTAAGAACAAAAATAGGAGGAAGGATTTTTATTAACGATGATTTATGTAAGTGGGACAGAAAGATACAATAACAAATTAGATTTAGAGCTAAAACTGAGAGGGAAAACGGAAAACAAACAAAAATTGGGTTCAGGAAGTTGTATATCGGGAATGAGGAATGGAGATGGGATAGAGAGAAGGATAAGTTGATACACATACAGAGATCAAAAAACTAGAAGGCGTGAACGAGCAGGGAATAGAGAGGACGTACCTGGTAATCAGAGCGGATACAGAACAAACTCGAACACGAGAATACATGGATGTGAGGATGGGAAATAGGAACAACAAGGTAGAGACAGAGAGGAATGCTAACACGATGACGAGCACAGCTATGAACAAGGAAAATGGAAAGATACGCGTTGGAACGTGGAACATAACTTCCCTAACGGGAAAAGTCTACGAACTAGCAGAAGAAATGAACAAGTACCAAATTCAAATACTGGGAATAAGTGAAACAAAGAAAGCCGGAGCAGGTAGAATAGGGGTAGGAAGTCCATATTTTCTGTAGTATTCAGGAGTGAGACCGGATCAAAGGAAAAAATAGGTAGTAGGGATATTGTTGACAAAGGAACTGGATATAAGAGTAACTATACATCAATCACTCTCATCAAGGTTGATGCGCTTGAGAATAGAATTGGAGAAGGAATCGGTTGACATCATACAGATGTATGCACCAGTAGAAGGAACAGATGGAAGTACAATGGAGGAGTTCTA
Organism: Chrysina gloriosa; assembly: GCA_038088585.1. NCBI lineage: Eukaryota > Metazoa > Arthropoda > Insecta > Coleoptera > Scarabaeidae > Chrysina > Chrysina gloriosa. The sequence goes on from CM076092.1 coordinate 27,721,978, forward strand.
TGAAAAACTGCAGGGACTATTGGATGAAATAAGAGAGACAAACTCAAAAGTAATATTAATGGGGGACTGGAATGGTAGAGTGGGTAATGATACAAATAAGGGACTGGGCTGTTTGGGAGCATATGAAGAAGAAACGTTAAACGGAAATGGTTGGAAAATGATTGATTTTTGTATACGTAATGATCTCCTAATAGGGAATGGTTTCTGAGAGCAACCACTGGAAGAGAGATACACCTTTGTCGCGGAAGAGAGAAACGCGAAGAGTATAATAGACTACATAGTCTATATCCAAAGTATGAAAACTAATATACGAAACATAAAGACACAAAAAGAGGCTGAAATGGGAACTCAACACAGATTGCTAACGGCAGAACTCCAAGAACAAATTAACACAGAACACCAAATAGCTGAGTATCATAAAATAGCAATCAGCAAATTAAGAAACGAGAAGAAAAGAGCAGAATACCAACAGAAAACGAATGATTTACTAAAGAGACATGAGCAGGAAGAAATGACACTAGAAGAGACGTGGAGAATTTACAAGGAAATTATATATGATTCTGCACTAGAAGTATGTGGTCAAATCAGATACAGGAAAAAACAGAAAAGAACAAAGTGGTGGACTAAGGAAATACAAAAGGAAGTCAAAAAGAAAAAAGATGCGCGGAGAAAATACGTTTTAACAAAGGAACAGCAATACAAAGAACAATATGTTAAAATAAGAAACGAAGTTAAGAAGTGAATCAAAGAAGCGAAAAAGAAAAGCTGGGAAGATTTTGGAAATGATATAAATGAGGCATATAAAACAAATAACAGGAAATTTTGGAACCTAATAAGATCAATGAATGGAAAGAAAAAGAAAGAAATAAAACCAATTAGGAATACCGCGAATGAACTAAAAACAAGAACAGAAGATACACTTGAAATATGGAAAGAATTCTTCAGGAAAAAATTCACAGATGCAGGAGATCATACAGATTTATTGCCAGAATCAGGAACACGAAATGAATATAATGAAGAACTTGAAGAGATAGATATGACAGAAGTAGAGAAAGCCCTGAAAAGAATACAAACAGGAAAAGCCTGCGGTGCTAATAATATAGAACCGGAAATGGTAAAATGGCTCGGACAGATGGGAAAGGAGTGGATCCTTGACATCTTTTGTAAGGCATGGCGAACGAACACAATTCCTGCGGATTGGGAAAATAACCTCATCACTCCCATATATAAGAAAGGCGATCAAAGTCAGTGCGAAAACTATAGGGCAATATGCCTATCGACAGTATGTTTTAAGGTCTATACCAAAATAATAGCGGAACGACTTACACATTTAGTAGGAGACAAACTGGGAGAAGAACAAGCAGCCTATAGAAAAGGGAAACAAACGAACGATAATACCCACATAATTAAAAACATCATAGAACGTAAAATTGAGACAGGGGAGGAAATCTACTTCAATTTCATAAACTTGCGAGCAGCCTTCGATACAGTAGATAGAGGGAATATAGATATCTGTCTAGAGAAACTAGAGGTTGCAAGAAAATTGCGCCAAATAATCAATAGTCTATATTGTCAGGTTAGGGGGATAGTACAAGTGAATGGAAAAAGATCAGCAGATTTTGAAATGCAAGTGGGAATAAAACAAGGAGACAGCTTAAATCCATTAATATTTATTATAGTAATGGACAGAATCCTGCAAAATACGAGGAAACGCACCGAAACTGTGAAGACACTGATAGGATATAACAAACTGCAACCTGTAGCTGTGGATGCCTTACTGTACGCCGATGATCTGGCACTAATAGCTGGCAGCTATGTGAAAATGAAAAATTAACAAAAATATGGACAGAAGAAATAGAAAAGATGAAGATGGAAATAAACGTAGAAAAAAGCAAACTAATGGTGATAAATAATAAAGAGCCAGCCAGTAATCTAATAATTTAAATGTATATATATATATATATTTCGTGACCTTTTATACTTATCTTATATGATAGATCTCTACCACTAATAGGTCAATAAAACAAGGCTGGTTTGAACGATAGTTATATTTTCAGAACGTTTACAAACGTTCTCGGAACACCTTCGTCAGTGAGAAAATATAACTACATAAATATATAAACAAACATTTGTTTTTTATTTGGGAACTATCAACAAAATAACTAATGACTAGGATTTCTTGATATAGAGGATGTGTAACCAACTTTTATATATATATGTATATATAAATTATAAAAACTAAATTAATGTGTAAACATACATGCAAATTAAGTAAAACCTTATATCAAAAAATCTTTGTCGAAACCTTAACAATTCTGTTCAAGGACTAGGGAACACCCAAATTTAAAAACCTAGCCAATATATATATATATATATATACATATATATATATATATATAAAGTTGGTTACGCATCCTCTATATCAAGAAATCCTAGTCATTAGTTATTTTGTTGATAGTTCCCAAATAAAAAACAAATGTTTGTTTATATATTTATCTAGTTATATTTTCACTGACGAAGGTGTTCCGAAAACGTTTGTAAACGTTCTGAAAATATAACTGTCGTTCAAACCAGCCTTGTTTTATTGACGTATTAGTGGTAGAGATCTATCATATAAGGTAATCTAATAATTAAAATAAACGAAAAACAAGAAGAAATTGTCGACGCATACGAATATTTAGGTACTATTATATCGAAGGACGGAAAAATTGATCTAGACATAGCAAAAAGAGGACGAAAAGTCACAAACATATACTACGCTCTGAATCAAACCATCTTTGGAAAAAAGAAATAGAACCCAAGATCAAACAGATAGTATACAATGCAGTAGTAGCACCAACAATAATGTACGCAAGTGAGTTCTGGACAATACAGCAAAAACACGAAAGCAAAATAACAGCTATGGAAATGAAATTTTTGAGAAAGATCGTGGGGAAAGCAAAAATGGACAGAATAGAAAACGAACAGATAAGGAATATGATAAATCAAGAAGATATACTAAAAAGAATGGAAAAATATCAACTGAATTGGTACGGCCACATAATTAGAATGGAACAAAAGAGTTTAACAAAGAAAATAATGGAAGCCAAATATAACGGGAGAAGAAAAAGGGAAGACCAAGGAAAAATTGGATTGACAGAATTGGGACGAAAGCGAGGGAAGACCATAGCAGAAATGAGAAGAATGAATACGGACCGGACACGATGGAAAGAATGGATTTAATCGTCGTAAGATCCAAAATTAACCCGACGCTGAAAGGCGTAAGGATTGACGAGAAGAAGAAGAAGAAGATGAAGAAGATATCCACGAGCTAATAAATATAAATTGTGTAATTTATAGGTGGCGAACAAGGTTTTGTTAGCAACGCATTATTAATTTTCAAGTCTGGGCAAAAGGTGGTGACTATCATGATGACATGAACCAAACTAATTATAAACAATGGCTGGAAATCTCATTACTACCCAATTTACCTGAGCGTTCTGTTCTGGTGATAGACAATGCAAGTTACCACAACGTTTTGTCAGTCCGGCACCATAATTGTAATACCAAAAGGCTGAGATGATATCTTGGCTGGATACATGAAGCATTCTCTATGATACTAGTTTTACGAGGGTTGAGCTGTATGATATCATTAAGGCACATAAACCAACATACACGGAATATGAAATTGATAAGCTATTAGTACACCACAGCCATACTGTCTTAAGACTACCCCCATATCATCGCGAACTCAATCCAATAGAGAAAATATGGGCTATCGTAAAGCAAAGAGTAGCGACCAAAAATGTTTCTTTCCAATTAAATTATATGATAGATCTCTACCACTAATAGGTCAATAAAACAAGGCTGGTTTGAACGATAGTTATATTTTCAGAACGTTTGCAAACGTTTTCGGAATACCTTCTTCAGTGAAAATATAACTAGATAAATATATAAACAAACATTTGTTTTTTATTTGGGAACTATCAACAAAATGACTAATGACTAGGATTTCTTGATATAGAGGATGTGTAACAAACTTTTATATATATATATATAAATTATAAAAACTAAATCAATGTGTAAACATACATGCAAATTAAGTAAAAACATAGAATAATTATAAAAAAGACTAATATATGAAATGATAAATATACAAAAAGACACTAAAACTATTAATTTCAGAACCGATATTCAAAATTTAAGTAATGTATATAGCAATTTGTTAAAATGACATTTGCATTTCTTAAGAAGGAAACCTTTGGCTAGGTTTTTAAATTTGGGTTTTCCTAGTCCTTGAACAGAATTGTTAAGGTTTCGACAAAGATTTTTTGATATAGGCTTTTACTTAATTTGCATGTATGTTTACACATTGATTTAGTTTTTATAATTTATATATATATATAAAAGTTTGTTACACATCCTCTATATCAAGAAATCCTAGTCATTAGTCATTTTGTTGATAATTCCCAAATAAAAAGCAAATGTTTGTTTATATATTTATCTAGTTATATTTTCACTGAAGAAGGTATTCCGAAAACGTTTGCAAACGTTCTGAAAATATGACTATCGTTCAAACCAGCCTTGTTTTATTGACCTATTAGTGGTAGAGATCTATCATATAAGATAAGTATAAAAAGGTCACGAAATATATATATATATATACATTTAATTTCCAACTAAATGATGTAGAGAGAATTGCCAGAGTGGAATTTGAAAAAGTGACAGTACAGGAGTGGGAAAATGTTTGTTCGCATGTTAGAAATATTGAAGAGGACTACATCCGAAAGGAACACATCGTGGATGATATGACAGAGGAATTTATTATTAATGTAAATAATGATAGTGACATTGATTCTTTTTTGGATTATTACTCAGATGAGAATGTTTAATTAAAGTTAATGTACATATTTTTCGATTCCTTGTATTTTATTTCCTTGTTTGTGTCATTATATTGCATTTATTCATTAAAGATTTCAATTTCTAATTAAATATACATATAACATTACTGAGAGTATTTTTATTTCAGAGAAATTAATCAGGAAGAAGTAGATAAATAATTAATACACAAATATACAATTATAATTACAGTATTGCGTATTAAAGGTTATAGATGCCTGATTCATTTTAAGAACTTCATATTCACATAAATTTAGTTTTATAATATTTAAAAATTTAGAGAACAGCCTTATAGAATACTATGTTTAAAACGCTTTTTGTTTGCCAGTCGTTGCCATAGTGATTTCGATGTCGATATTTTTAGTGCGAATAGTATTACATTTACGCCACACCTCGCGCAACTCGAGTGCCATTAGATTTGAAATCGAGTATACCACTATTGCTTCTAATTGGACGAAGGGTGGGACCAGAGAACATTGAGAACAACAACTACATAACTAGCAGAGGGGGACAACGTTTCCAGCAACACCTGCGAAGTTAAGCCTCAACTAAAATAAAAAGGGCGGGCTTTTTAATATTGGTAATGGGTAAATTTTGGTTTAATTTAATTTAAATAACATAAATTTCATATTATATTATAATATTTATTCAATCATGTGAAAAATACATCTACAAAATTATTTACCTTGAATATACCTATAAGTCTTTACAAATGTTATAAAATTCATCGTAATATTCTATAGAACTTTTGCCACTTATAAAAATACGGGTATAAAATTATTTTCGTGAAATGCATTTTTTTACAAATGTTATAAAATTCATCGTAGCATTCTATGTGACATTTGCCACTTATTTGTTAATTTTTGGTTTTTTATTAAGGATCCTTTTAAGCTATTTATTTGTGCATACATTTTCTTCTTCCTGGGACTTAACTCGGATCCTCGTGTGCAACGTACTGCACTTAAAATTCTTCCTGAAAAACAAGGAGGGAAATATAATTCCACAGCTATTTAAAATATTAATATCAATAGAAATTCGTTTCTGGTTGTAAAAATACGACACATGCTGTATTAATTTACTTACGAGTTTTTGTGGCCCTCCCAAGAATGATGTTTTAGCTTCAACTGATTGTGATGCTGAAGGATAAATAATAAAGTTCATATCACAAACGTGAATTTTGATATTATTATTATTATTATTATTATTATTATTATTATTATTATTATTGTAGCTATACACCCCCGAAGGGGTTGAGCCTCCTATTCGGATCTCTAGATCATTACAATTTGGGAGATCAGCCCCTTCTTCTGATTATATGCTTTCACATAATTTCTTCCATAGTTTTCTGTTTCTCGTTTTTTGTTTCCAATTGATGTGTCCGGTCCTTCGTATATCCTGCTCCACTTCCTTCAGCCATGTCCTCTTCGGTCTTCCCTTCCTTCTTCTGCATCCCGGCTTTCACTCTGTCACATCATATATTACTGCTTCTGGACCCGCTCTCCATACATGTCCGAGCCACCTTGCTCTTGATTGCTTAATTTTTCTCACTACATCCATTTCTATTTCTTGTGCCAATTCCTCGTTCGTCCTTCTTCTTAGGTCCTCCTCATGCTTCTTTGTCATGGACAGCGTTTCTGTGGCATACAGCAGTGTTGGGCTAATTATTGTTTTATAAATCTTCAGTTTGCTGTTTTTGCTTAATGTCTTACTTTTTAATAGCTTTTTATTTCCGTAGAAAATCCTGTTTGTTGTGATTATCTTCTCTTTTATTTCTGCTTCACGCTCGCATTTAATGGTGATTGTCACTCCCAGGTATTTGAGTCTTTCCACCCCCTCAAAAGCATACTTTCCTATTTGGATTTTCTTCTTTTCGCATTCTCTATCTAATCTCATTATTTTGGTTTTTTCTTCATTGATTTTCAATCCCATTTTTGCTCCATCTGTAACTATTTCTTCCAGCACCTCCTTCATTTTACTCCTGTTTTGTGTTATTAATGCAATGTCATCAGCGTACGCAACTGTCTGTTCTCCTCTTGTCCTTAATGTTCCCTTCTTTATCCTTCGGAGTACATATTGCAGAGCCAGGTTAAATAGGGTTGCTGACAGTGCGTCTCCTTGTCTTACTTCTTTATTGAAATCGAACTCTTCTGTCTCCCCTTTCTGCGTTAAGACACTCGCTGTTGTTTTTTCCATTGTCATCATTATTAGCCTCCTCAATTTTACGCCTATACCCAGCTCCTTTAGCGCTCTTTTTAGTTCATTTCTATTAATGCTATCGAAAGCTTGCTGGAAATCTATGAAAAGCAATTGTATTTCTATTTTGTAATGCTGAGCCTTTTGCGTTAGTTGTTTTATTGTGTGTATTGCATCCATCGTTGATTTTCCTTGTGTAAATCCGTTCTGATATTGCTCCACTGTGCCCTTTGTTTCTTCTGCCAATCTCCTATGCAGCAGTGTGGATAGCAGCTTATATGCTGTGTTTAGCAGGGCGATCCCTCTGTAGTTGTTACATAGTCTCTGGTCTCCTTTTTTATGAATTGCTATTATTTGTCCGCATTCCCAATCTTGTGGCATTCTTTCCTGCTGCCATATTTTTTTATCAGCTGGTATAGTTTTTTTTAATTTCTTGTCCTCCATATTTGAACATTTCCATTTTTATCCCGTCTTTCCCCGGAGACTTCCCATTTCGGCTTTTGTATATAATTTCTTCTATTTCTGCTCTTGTTGGAATGTCCAACTCCTCTGCTATTTCGTCCACATCTTGCTCTTGCTCATTTTCTACTGGCGTCCGTATTTCCTGCTCCGTTAGAAGGTGCTTGAAGTGTTCTTTCCATATTTGCTTGTATTCGCGTTCAAGCTCTGTAACTCTTCCTTCTTTGTTTCTTATTCCATTTACTTTTCCCTTGTATACTTTATTGTTTTCCCCTATTTTCTTGTAAAATAACTTACTAAACGTATTATTTTTTCTATTTTCTACTTCAATTTCCCTTATTCTGTCCAGTTCCTTTTTGTTTTTCTTACTAACTTTTTGCATTCCCTTCTGATTTTTTCATATTCTTTTCTGTCCTCTTGTCTCCCGCTGTTTCACCAGGTCAATTTCCTTTTGTTTCTTCTTTGCGTAAGGTTTTTACATTCATCATTATACCACTCATTTGACGTCCTCCTCTTTTCTTCTCCCAGGATTTCTTTTGCTGCTTCGCTGACACAATGTTTTATTCCGCCCCATTCCGCCTCTATGTCATCTTCATCCTCCAGATTTACTTTGTTTTGCACACTTGTTTCATAGTTACATCTTACTTGTTCTATAATCAATTTAGACGTATCCCATCTACACCTTGGGCGTCCGCTTGTCCTATTTCTCTTTATTTTCAGTCTGACTGTTGCTATTACTATGGAGTGATCAGAGTCAACATCGGGTCCTCTGTATGATCTTACGTCTGTTATTGAGAATTGCATTCTTCTATTTACTAGGACGTGGTCTATTTGCGTGTATGTGTCTTATCCCGGCGCTTTCCAGGTTACTTTGTGCCATTTCTTGTGCTTGACCTTTGTACTACTTATCACTAAATCCATACTTGCTGCTACGTTGCATAGTCTTTGCCCATTGTCATTTGTCTTCTCATGTAAAGTGAGTTGACCCGCTATTTTCTGTATCGTCGCTTCTCTTCCTATCTGCGCATTAAAATCTCCCATTATTAGTCACGTGTCTTCTTTTGGCATCTTCTCTATTTCGTCTTCTAACCACTCATAGAACTTTTCTTTCTCTTCCTTTTCTCATACTTCCGTTGGCTTATATATGTATATTTAGGTCTGATATGTTTAAAGGTTTGGCTTGAATTCTCAAGTAGGCCAATCTTTCATTAATTGCATTAAATTCCATTATGCTTTCTTTTAGTTTCCCCATTATTATGAAACCTACTCCTTGTTGACCCTGCTTTTCTCCTCCTGAATATTTTAACGTGAAGTTTGCCTTGTTTATTTCACCTTGTCCTTTCTATCTCACCTCCTGGATTGCTACAAGGTCTATCCCATATTTTTTGATTTCTTATGCCACTTCTTGCATCTTCCCTAGCTTTAGCATCGTTCGTACATTCCATGTTGCTATCTTCATTTTATCCTTTTGTTTCTTTTTATGCATGCCTCCCCTTCTCATTTTCCCCTCGGCCATTGCTACATTTTTCATTTCCCGTTTCTTTTCCGTTTGCGTGTCCTTTGTCATTGCTATATTCGTCATCCGGCCCTTGGTTACATCATTGCTTGTTTCTTTGCTGTCCTCCTCAATCTTTCCTTTTATGGCTCTTTTATATCTCGTTACATTCCCATTTGCTTCGTTCTTCTGCTCGTATTCCTTTTTCATGGCCACTGTCATTATGTCTGTAGCCCTATCTTCGTTCCCTTTTAGTTTTTTGAATTGTAAGTAGTTCTTGTGACTGCACGTATTTTTCCTCTACCTTTATAATTTTCCTCTTCGTCTGGCGACCTTTGGCTGAATGTCCTAGTTTTTATTATGTTCGGTTCCGGCGTATTATGTTGTTTCGACTGTTTAATCTCTCTTCTCACCTCTTCTAGCGTGTATATTTTCCCGTTTATTAGAATTTTGTTGTATCTCAGGTATGCTTGATTACCATCTTCTCTCTACCTTTTCGCAATCTCTATCTATTGTTTTCTCTGCTTCATCACTTCCTTGGAATAACACTCATCTATCCATATTCGCTTCTGCGCATCTTTTAGCTTTTTCTTTATACTCAGTATTTGGTTACGTAACTTTTTTGTTCTTGTTCCTATTTGCACCGGTCTCACTCCCTCAGCCAACCTCCCGCCCAATCTCTCCACCTCCACCAAATCCATTCTCGTATCCATCTCCATACCTATTTCACCTATTATCTTTGCTATTTTCTTCTTTAAGTTCTCTTCTGTCTCGTTATCGTCTTCCTGCACTCTCGCATCTCTTTCCAATATGTTAATTCGCTCGTCCTGCTCTTTGATCTGTTTCTTAAGTTCTTGGTTTTCCGCCTCTAACTTCAGCATTGAATTCACTGTTTTGTCAAGTTTTTGCTCTACGCTGTCCAACTTGCTTAGTCTCTCATTGATCTCTCCCAACTTCTTCAATATTTCTTCCATTTTGTTGTGTATGGTTTATAAATCCTCTTTAGTCCGTCTCTGTTGTGTTTATTTCTGCAGCGTGAATATCTTGCATTAAGGCGCATGCGCCAATCCACCGTGATACCTTCTCCCTTTACTACCCTGTTTTCTTGAGGTTATGTTCCGTTCATGCAATTTATAAAGTATAGTCAATTCTGCTGTTTTAAACTTTGTTACACTTAACCACCTTTATACATTCACTGATTCTACTTTGCTGCTATATTTGTTTGCACTTATTCAATAATTTAGAGTTTATTTCGGGGCGAAAAACATTCCTATCTTGCCAGGACCGGCTCCCACGTTTTTGATATTAGCATTTATTATTTTAATTATATTATCATAGATGGTAATTGAACAGTCTTCTTACAATACAGTACATGTGAGATGGTTTCATTTAGGCTATTCCCGATAAGGTTTTAAAGTTTCTTAAATTGTAGGAATAGTTCATAAAAAGGTGAACATTGAAAAAGCCCTGAATAAAAATGGTACTATATAACAAAAAGTTCTTGATAGATACAGTACCCACTTATATATTGGGAAATTACCATCCAGTTGTATGCACATACACAATAACTTACTAGATTGAATTGGTTCTAAAGGATGGGGAATTGTCATGTACCTTCTTGTTTATCCTCTATTAAAAAAGTCCATCATAAACAGAATAATATATGAATTTATATATTTACGTATTTAATAGGTCTCCATATGTTCATGATGCAGTGTACTCTGTTTAATATTTTGCTCCATGTCTCGGTTTCCTTGAAGTCCTAAATTTGATCGGTCTAATAAAAATGACATATTAGATAAAGTAATCAAGTAAAACTTCGCTCATGCTTACCAAAATTTTCAGGTAATAATACTGATGGCACAGCTGTTTTAAATAACTGTTGATTTATCGAATAATCCTTAACATCAAAATGATTATGGCAAACTTGATATGTTTTGTACACTGTCATTGGAGGTAAAGTAAATAGCTTTTCATTTTTAACTGTGTTAAGCCACTTATTTTATCTCTCCAAATTTTCTTCTGGTTGAGGAAAATAGTGCTTCTTTGAAGATTGATCTCTACATCCTGGCATTGCACACTTCTTCATTTTTGTAGCTAAATGTAAATTAGAGGTAATACATAAACTGGTAACTAATAAAGATATACATACGTTTATCAAGAGTTCTTAAAAGTACTCAGTGTCCTTAAACTACACAATACACTAAAACTTAACGGTAAAACAACTAAAAATATGCGATATAACCAACTAATTTAGTACTTAAATGGTCACATAGATAATAATACATTTTATGGGCAATGGGCATAAAATAACCATTCTGTAAACAATCCCGACGCATCACTTTTGATCATGCGCATAAAATACTGTTCATCCTACATTTACTAGCATTTAGTTAGGCGATGTTTTTAACGAAGTAATACAAAGTTAAGCTTCACAAAAACTTGGTTCCCGACTGGTGCATTTAATATCCCCCCTCATGGGTGGGACAGAACTCCGACTTATCCTCGCCTTTCTAGTATTCCCCTTCGGCTCTCGGAAGTTCCCGGCTCGGTTCGCAAGAGCCGCTGGCTCTTAAGAGTCGAGCTGCTCGGCCCTGTAGTAAGGTACACTCGGTTTCAAATCTAATGGCACTTGAGATGCGCGAGGTGTGGCCTAAATGTAGTACTATTCACACTAAAAATATCGACATCAAAATCACTATGGCATCTTTAACCCTACTCGCATTTTTGTAATAATCAAAATAAAGCTATGAAACTCCAAATCGTCGCTATTGTGGGCTCTGAAGACAATAAAAAAGAAAAAATATATATATTATTAGTTCAAACTTTATTTAAAAAGATTTTACATTCGACATCTATGCAAGTCAATGACCGGGTACCGCGGAATCCGCACAAGTTTAATTTGTTGTTCTACATAACTTACTACTTTTACATTCTTTATGATTGAAAACACATTTTTAAGGCTTATAATAAACAATTTAAAAAGAAATATCCTTATCAAAGTAGAATAAAAAGATACAGTGTGTATGCAGAAGAGACTTCTCTTTATAGTTACATTTGGCTTAGCGATGAAAGACTAAGTTAAACGTAGCGACTTAAAGCAAAAACTTTCCTGGATTTATTCAACAAAATTGTTAATATATACCTTAATATATGAACGGAAACATCTGCTACATATTATTGAACCTAAAACCATAATTTTTAATATAAAAGTGCAAAAACTACATAGGGGTACCGGGGTACCCGGTTATTGACTAACGTATATTCTCTTAGTTATTGACCGTAGGGTTAATGAATAAATGCAGTATAATGACACAAATAAGGAAATAAAATACAAGGAATCGAAAAATATGTATATTAACTTTAATTAAATATTCTCATCTGAGGAATAATCCGAAAGAGAATCACCGTCACCATCATTATTTACACTAATAATAAATTTCTCTGTCATATCATCCACGATGTGTTCCTTTTGGGTATAGTAGTTGTGACAAATAAGCGGAGGGAACGGAAAACATGTACCTAATATCGGAGAACCAAACACGACAAAAGCAGAACGATAACTGAGAACCGACGCTGATTGATACTTTTAGACGTTACCGCATGCACTATTGTCCTCTTTCCCGTTTCATATTTCCTATTCTTTTTAATTCTCAAATTCGTCATCTACGCAAATGCCATGAGTTCTAAAATCGACTATTTGCACGTTTTATCGGTAGTTATTGGCCACCATAATGTGCTACTAGCTCTTGACGGCATGCGTGGGATATGTTGAGTCTCTGTTCCACTTCCAACAGCCTTAGTACCTAGCGAGCTGAAACCTTGTTTATGCCCAAACGTTGGTGTAAAATCTCATGAACCTGTCGTGTACCTATTCTTAAACTGAGACCTAATTTCGTGAATAGCCTCTCATGTTTCAGTAGATTCTCCATAGCAGCAACGTTTCTTTCACTTAAGAATTGTTTGGTCGTCTACTATACTAATCGTCCATTGTTTTAGTGACGTTTTGCTAGCTTTATCCGATCGATCCATCGAGAGATTGTACTTTTAGCATCTGCAGACTCTCCAAATACATCTTGCAGACGTTGAACGAATTCTGAAGGTTTCATGTATTCTTAAAATAAAAGGAAAATGATAGCTCTTTGTGATTCAGTTGCGTCTTCCATGATTGCATAATTAGCGGTACGGAAACACGTCTGTATCAGTGAAGTAGCTGAAATACAAAACAATATTCGACGGGATGGCTGCGTAAACATGTCAAGACTTGTCTGTGACTTATAAGATCTTCCCAGTTGAACTAGAGCTAAATTCCTAGAACATTCGCAACATCCCACGTATCTATCTGTTCTTCTACCGTTTATTTGATTTATTGAATTGTTGAATTGTTCACTGTTCATTCGCAAATTTCTTAAAAACCTAATTTAATGTATACATACAGAGTAAGATTCAACAACTAGTAGATATTTAGTGGATTACATCATTTTTGCCTGTAAATTATTTCTCCTTTTTCTTCTTATTCTACGGTGTGTTCCCATTTTCTGTTTCCAAACTTAGTTTCCCAGTGTCCTGTAGCCAAATCTCTCTTATTGTTTAATGAATTAATTAAAGATATTTAAGTTACCCTACATTACAATACTTTAATAAATTACAGCAGTTGCAAAAATGTCTTGACACTATTTTTACCCTTTTTCGCTATCACGTCTTCACTTTTGCAATGTTCCTTATACACAACCAAACCTTCCGCAGAAGGAAACGGAAGCTAGTTTTATAAAGTGTTGTAGCGTAGACAACGTTAAACCACTGCAACTTTACCACAGGGAATGATATATATATATATTTATACCGGCAACGTAATTCCGAAACTACGCTAAACAGGTGACGTTAAGCGATTAAGTATTTGTACGTATTTCTATTTGATCCATACAGTTCCTTGACTCGTAACACACACAGAATATGTATAGCACTGTTGTTAAACTCTATTCTGATTGAAAAATACCTATACATAAGTCGAGCCTTTATTATTATATTAGTATGTATATCATTTTGTTCTGTGTTGTATTAATTCCATTAAACAGGGAACATTAACCAACCTAGACACAATTTCTACATGATTATTTAAGAATGCTGTTGTATATACGTATACGTATATATAGATATAGAGATATATATGGATGTGTATATACAATCTCTCACCTTTCGCACCTCGGCAATACGTCATAATAAACTGTTGATTTAACGGCAAGCTTATTAGATTAAATTATCATTCTCATATAAAACAGGTTCAGTCAAACTTGTATTGTCGTGACGAAAGTAACATTCTCTAGTTTGTGTAAATTAACTCGATGACATGGTATATTTGAAGTAGTTACATATTTTAGTGACATAGAAATAAATGCATATCGGTCACGGCTTATAATTAATTATCGCAGTATATTGTTCTTTATCTATGAAATGTAATTCGAAAATTTTAAAAAATGGTGCTTGCGATCTCATCGATTTCATCTGCAACAAAATAACCGTACTGTTCATTAGATTATATATACGAGGCAAAAATATCAAGGTGAGTGAATAACCAATTTAATTTCTTTGTTCTTATGTATCTATACTGAACAGCAATGTTGATTTCTTTGTTTTATATAAGTATACGTAGGAAAAATTTATTACAGTATCTCCAAATGGACGACACCATAATCTCTGGAGTCCTTAATTCATCTGATATTCGATGCATCTATTGCAAAGAGCCCCTTAAATATCCTATTAGAACATTAGAGAATATAGGAAGCTTTTGTGGATCGTGTTTTGATAAATCGACGTATATCCATCGACGAAAAAGTATAGAACTTGAATATGTAATGGTAAATTTACTAATGCCTTGCAAATACAGCTACAGGGGCTGCAACGAGAAAGGGAACGTATTGGTGATTTCAAGACATGAAAATAGATGTATCCATCGGGATAGAATTTGTCCTTATTATGATTTAAAAAAATGCACAGTTGCCGAAAATATGCCTGATATAATACACCATTTCTCGATATTTCATTCTTCCCAGATTTATATTAGTGACAGGAATTCATTTGAATTAACGTATGAAATAAATGACCAGGCGTTCAACGAGTATTGGTTAATAGGTTTCGAAGAAGAAAACATTGTTTTAAATATCAAACTGAAAAACGAGAAATTATATTTTCTGACGTATTACGTCGGAAATAAAGAAAACATGTCCCAACTAGTTTGTAAGATACAACATCGCAATAAAGATATTTGTACTATTGAAAAAGTATGTAAAATTATCTATGAAAACGACTTAGGAAATACTGAGAACGAAGAAGAAAATGGAGTTGTATATGATAGAGAGATCTTAGAAAATTATTTCGGAAAAGGTTTGAACGTAACCATTACTTTAGAAAGGGATATTCTAAATATTAGCAGCGACGACGTCTTGTTAAGATTGGAGTGCCCAATATGTAGTAATTTCATGAGAACCAATATAAAAGTTTGTACCGCTGGCCACAGTGTTTGCAATGAATGTGAATCAAAATTGGATAAGTGTCCAATGTGCACTCTACCCTTTTTTGGAGCGCGAAATTTTGCATTGGAATCGATTGGCGACTTATTAAAAACTTTAGTACGCAGTGAAAAAGTTGAATGTCCTTTAAGGAAAGAGCTGCAGTGTCTTTGGAAAGGAAACCAGCCCGATGTCGTAGAGCATGTAAAGGATTTACATAAAGATAAAATAATAATTAACAAACATTTTATGCGCATTTTGGAATACACTACTGAATTTGCAGAAGTCAATTACGTCATGACATATGGACAGGTCTTTAAAATTACATCTAAGAAAGATAAATACGATGACGTTATGGCTGTTATTATTGAGTTAATTGGTCACGATGAAGATGCGCAAAAGTATTATTATAATATATGTTTCAACTCTTTGTATAAGCAGAGTATTATTTGGTATACAAAATCGAAAGTCCTCACTCGAAGACGTGTCGAATATTATATAGATTATTTAGCTATAGGCCGTATAATTTGCAATAACCAGTTTAATATATCATATACAATAACAAGAAACAATCAATATTAATAATATAGAGGTATCTTTATTTTTTTTCCTATTTTTGTATGTTATAATTTATAATAAAGGAAACTATTTTTTACTTGCGTAAGTTATTCTTTTTTCTTAATTCCTTCTAAAGTAGGGTTGTAAAACAAGCAAAGGAAAATATTAATATCAAATTAGAAGACAAGATAGAATAAATATATCTGATATATTGTTTTAAGATAGACCTATTTATTTGTAGGTAACTAGGTAGTTAAAGGGATACACATCATTCCTACGTCATTATTGACACGCTTCCGTATAATATGATTTGATGATGACATTTTCGTCAGAAAGATAAGCCTGTGGTTACTCAAGTTACTTATCAAAAAGCTGAACGTTATCTGTTTCTATATCAGTCATGTATGGCTATATCTTAATCATGTGAGATGTATTTGTGTATGTCAAGTTTAAGGTAATGCTGTTATAATTTATGGTTTATGTATATATACATATATAAGTAGACGAAAAAGAAAAAAGATTAAAGTGCGGATGATTGTTAAAATTGTATTTGGAGGAGGCGGGGAGGTCATCAACATTTATCAATTCATTCTAAGACCAAATAAAAGACTCAAACTGTTTTACTTGGATTTTTATTTTAGAACGTTATGCAAATTCTCCTTAGAACTTCTGCAAAAAACAAGTCCTGCTATATATCTATACATATTACATTGATGAAGTCTTAATATATAAAATATATTCTGTTAAAACAGTTTTCATCGACATAAAACCGAATTGATAGTGATTGCAAGTATGTACTAGTAATACTACACCACATAGCTACTAGTACTATTAATACTACTAGTGTTAATAACACTAGATCACAATATAAAAGTTCAAGGCTGCAATATCAAAACGTCACTTTATGAAGAGTTCGAAAATTCCACCTTCTTGACTAAACAATAATCAAGTCTGTTGTAAAACTCCCATCTCACTTCTTGGAGAATTCTAGGGGCCAACTGTTGCAAGTTGTGCGTCGTCTCAAATCCCACAAAAAAGTCGCAGGGAGCGAGATTGGGTGATCCAGGGGGTCATTCTGTCGTAGCTTTTCTGGCAGTAACACGATGAGAAAAGGTGTTTTGTAAAAACTCTGTTACTAATCTGGTGTTATGCGCGGAACAAATGTATTGTTGGAACCATAATCTCATCAAAACTACAGGAATCATTTGAGTTCGTAGCAAATCCAAATATCTCGCTCTATTTAAATTGTCGTCAATAACAAATACCTGAGCTTTTCCCAAAACACACTCACAAAACTACATTCTTGCAAAACAGTTCTCGGCAAAATCTCCTCTTAAGTTAAAACTTTATAACATTTGTTTTTGTTGCGTTTCAAAATTTTTCTGACAGTTCGGTCATTAATATTAGTTTTGTTTGTAACTTGGTCTCACTGTGACCTCATTTCTCTTCTCTCGTGCTCGGGAGGGATTCGAGGCTGTTCATCCACTTTTAGCTTTTTTGTTTCTGATCACGCAGCTAAATTTCTTAAACCGATCGATAGTTTTCGCAATCAACGATGGATTTGAAACACGGCGACCTACATCATAGGTAAAATAATACAGGGCGATCTACATACTGCACAGAAGATAGATGGACCGTGGTTTGGATCGAATTTCGGGTGAAATACTGCTTAATAATTTGAACCCTCTCTTCAGTCATATATAAGGCCGTAGCCAAGTAAGGGCCCAATACATTTAAAGATGTATGGGGCCCCTTTTATTGAAATAATCACCTAACAGTGAGTGTGCCTTGAGATAGTTTTGTTTTTCCCGATCCTTCGGGAATTCCGAGAAAAATGCCTATCAAATAATCAAATCGTACTTTTATCCTGAAGAAAGGGCAAAGAAACAAACATATTTGAGATTTATATACCGGGTGTTGATTTGAACCACGACTACCGTCACAAGCGTCAATGTACTCGTTAAAACAAACAACTTCCCCATTAAACTATACGTGGAAAATGAAAAAATAATTGCTTCTCCATAGATTTTATACGAAGAAGCCAAAATATTTTCTCATTGCCGACATATGGTTTCTGGGAGAAGTTAATTCACCCCTGTGACGGAAGTCTCGGATCAAATCAACAGTATTGCTATGGGTGTGGATATCAACAGAAACGTACAACATTTTAATTGTATTTTGAATTACTTATTGAAAAGATACCAGCACTTTCCTGGTTTTGTCATTAGCCGAATCATTGAATTTTGAAAGAGGCAAGTAAAGCTTTTTGATTCATAGACAAAGTTTTTCTAAAAGAATGAGTTTTGCTTTTCATATGATTTTAATCTTAATTCGAAGAATTCTCGAGGTTTATTAATTTACTCACTATGGAGTGTTCCCATATCTCGCTTAAGTTTATTCGGTTTTATGCTGCCTGGTGCTAAAGTATTTGAGCAAATGACACACAGGAGACTCTCTTCTTCGTTTACTTCAGTGCTGCTAATCGCAAAATTTAACCGCAAGATGTTCGATATGGTGGACGTAAGACAGAGAGCGATAGAAAGACATCGATTCTGGTTGTGTCAATGCAGCTGATCGGTTTTGCCACATATCAAAAAATTTACCTATTCGCGGCAATTTTTGAAGGTTTGTAATTAAGGTCGTAGTGTAACTTTAGCGTCAAAATACAACTAAATAGAAACTGATAATAATAATATCTTTAAAGCTGAACCATAATACTTGTAATAAGTTAATAACTTTGTACTACTTTCAACTTCATACGGTAAACTATTAGATAATGTAAGGCCGCTTACTACATTTTTTGCGGTTTGAATTCTCCTATATGTATTACCACAAAAATCGTAATACAGCAAACGCTCGATAACGTAAACTAATTCAGACCAAGGTGTTTCACATTATCGAAATGATTACATTAGCGAAGGTGATTATTAACAAGAAAATTATTCAAAGAAACCTCTAATAGGCGAAAATAAAAATACAAAAAATATTCGAACAACCTTTTGTAAACACTAAGGATAAGGATAAATCAAAATAGCGTTTTATAAGTGTATTACAGAATGAACCTCAGCCAACAAAGTTGTAATTAAGACTACTTTTGTAAAATCAAAACTACATATGTATATCCAAGTAAGCATCTGTGTTTGCTATTGCAATGTGTTACACCGGAAATGTACACAATTAAGTTGAAATATTGGTATATACTATATACATCGGGGGCTCCCTACACAATTGGGTAATTCGGAGATTGATCAAACTGGGCATTTCATGGGCAACGTGTAACGCTCGAAGTTATTCGTAGGCCATCGGAAATTGGGAAGACGTCGCCTAAGCGTACATATACACACTCGATCCGTCCCAATTAAATTCGATCTGCGTTGATCATCGCCTTCGTAGATCTGTTTACGTTATCGAGTTATCGAAGTTACAACGCGTGCGCGTGACTTTTTAGTCGTTTTTCTTATTAACTTCTTCCGCTGGTCGAAATTGTCGCGCACGTCCAAGTGGTTTAAGACTTGGAGTAATCGGGTGTGCAGAAAATAAAGTATTAACCACTCAAAATTTTACTAATATATTTTTAACTATTTATTGCTAGACATGCTTCGTTCTTTGCTTAACGGAATTCTTTTTTGTACTGTTTTTTCACTACCCACAATGCATTGTCCTCCACCACGCGTGCGCAAGTTCTACAAATATTTATATTAATTTATGTCGCCATCTATCAATACAATTAGAACATAATGACAAAACTGTTACGTGCTCGTAACAGCTTTTACGTTATCGAACGTTCCCTATAATCCTATAGTACGAATTTTCTGTTCACACTAGCGCAATGTTTTCCAATATCGGGCATTTAGTTAAATAATCTGGCAAATTATATATATTTTTTTATATATAAACTAGCTGACCCGACGAACTTCGTACCGCCTTAGAATTAATAAATGTTGTCTTAAGTTATTACCTGAGTTGTATTAACTTGTTTATATTAAGATAAAATTAATTAAGTCGAATAAAAGTTCAAAAAGGAGCAAATTCACGTGGGAGAAAAGCATTTAGTTTGTTGAATGTAAACCAAATGGTTGGCGTATCGTTGTAGCACAACTTTCTGTTAAACTATTTGCGAATGGGTTACACCCGTGTCGATTATCTTCATTGAAGCATCTTGTGATATACTATATTTTGCGACTTTATCTATTATCGGAGCGTTGAATTGTCGTTCGTGTGTTCCAGCGGGGCGTTTATTTACTCTGATCACGACTTTATAGTCATCATGTTACATCGCAAGACCCTCGGTAAGTGCACGTACCGCGAGCGGAACCCCAGGCCGGTTCACCCCATCGCTACAATGCACGTACCGCGAGCGGAACCCCAGGCCGGTTCACCCCATCGCTACGCGAAAGTGCACGTACCGCGAGCAGACTCCGAGCCGTGTTCACCCACCTCAATCGAGCCAACACGAACAATTTAAGACGTTATTTGTTGATGGGCGGGTTAGAAACTTTCTACAAAAAAGAAAGAAAACTCTTACAATAGAACTTGTGTATAAGTGTAATTAGGTAATAAGAACTAAGCATGTAATCCCACGAACAGCAGCATACAAATGACGAAGTGCCAAGGCAGGCACTCATACTTATAGATTCACGGACCGATTCACAGGCTCCACCCACCGTACCCGAAACCGCACGATAGCGGCCAACGCACCAATACGGTTGCCGTCGGTCGTTTACGAAAGGTTTCGGCCAATCACAATTTTACAACGCAGCGAACACCAGTCAAAATCTAGGACTATTGTCCTGAATTTTTCATTTTATGGCCAGCAAGGCCTACTTAAACCGAAACTTTCGGACCAAAGCTTCAGAGTCGCCTTGAGCGTTGGTTACCGGTTGATTAACTTCGGCCCAGGTAGCTGCAATACAGGGACTCGCTTGAGGCTCCAGATCGGTTCGGCGGGCTGAGCTGGCCGAAAGTATCCAGGCGCGCTGTACGTATGTATTTTTGTCTATGTCCTTAACTATATTTATCTTATATGATAGATCTCTACCACTAATAGGTCAATAAAACAAGGCTGGTTTGAACGATAGTTATATTTTCAGAACGTTTGCAAACGTTTTCGGAATACCTTCTTCAGTGAAAATATAACTAGATAAATATATAAACAAACATTTGTTTTTTATTTGGGAACTATCAACAAAATGACTAATGACTAGGATTTCTTGATATAGAGGATGTGTAACAAACTTTTATATATATATATAAATTATAAAAACTAAATTAATGTGTAAACATACATGCAAATTAAGTAAAAGCCTATATCAAAAAATCTTTGTCGAAACCTTAACAATTCTGTTCAAGGACTAGGGAAAACCCAAATTTAAAAACCTAGCCAAAGGTTTCCTTCTTAAGAAATGCAAATGTCATTTTAACAAATTGCTATATACATTACTTAAATTTTGAATATCGGTTCTGAAATTAATAGTTTTAGTGTCTTTTTGTATATTTATCATTTCATATATTAGTCTTTTTTATAATTATTCTCTGTTTTTAATATAATTGTGTTTTCAAAATCAAAGTAATGCCCAAGATCTTTGTAATGCTTTGTTACAGCGGTCATTGCACCAAAATCATTATTTAAAGAATACTTATGGCTATACAACCTTTCTTTAAATATTGTTTCGTCTGACCGATGTAACAACCATCACAGTCTTTAAATTTGGTTTTTAAATTTGGGTTTTCCCTAGTCCTTGAACAGAATTGTTAAGGTTTCGACAAAGATTTTTTGATATAGGCTTTTACTTAATTTGCATGTATGTTTACACATTAATTTAGTTTTTATAATTTATATATATATATAAAAGTTTGTTACACATCCTCTATATCAAGAAATCCTAGTCATTAGTCATTTTGTTGATAGTTCCCAAATAAAAAACAAATGTTTGTTTATATATTTATCTAGTTATATTTTCACTGAAGAAGGTATTCCGAAAACGTTTGTAAACGTTCTGAAAATATAACTATCGTTCAAACCAGCCTTGTTTTATTGACCTATTAGTGGTAGAGATCTATCATATAAGATAAGTATAAAAAGGTCACGAAATATATATATATATACTTAACTATATTTGTCTACATTTGTCTATGTTCCTAACGATATTTTTGTCTAGATTTGTCTATGTTCCTAACCATATTTTTGTCTAGATTTGTCTATGTTCCTAACCATATTTTTTGTCTAGATTTGTCTATGTTCCTAACGATATTTTTGTCTAGATTTGTCTATGTTCCTAACCATATTTCTGTCTAGATTTGTCTATGTTCTTAACGATATTTTTGTCTAGATTTGTCTATGTTCCTAACCATATTTTTGTCTAGATTTGTCTATGTTCTTAACGATATTTTTGTCTGGATTTGTCTATGTTCCTAACCATATTTTTGTCTAGATTTGTCTATGTTCTTAACCATAACTTGTGTAAATTTGTCTACATTCTTGAATATACTTTGTCTACATTTGCCTATGTTCTTAACCATATTCTGTCTATGTTTGTCTATGTTCGTGATTGCCTTTTGTCTAACATTGTGTCTATGTGCGGACTTGCCCCAATAAACCTTGTAAGCTCGCCCACGAGCTTACTTCGCTAGGGAGCGGTAGGCCGAAACGGCCGACGACCTCGGTCGCATCACCGACCGTGCATCGTTGCATTGTCGCGTTGCGGGCAGAACTCGAGCTAGCCGTCCGCAAACAACCCCCATGCCCGTGGTTTCGTTTCCCTTCAAGAGACCCGACGAACGTGACAATCACTTAGCATGCGATCCAACGCAGTTTTGAGCAACCGAATGAATGCATGATGTTCATGAAGTATTTGCTGCGAGTTTGAAGAATTTCTCTTTTCATTGCCTTATTGATCATTTAACGCCGATCAAGATGGTCCTCCATATTGGTCTTGAAGTAAATTTGTAACAATTTTATGCTGTGCGTCTTCAACCGGCTGCAATGATCCAATTCTATGGTGAATTTGTCCTTGTATCTGTATAGAAAGGGAAGTGATAATTAGTGATTTATGATTACCAAAAATAAAGGTTACTCTCTTATTAACAAACATTACCTAAAATGTCGGACTGAATCCGCGTTTTTCAATACGATTTGCTCCAAATGAAGTCATTTGGAAACATGCGTTGTACCTTTAAGCATTCGAAAGAAATGTCGTGATTCTTGAGCTTTGCCATGAAGCAATGAATGTAACGGCTCAGGTGGCAGAGACAATAATGGCAGTTTAACCTTTCCACTGAGACAGCACAATCCAGGCGTTTCTCCAGCGAACTTCAATGCACCGCAATGGATGCACACAACCTCTATAGGGTCAATTCTAACGAAAGGGTGCAAGTTGTAGTAAATTCTGGACTCGTATTGAAACGCTTCTCTATTCAAATTAACACTTGAAACATTTCTTCTTGCGGCTCGACGTTGTCGCTCTCTGTGTACTGCTCGACGATTTCTCATTGCCAACCGAGCTGTTTCCCGTATGGCCTCTCTTTGTTCTTGTGTTGGTGAAACCCCGCCCTTCTCTCGTGCGATTTCTTCTTCATCTGCAGTGGATTGATTCGCAATATTCGGCAGTCTAATTGCATTACGGCTTCGTTGTAAAAGATTCTCGCTCGCGGCATTGTAAATAAAATTGTGATGGATATTTCTGACCTTGCTTCTATTATGACATACTAATTATTCATGCGCGCACCATGACAACTGTCATAACCTAGCCCACCAAACGTCATCAATTTGCTCTCTAATCTTTTTCTCTTAATTTTTATGTAAATGTTTTAATGGTTTTCGTTTTTCCTAAACCTTCACGTAGCAATTACGAACAAATTCGCAGAAGGAAGTATCCAATTTGGTCCAGTCGTTTTCAAGTTTTAAGCATCCGAACAAACCACGATCCATTTATATATACATATATAGATATTAAGCGTATAATATAATTATTTGGCATACATATATTAAACCCAGGGTACATTTTAAAATTATTCTCATTGTCCTATTTTGTATTTTTTGTAACTGTGATGTTTCATTTTTGTTTAAGTTAAACAGTATATTTATAGTGGAACAATAATCTAAATGCGGTGCAATTAAATATTTGTATAGTAGGAATTTACATAAAACAGTGAGGTCTTTTCCAACTCAAGAAACCAACCTTTTTGACATTTTATTCATTATAAACTTAGCGTTTTCTTTAAACGATAGGTTTTCAAGCTATTCCCAAGTATTATCCACTCTTTCAACTTTGTTATTGTCTAGATATATTTTAACGTGACTCGTACCAATACTATTTCATATGGGATCTTTTAATATTAATACTTATAAAGTTATTACATAATCATTTATATAATGAAGCGAGTTCTTCATTAATTATTTTTACCATAAACGTGTCAAGATTTGTCTTTGACCAACAGCGTCACCTATGCATAAAATTTATGCAATTGAAGTAAAGGTAAATTCCTAGACAATTCGAAACGACCTTCATATTTATAATTAGCGCTATTATTCCGTCAACGACGTTCATTTGTTTTTTTTTTTTCTAGTAATATGTTTTTTATCATTTAAAAATGTGTTTTCTTCTTCTTTTCCTTCAGCCTCAGTCCCACTTTGTTGCGGGGTCGGCTCTTCCGGATCGGGCCCGCCATTTGTCCCGGTCATGAGCTTGGTCCGGGTGGAGTCGAGCGGCAGTGCAGGGTGTCTAGCCAGCGCTTCTTCGGTCGGCCTCTTTGTCTTTTTCCGGTAATGTTGATGTTGAAACTAATTTTGGCAAGCGAGGTGTCGTCGGCACGTAGAACGTGGCCGTACCACCGGAGACGCGATTCGCGCATCTTTTCCGCGATGGGTGCGACGCCGTACCGATCGCGAATGTCTTCGTTACGGACGCGATTGAAACCAGTGACTCCGCCGGTCCAGCGAAGCATTTTCGTCTCCATCACAGCGAATCGACGCTCGGTTTCCTTGGTGGCTGGCTAGCACTCGACGCCGTAGAGGGCGACCGGGCGAACGACGGAGCGGTAAACCTTAGATTTCAGGCGGTCCTGGACGCGCGGGTTGCAGAGAACATCCGTCGCAGAACACCACTTCATCCAGGCCGCGTTCACACGAGAGACGGTCTCATGTAGCAGGTCGCCGTCGGCCGAAAGCGTAGCGCCGAGGTACTTGAAGTGAGCGATGCGGGGTAGGTCGATGCCGCTGATGGTGATCGTACCGACTTCGTCCGCATCCGTCGTCAAATTCAGTTTTCCTCAAATTTAGTCGCAGTCCGTGGTCAGCGAGTCGGTCGTTCCACGTCTGGACGAGTTGTTCGAGGATAACCTTGTTTTCGGCGACAAGTAGTACGTCATCCGCATAGAGAAGTGTGTAGGGTGCGGGTCGTTGGATATCGCGCGTGACGCTGTCCATGACAAGGATGAAGAGTAGGGGCGAGAGTGCCGACCCTTGTTGCACACCTACACAGATGCTTAGAGGCCTTCATGTCCCGACCACGCTCCGGACGCGACTTTTTGGGCCCTGGTAGAGCAGCTGGACCCATCGAACGAGTTCCTCGGGAACGTTGTGTTCGCGGAGGGAGTACCAGATGAGGTCGTATGGAACTAGGTCGAAAGCCTTCTCAAGACCTATAAAAGCGATCTGAAGTGGGCGCTTCTTCTCACAGTATTTTTCGAGGAGAGCCGGGCGGCGTAGATCGCGTTGGTCGTTCCGCATCCTTTGACGAAGCCGACTTGGTTAGTGATGACGTTGACGATATCGCGGATCCGCTTATCTAGAACGCGCTCCAAAATCTTTATGGTGTGGGGCAAAAGCCGAATCGGGCGGTAGTTGGAGCATTCAGCTGGGCTGCCCTTCTTCTTCCAGATTGGGACGGTGATATTATTTTGCCAGTCGCTCGGAATGCAGCCCTCCTCGGTGACTCGGTTGAAGAACTCGGCTAGCCGGCTAGCGAGGTTCAAGTAACCGGACTTCCAGAGCTCGGCGGCGATATTATCCATTCCTGTCGCCTTTCCCGGCTTCATTCGCCCGATCGCCTCTTCAACTTCTTCGGTGGTGATTGGTTGAACAGCTCCGAGCGTGTCTATTGCATATTATTTTATGAAATAAAAGAAGGGAGGTGCCAAGATTATATTCTTTAAAGGGGGCGTGCTAACATAAAGTTTGGAAAGGTAGTAGTAAGAAAATATAGTTTGGTTTAACGTAGTGTACATAAAACTCATTGTTGGTGAAAAGTTGTTAATCAATCTACACCATCATCCTTACAAAATTCAAATTGTATATATATAATATATATATAGTCAGTTTCCCCTTCTACCCTAAGGTGTAGGAATTTTGCCTTTTCAGGCTCCTCCTTCTCCTCTACTAAATTTCTTCCACTCTTTCCTATTCATTGCCAATTCCTTGGCGTTCTTCCATGTCCACCCTCTCCGCTCCAATACTTCCGCCATCATCGCTGTCCACTGCCTTATTGGTCTGCCTCTTCTTTTCCTGTCGTTGCTTTTGGTTTCCCAGATTTTCTTGACTGGCACTTCTTTACTCATTCTCTGTAGATGTCCCACCAGCACAGCTGTCTTTCTTCAATGTATTTTTCCAATGATTCCATTCCCAGCTCTTCTCTTATTGTTGTGTTTCTTATGCGGTCTTTTCTTGTTATCCCTTTAACTCTCCCTAGAAATTTCATTTCCATTGCCTGCATTCTACTTTTTTCCTTTTTCGTCAGATTCCACGATTCACTGCCATATACTACTACCGGTCTGTACACTGTTTTATATACACTTAATTTTGTTTGTCTGCTTATTTCTTTGTTATTCACTAGAACTTTGTTTATTGCATAATACAGTTTATTAGTTTTTTCTATTCCATGGTTTATGTCCATTTCTTGTTTGCCACTTTCTTCCAATATTACGCCCAAGTATTTATACTTTCTTAGTTGTTCTATTTCTACTCCCTCTATCTTTATCTTCACTTTCTCCTTGTTCTTACTGACCACTAGTATTTTTGTTCTATCCTTATTCAGTTTCATTCCGTATTTTTTGGAAGTTTCATTCCACGTTACCAAGTTCTCCTCCAATTCTTTCGCACTACCTGCTATAATGGCTACATCATCCGCAAATAAACATTCTGACAATCCTATTCTCTCAAGTTTTCTATATCCTATATTTATCGGCTTATTTTTTAATTTTACTTTCTTTATTATTTATAGAGGGCTCAGTGCTCCACCCTGTCTAACCCCTTGTACCGTAGTACATTTTTCTGATACCATATTATTTCTTATCACACAATTCACAGTGCCCTCATATACACTTTGTATAACTTTTTGTATTTTTTGTATATCTTTTTCCTTTTTAACGCTTCCCAAATTTTCGCTCTAGGTACCCTATCAAAAGTTTTCTCCATATCCATAAATGCTAGGTAAACTGTCTTTTCTGCATTCCACTTCTTATTTATTATTTCTTTAATTGTAAAAATATGGTCCTGTATACTACGGCCTCTTCTGAATCCACTTTGTGACCCATCTATCTTCCTCTCAACTATTCTCCTTTTTTCTCTATAATGTTTTCCTAACTTTTAGTTATTGTACTTAAGAGTGTTATTCCTTTATAGTTGTTGGTCTTTACTATCTCCCTTCTTATGTATCGGTAATATTAGCCCTATTCTCCATTCTTCTGGCGTTTTTTCTTCCCTCCATGCTTGTCTATATGGTTGTAGTAGCAACACTTTTCCCGTATCACCCATGTATTTTATCATTTCTGTGGTGATCTTATCTTGTCCAGCTGCTTTACCATTCTTTTAACTATTAATTGCCTCTTCTAATTCTGCTCTTGTTATTTCACTTTCTATTACTTCTTTATCTATTTCTTCTATTTCTTCTTTTCCTTCATTTCTATCCTCTTTTTCTGGTTCTTGATATACTGTTGTTTCCTTTTCTACACTTAGCAGGTGTTGGTAATATTCTTTCCATCTGTTCATGATATCCTTCTCTTCTATTAGTATTACTCCGTCTTTGTTTTTAATTACCATTGTGTTTATATTTCTGTTTTTTCTAGTTTTTAATTACTTTGTAAACCAGTTTCTGATTTGCTGCATTAATTACTATATTGTTAAAATTTTTCTTCTAATACACTTTCTCTTATTCTTTCTTATACTTTGTTTATTTCGCTAGATATTAAACTTTCATAATTTTTTAATATCTCTCTCTCTAACTTATATGTTTTTATACTTTCATATATTTTATTTACCTTTCCTTCATTGTTAACTTCTATTTCTTCCTCATTTTCTTTAATTTTTGCAACCTGTAAATAATGATCACTGTTTATTTCATAACTTCTCTTAACTCTTACATCCAATACTCTTCTCCTATTGTTTCTTTCCACCAACATGTAGTCAATTATGGACTTTTCTCCTCTCTCTGGTACCACTCTTGTAAATTTGTGTATTTCCTTCATAACGCGTGTTTGTTATTATTAAGTCATTATCAATACAAAACTCTAAAATCCTTTTCCCATTATTATTTCTAGTTATTTCACCATACTTTCCAATTACTGTTGTATATATATTACCTTTACTCCTACTCGTCCGTTAAAATCACCTGCTACTAATATTTGTCCTTTTGCCATTTCTATTCCTATGTCAGATCTTCCCAAAATTTATCTTTCTTCTCAGCTTTTTCGTTTTCATCAGGACCGTATATGGCTACAATTGTTTTCCAATGTGATTTTCACTGAAGAAGGTGTTCGGAAAACGTTTGTAAATGTTCTGGAAATATAACTATCGTTCAAACTAGTCTTGTTTCATTGACCTAATTAGTGGTAGAAAACCACCATATAAGACTTGTCCTTTCCCAATTTTCTGCTTACATTAACCTTTTCCTATTTCCTTTCCTTTTACGTTTCCATCTCGTTTGCCATGGTCATCCTCGTTCTTCCCCTCTTTCTTCTTCTTTTTAGTTTTTTGAGTTTCTGCTCTCGTTTTCCTGTCCGCTCTCAAGCAGTGCCCCTCTCTCTTTATCCCATCTATATTACCTTCCTTCAATTGTAATTCTTTAGTATCCTATCTTTACTTTTTTCCCGTCTCTTCTTTCTTTATCCCCCATTTGTTTAAGCTTCCTCTATATTTCTTGTTCGCCTTTTGTTAACTCGTTGTCTATATATATTCTCTCCTTTATTTGTCTAAGTTTACTCTTATTTTTCATTACTGCGTCTTTATCTCTAGTACTTTCCAACTCCATCTTGTATACTGCCTCTCCCATCTTTATCACTTCTCTTATGTTTACGTTTACACGTTTACACGTTTACCTGCATTGTGCTTTTCATAAAATTCTCTAATCCTATCTTCATGTCATGCTTATCCTCCGTCGTTAGTGTTGTATATGTAAACTGAAACGACATTAAAAAGTAATAGAAATTTCATCCTCAATAGTTGGTAATCACTGAATTCACTATACAGTGCGCAGGACCAATCACGAAAGTTTTCACTCCGTATACATGTGTCGCGCCGGTTAACATAACATTTGTGGGAAATAAATAAATCGTTATAATTACTAAAATTTACTGTGTTATTTAACAACCTACAAATACAAAAGTTAGCTTCATTCCTATCATCACCACATTATTCTTTGATATTGTCTTCTCCATTTTGTACATACGTTCTCTTTTCCATTTTGTTTCCTCATTATCTCATTTTCTGTGTTAATTACCGGGGGTGTGAAAGGGGTGATTTGATTAAAGAATGAGAGGGTGTTTGTGTTTTGCAGGATGTTGATTTGTAAAAAAGAATAAAAAAATGACTGTTGTTGATTAATTGATTGAGCGGCAAGCTTGACACCTCCCTTACGTAATAACATTAATAAGATTTTGGTGAAGGTGAACGTGGAGAGTGCAAAGGGTTAAAACTAAGCTAGAATAAAACACGTATCTATTTGCTTGGTAAATAAAACGAACACTGTCCTTTGAGAACGTATATTAATTGTATTAATTAAATCGTTAAATAATTAAAGCAAAAAGCGATAATCAAATGCGGTTTAAATTTGGAAAATGCGTAGTCGTGCGTTTGTGCGTGAATGGGTGAATGAGTGGTGTTGAGTAATAATATGAACGATAAATTAGGTAAATTAGAACGATAGGGCTAACTTACGGCGTGGTATCCGAGTTCGAAGAATGGCGGAGACGGGGGCTCCGATGGTAGTCGTGTGTGTGAGTGTATGAGCACTTACGTAGAGGCACTAAGTGAAGCGTTGAGTTTGTGGGTGTCAGCAAGTGACAAAATTCGCGCGATTTGTATTTAAATGTCGCTGAAGGGTGTGAGGGGTTACTAACGGTAAACGACGAAATTAGAAAGTTGGGGTGGTCAATTTACGAAGAATATGCAGGCTTTTTTACCTAACCTAACCTAACCTAACCTAACACAAAATTGCAAAAATAATTTTAAATAACTTTCCTTCAACTGAATGCACACAGATATTGGCTAAAATATTAAGAAAAAAATAATTTAATCGCGTATTTAAAATGACGAGAGAATTATTTTAGTTAACGAAGTGTAACATTTGTCTTCAATTTTTCATTCTCCCCTCTCAGCACTTTCAATACTTCATGGTACTCTTTCTGATCTCTCTTTATTTCCTTCACGTCTCTCATCAGATTCACTAGCTCCCCTTCTCCATCTTTTCCTGTTTGTGGTGTTCTTGCTTTTCTTGAATATTTCGTAAGTCTCATCATTCCCTCTACCTCTTTTTATTCCTATATCCTCCGATGTATCACTCTCCATATCTTTATTTATTTGTTAACTTTTATTTAGCGTCTGTATATATATTTACACCCGCAAATTCCTCGCTATTTCCTATCTTTATCTATCGTTATTGTATGTTATCTCACTTACGCTTCCGCTTTTTGCGCAGGTTCGGTGTGACACCGCGTAAAAAGCTGTCGGCCGGTCGTCCCGTCGGATCTTGGCTTTTATCGGTTTGCTCGCTGCTATCTTGTTATCGCTAGTTTCACTATTTACACCAGTATTCGTTTCTGTTTACGATCGCTGTTTGACTTAAATACTCGTAATTTTCCGTCAAATCGAGATTCACTACGGAGCACAAATCAAACGTCTGCACGGCCGCACTCTCAAACTCAGACTCAAATTGTTTAGGCTCTTAAAAACAGATTATGCGAGTCGAAAGAAATGTTGAATTGAATCAATCAAGACGAAAACATTGTAAGCAATTTATGGATGAGTGATGAAGCCCATTTTCATTTATCCGGTTACGTCAACAAGCAGAACTTTAGGTTTTGGATTGACGTCAATCCTAGACAACCACATTAGCAAGTTCTACACCCCACGAAAGTATGACACGTTATGTCTTCATCAGGAATCATAGGGCGCTATTTTTTCGAAGATGATCTTGGCAATACTGTAACAGTAACCTTAAATAAATACGCAGTTGTGTTGGTAAACTTTCTTATTCCACAACTTGCGCACTACGACGTAAACATGGAGACATTTTCTCAACAAGACGGGACAATCTCCCATACAGCTAAAGTAAGCATGAATATTGTTAATAGTTTATTTCCAAGTCACATGATCTTTCAAAATGGGGATATCGCATGGTCTCTGCGTTCTTATCCCTGTGAGTAGCGCATCAGGATAACGAACAATTGAAGCCCTGAACGAACGGATCCCGCAGGAGGTGATTCAAATCTACTTAGCAATGCTGCGGAATGTAATGAACACCTTCAAGACGCGGTTGGAAGAATGCCTACACTTGAACGGACGTCATCTTACCGGAGTTATTTTTAAAAGTTAGTCACATTTACTTAATTTCCTTGAATGAGTTTTTATGTAGTTTAAAGTGATGAAAAATTGATTGCATTTTTTTGTACGGCATTTTCAAAACCGCTCTTTACTCTGCCCCATCCGGTATATATAAACTCTTTAATGTTCTTCATTACTACAAAAATAGATGCAACTGACACGCTTATTATTATTATTAGTTTATATACAGGTCTTCTACGGTTACTCCAATGATTTATTGTGCAGTCGTTTCTCAAAATTTGTACTGCTTACCTAAATCACCTTTCCTTGTCTCTTATCTTTCAAACTAATTGACCATCATAAAATATTACATCTAACCGACATTTTAAAAAATGGAAGAAGTTTTTGTTCAGCAGAGGATAGATAAAAGCCAAAATGGAGATCAAGGCGTCCTATAAGTAATCCTGGTCGTGTTGCCAGGAAATATGTTAGTTTAAGCAACCTACTGTCATATGTACCTGCTTGAATTTGCGTTTTTTGTATCTTTATATATTTTTGTATCACAATTCCAATGAAGGTGATTGCAAGGATTGTGACAATTGTTTCATAAGAAAATCGGGGACACGTGTTTCGCCAGCTCGAGCCAAGCATTATCCGTTCAGTTTATACGGTTGTTATAATGCTTGCCTCGAGCTAGGGAAACGCGTGTCCCCGACTTTTATTATGAAACAATTGTGTGCTGAGCAGTTTATCCATGTGATATAGTGTCACAATTCCAAAGAAAATATCCTTATAAGACCGAAACTAGTTTACGATTGCAGTCTACAAATTAATAAAGCATAATTCCTTTCATGATAATATTGGGATATGTAATTTATACTGGTTTCGCAGGCTTATTGCACAGCTTTCCTGGAACAGCCTACCTAACGTATAGGTGGTTTTGTAGTCAATTAGATTTTATTTTGACTCCAGTTGAAAAGAATCCCTCCATTTATCATGATTTCACAGCAAATCCATAAATTTCAATAAGCACATATTTTTTAAAAGATGTAGTGCTACAGGCGAGTAAAACAAAATACCTAATTGTTACTATTAGATATGCATTGTTCAATTCTGTGTAGATAAGGCACACATAAATGAGAGCATGTCATTATATTTATAGATCCTTAATCTAAGATTGATAAATGCGTGCTTATTGATAAATTGCTTTACGACGCTAATAATGGACAATGAAAAGGAAATAAATAAAACAAAGAAAATTTAAAATATCGTGTAATAAATAAAAAGTTAAAATCAACAATATATACAAAATATTTCTATGTACAAATTTATTTTATGGGATAAAAGTTATATAATAGATATATTTAGACATCGTTTACAGTTATATAATTTACTTACTGACTTGTACACGTAAACCTAATTTTACTTAAGAGGATCAAGATTCAATATTTTTTGATATATTAGTTTTTATCACTTACATATTAAAGATCATGTGACACTTTTATGAGTTAAACATACTATACAATACGCTTATACTTAAGGAAAAAAAGAAACGTAAATGAAATATAAATTATCATATAAACAACACAAACATCCCAAATAGAATTACAGATTTCACAATATTTTGTTTACAATACAATCGATAAAAAATTGATAATGTTTACACATTAACTTAATTAGAACAGAAATACAGTAGTCTTTTAATTGTGGGCTTCTTTTATGTATTGGCAGCACTGATGGTATGGTTCTTGCTTCAGAAAGCATGTTGATTATATGATGCATTTTTCTTCGATTATGGGATGATATTGTGTTGGAACCAATTGTTGATGGTTATACCTATATTATTTCAAAACACATTTCTTATTAAAAAAATTTCATATATATATACTTTTTCTGTTTAGTTTTTTTTTTTTTTCTATTTTCTTAGTATATCACAGTAATTCCGTTAATTACATAATTAGAAGGGTCCTGTAAAAATTATTCACAAAGGTAAAACTGTAAGTAACGTGAATATTTTTACATTATAAAAATGTTACAATTTTTGAAATTTTACAGGATTAGAAACACGTTTAGAGATAAATCTTCTTTCTTTAACAATAATGCTTACAATGAAAATTATCGGAATACACTAACTACAATTGAAGTGACAATAAAGATATGTGGATTTTCTGTTAGGCGATACTGCACGATTGAATGCTCATCTTATAAGTTCAGTTTTGATTATAAATTTTCTGCGAATGGCTTTATAACTGATACTAAAGCTAAAATTAAAGAAAAGATGAGTAAAAAGACATTTGTGTTAAAGGAACAGACCGCAGAATATTATAAATTATACATCATTCACTTTAAGAGTGCAGTGTAAGTCTTATGGAGAAACCTTTTGTAGTTGCCAAATCTGAGAAAGACAACTATAGCTAACTTCTGATTGTCTAATATACCAATATGCAAAATAAAATCTGAAATTGTGGATACAAACAATAACAGGTTGTCATAGCCTCATTTCTTGCTTAACTTTTCTTGTTCTCAGAGCTACATTACAGAGCTATATTACTATATTGTTTTATTATTAATACTTCAAGGTATCATTTTATAAATGATGTGTGCAATATGTTTATAGAATATTTATTGATTCATAACTTTGATATGATCGGAAAAAAGGTGGTTGACCTAGCTGTTGGCCCGCCCGCAGGTCCATAAAAATCCTCCCGGGAAACATATCGGTAGTAGGCAAAGGCAAAGGCAAATGATTTACAATTTATATTTGCAATTAAAGCAACAAAATTTTAACTCAGTCTCGGTCAAGTTGGCTTCAACACAACTTGGGGTAGGAGAACGAACAGGGTGGGAGATTGCGAAAGAAACTGATTCTTCTGGAATTGCTAGTTCACCTCCTAGAAAACGTCTTCGTGAAACTACGTATCATCGTTTGGACGAAGTGCAGAAATCAGCTATTCGAAGACATATACATACATTCGTTTTTATTGAATAACGTGTGCTTACGTGTACAGAAATATTAAGAGTAAATATGAAATTCATTTTATATTTAAACCTATTTACCAAACTATTGTAGGCTATTAATGGAGATGATACTTTACCTGAGTTAAAGCGACCAACATTTTGGAAAAGCTTTAAGTGGGAGAAACGCAGCCGGAATAATGTGTTATTAGAACAACAAGACATTATTTTATGGAGACTTCGCTATCTAACCACCATTAGAAAGTTGCATGAACAAGGTGGAAAAATATACTACTTAGATGAAACATGGATTAATGCTGGTCACACTAAGGAAAATGTATGGAGCGATACCACAATACTTACTGCAAGACAAGCACTTGTTGAAGGAGTATCAATAGGATTAAAAAATTCTTTTGGGAAAGGGAAACGATTGATTATTTTATATATTGGTAGTGAAGAGGTTTTTTGAAAATGGTCTACTGGTATTGAATAAAAAAGTGGAGACTTTCATGAAGATTTGAATGGTGAAGTGTTTACAATGTGGATGACAAACATTTTTCCATATCGTAGAGCTAACTGTTATTGAAATATATAATACACCTTACCATTCTGTCAAGGCCGAAAAACAAACTACGAAAGAATGGAAAAAAGATACACTATTTGAATGGCTTTCCACAAAAAGAATTATTGCTAGCAGCTCTCTTTTAAAATTCTTGAACTTGTAATATATTATTTACGTACTAATCCAATACCGTACGTAATTGATCAGATGGTAACAGAGAGGGGTCGTACAGTTCTACGATTGCCTCCATATCATTGTAATCTAAATCCAATTAAAATGGTATGGGTACAAGTGAAACACCATGTTGCTGCCAATAACAAGACCCTTAAATTAGCCGAAGTAACAACTTTATTGTATGAAGGACTTAACCTTGTAAATGCAGAAGCACGGGCAAATTGTATAAAACATACCATCGCGAAAAGAAAATAAAATGTATGATCTGAATAATATAGTTGAAGATAAGGTGGAACAATTCATTATTACTGTTAATACATGATCATCATCCGAACTATCATCAGAATCTAATTTTGAATTATAATTAGTTGAAGGTGAATGAAGTATAGTAGAACCTCTCAAACTCGGCCCTCGGAAACCCGTTCCTAATAAAGGATCACTTATTTCTTTGTCTTGATACTCATTTTTGTAATTGAAATTGAGAAAATGTGTATACATATATTGATTCTGGTTAGCATATTTGCTATTTTATAAATAAAATATTGAAGTAATTATTTATTAATTTCACTTTTATTATATTCATTTATGAGTCTGAGTTTGAGAATGCAAGCCTGCGCACGTTTCATTTGTGCTCCGTAGTGAATCTCGATTCGAAGGGAAATTACGAGTATTTAAGGCAAACAGCGATCGTAAAGAGAGAGGAATAGTGGTCCAAATAGTGAAACTAGCGATAACAAGATAGCAGCGAACAAACCGATAAAAGCTAAGGTCCGACGGGACGACCGACCGACAGTATTTTACGCGGTGTCACATCGAAACCGAGCAAAAAAGCGGAAGCGTAAGTGAGATAACATACAATAACGATAGATAAAGATAGGAAATAGCGAGGAATTTGTGGGTGTAAATATATATACAGAGGCTAAATAAAAGTTAACAAATAAATAGATATGGAGAGTGATATATCGGAGGATATAGGAATAAAAAGAGGTAGAGGGAATGATGAGACTTACGAAAGATTCAAGAAAAGCAAGAACACCACAAAAAGGAAAAGAAGCAGAAGGGGAGCTAGTGAATATGATGAGAAAACTGATGAGAGACGTGAAGGAAATAAAGACAGATCAGAAAGAGTACCACGAAGAATTGAAAGTGCTGAGAGGGGGAATGAAAAATTGAAGACAGAAAATGAGATAATGAGGAAACAATTGATAGATATGGAAAAAGAACGTACAAAATGGAGAAGACAATATCAAAGAATAATGTGGTGATGATAGAAATGAAGCTAACGATGGAGGATAAGCATGATATGAAGATAGGATTAGAGAATTTTATGAAAAGCACAATGCAGGTAAACGTAAACATAAGAAAAGTGATAAAGATGGGAGAGGCAGTATACAAGATGGAGTTGGAAAGTACCAGAGATAAAGACGCAGTGATGAAAAATAAGAGTAAACTTATTAACTTATTAAAGTTATCCAACTTTTGAGTGTGCTGTTTTGCAATGTTTGCATAGTAAAATTAGATGTGCGAGATTCAGGAAATACTATTTTTCTGGGAAAAAGCGCGAACCCCGAATCTTCTAATTTTGCAATTCAGCACTGCAAAATGAAAAGATTTATATGTAGAATGGAGATACTCACAAAAACACGCTGGAAGAGTGTCTGAATCTCACAAACACAAAGAAATAAGGTTCCTTTTGAGGTTTAGTGATCTCCTTGATATCGCACACGCAAATGCACTTAATTAATAAATTAAACAATAATTACGAATGAGGAAGGTAAACTGTTCTTAACTTTTCAAAGGCGGAAAGATCAAACAGGGTTTATGAGCCGTATCGATTATCACCAAAATAGGAAGAAGTAAAGCAGGAAGCCAAAGCATTGGCAAGGAATCAAAGAAGTATTACTGAATTTGAAGAAGCACGTTAGTTTCACAAATTTTCAATTAATATTGCATTAGGATGCAGTCAATATAAAAGATTTTTTTATATATAAAAGGGAACACTGTACTAACGGAAGAAACATCCTCGAACAATAGTATAACGAATGAAACAATAGTGAACGACTTCAATGCCCAAGAACAGGTTGATCATTGCCCTTTTTATCTTCCCGATAGCTTTGTAAGTAGACATAACGAATACGAGGGTTGCCTTTTATATTTCGGGATTAGAGAACAAAAACAAATATTAATCATCAAAAATCACTTTATTATTTTTCCAAATATTCCCCATGAAGATCTATACACTTTTGCATGTGTTTGAACCAATTGTCGAAGCACTTTTGCCACTCTGATTGAGGAATCTCCAAAACATGCATTCTGAATGCAGCAACCGCTTCTTCAGGTGTCGAAAAACGTTGACCTCTCAGTTTGTTTTTTACGTACGGGAATAAAAAGAAGTCATTTGGTGCCAAGTCAGTACTATACGGCGGATGACTCATCAAATAGATGTTTTGGATGCTCAAAAATGCAGTTGTTTGAGCCGATGTGTGAAGCTCGCATTGTCGTGGTGAAGAGTGATCCGTCTTCGGCGGTTGGTTTTCCTGATTTCTTGGCAGACAAATGGTTGTGTACCACTCAGAATTGACTGTTCTGCGTTGTTCTAGTGGTACGGTTGCGACATGTCCACTTTTTCCGAAAAACAGGCGACCATTTGCTTGGAAGTGCTTCGTGCGCGAACAACTTTTGTTGGATTTGGCTCATCTTGAAACACCCATACAGTCGACTGCTGTTTACTTTCGGGCTCATACGCGTAAATCCACGATTCATCACCTGTCACGATGTCATAGACGTGTTTCGAAGCACCGCGATCGTATTTTTGAGCATTTCCTTCGACCAATCGACACGAGCCTTTTTTGAGCGATTGATAAATTGTGTGGGATCCAACGCGAACAAATTTTTTTGACAGTCAAATGTTTATGCAATATTGAATGTATGCTGGCCCCACTAATGCCTAAGGTTGTCTCAATCTCACGATAGGTCACATGACGATCTTGCAATATCAGTTCGCGCACAGCATCAATGGTTTTCGGAACAACTGATTTTGGACGACCTTCACGAAATTCGTCTTGGACCACGATTGAATTCACCATACCATCGATAAACACTGGTCCTTGATGTAGCTTCATCGCCAAAAATTGAATTAAGTTCATCCATGCACTGTTGCTGAGTTAATCCACGTCGAAAGTTGTAAAAAATAATCGCACGAAAATGTTCACGATTTAATTCCATTTTTGGGCCGAGATGAATCTTTTAAGTTACTGTAAACAACACAAAGAGCGCTCGTATGTCAAAACGTTCTGAGTACGTATAACCTCAAAAATGTCCAACTTTACGATAGAGCTGTCAGTTGCCAGATTGCAACACTAGGGTTGCCAAATCTCGAAACATAAAAGGCAACCCTCGTAAATGCCATCAAAATTGCTTACCCGGCGACATCAGTCGATTCAGCCATTTGCAGTGCGAATTTGGTACGCCTAATGCGAATGATAAGTGTTTCTTCACGTCATCAGCCATAATTCAATAGGGTTATCTAAAGCCGGGTATAGATTTGCGAGCCGAGCCGC
This sequence comes from Chrysina gloriosa, assembly GCA_038088585.1. Classification (NCBI taxonomy): domain Eukaryota; kingdom Metazoa; phylum Arthropoda; class Insecta; order Coleoptera; family Scarabaeidae; genus Chrysina; species Chrysina gloriosa. The sequence goes on from CM076092.1 coordinate 27,761,069, forward strand.
ACGCGGACCTCTCGTTCGCATACTTTGGACGGTGTTTGGCTCGCCGAACGAGACGCTCGCGTGCCGCTCGTGGCGATCCGTTTCCTGTCGGTTTTTTGACGAGCACAAAGGGGTTAGGCACTTCAAGTTTGGACGGTGTTGGGTGTAGATCGTTGTTTTCGTCCGTGATCGCTCGAGCTCGAGACTGGCGGTACAATAGTTTTCTTTTTTCCATGGATCGCTTGAAGCTCGCCGTGAAAATAATTTTAACGAGCTGGCAAGTCTATACGCACCTTTAGATAGAAACCTTCCAGTACTATTTAATTATCGGTTGTAGTAAGTGTTGTTATGGTTTTCTGCGAACCCAAAAGTTCGCTTGATTTCCTCTTGACAAAATCATACTGTTCATATCTTTCAATTCAGGATGGTTTCCTTCGAATTAATGCCGCAGTATAGCAAGAAATTTGGAACTAGCACGACACTTTTTCGCGATCACACAGAAGGGTCGACTATCACCTGTTTCTGTAAATCCCACACTCAAGTGACTTTCTGCATATTTTCGTTTTTACTGGGTGACCTCTCACTGCCCCACTTCTGTCGCATTTTGCAAACAATGATTGAGGTGGCGCTTCAGATTGCGAATAGTTTATTTTGTAGAGAGCCCTTCTTCGAAGGATCGAGGGGGTTTTCAACTTTGTTGATCCAAGAAGGGCCAACAAAACGCGGCACAGAGGGCAATGTGCACGACAAGCTGACACGTCACCTTCGAGTATACAGATATTTTACTCATGTCCCATGAACCTTTGATCTTTTTGGTTCGAATTTTTTTTTTGCCTGCTGTAGCAGATTACTTTTCTATTGCTTTTGAGCAGTACGCCAAAACCGCATTACCGCATTATTTATGTAACTATTCAGTTGATATTCCAAAATAAAATCCTAATTAATATATTACTAATATTCGGCGATATGCTCAAATATTTACAACTATAATTGTGAAATATTTATTTAAAGTGGAATATAACAATATACCAAAAATACAAAACGCATATAAAATTAATTATTTTCTAGGCGCGTATAAAAACTTTCCCGGAGTGTATCATTTGCACAATCTGGTACCTTACTCAGCTTCGTCGCCTTCCCGTTCAAGATGTATCTTCTGCTATTCACATTTTTATTCTTATTTCATTCAATTTTAATTTATTTCATGTTCCCGGCGCAGCCAGTTTTTGTTTTCAACTGGACGAAGAAGATGAATAAAACTTTGAAGGATATATATGTACAATAAAAATTGTAAAGATTTGAAAGGTATAAACAGAATAGTGTATGAGAAATTAAAAAATATATATACAGAGTTTTCACAACTAATGAGGTTACAGTAAGTTAATGAGTGTAAAAGAAATAAAACTTAAAACAGAAAAAATGGGCAAATAAGTTTAGTTTTGGGACCGCTGACTTATTTATCGCAAGTGATATCCCGGTACGCTTGACGTTAGACGGGTTATCGTAAAATCTCGTACTTGAACTTGCTGAACATATTACCTATTTTACTAGCGTTTGTATTTCTTTATCTAAACAGTAATCGTTGGGAGTGATTTAACGTGACATACAACTTGATAATGACTAAAAATACTCTAAGATGAATTAACTATGCGTCCGATGAGTGTAATCTTTCGCTTGAGGTTGTGTTATGAAAATTTTAGGGCCGGTCTTTCCACATCCGATTAAAGTTTCGATGAACTAACCGTTGATTAAATTTAGAATCTGCCGATAAGAAAAACGGGTCTTTCTTAGCGATTTTATTTGCCGGTTAGTTAAACATCAGTAATGTCAAATATAGTTTCGTTGGCAATACTATAAAAAGAAACAGAAACTAGTAACGCAAGTGTAGAAGGGAAACACGAGCACCTGAGGTCGTTTTGTATAGTCGGACTGACGCTGTCACTCCTCCGAATTACACTATTAAATGATAACACCTCATCCATCTTTCTAACAAACTCAAGTTATAGCTTGAGTGTTTATTTTAAGGCTTAAAGAGAGTAGCGAAGTATGCCACACAAAAAACGAGGAAGAAGTGCTAACTTTAGCACCACAGAAATTAGCAATTTAATTTTTGTTGCCATGGAAAAAGACCTTATCGGAAATAAATTATTCAAATATTCCATAAATTTCCCATCACTGTTTCCACTATCTACATCAAAATTAATGTCAATATCCATTGTTTCAAAAACACTTGTAAACACAGATAATGCGAATATCGGCGAGGTTATAATAGTCCAGTCATTCTGTACATTTGGAAAAGAAAGTGAACCGGGAAAGCCAATTTTTTTATATGTTGTGAGGGTGCTCAAAAAAGGTTAACTTGAGATTTGAGACCAGGATTTCCTAGGTGCATTTTCCGCCATCTTGGAAAAAGGGGGTGAATTTTTGTTTCTACTATCACTCGGTTCCCCGTTGAGATACAGAATTTTTGTTTGGTGGTTTTTTGTTCCTCTTTCGATGATCTACAATCTCGGTTCTACAAACTTTTCACCTATTATTGTTAGTTCTTGAAATATCGGACAATATAGACAAAAATTCAAAGATTCGATCTGGTTTCTCCGGTTTTTCTCTTTTTCCTTAATACGTCTATTATAAAACTTATAGGGGGTGTTTGTACGAACAATTTGGTGTCTTTGTTTTTTCTCTAGGATGATAATTGTGTGTTCTATGGCGCCGCGAAGTCGGCAAGTTCGTGCGAAGTTTCGATCTTTCCGTACGCGCGCCGCCATCTTAAAAAAACAGTAAATTATGGTTTTCGCAATAACTCGATTCTACGTCGAGATACATTTGTTGTTTGGCTATTTTTCTTTCTCTTCCGACGATCTACAATTGAAGTCCTATAAACTTTTCACCTATCATTGTTACTTGTTGAGATATATAACAAAATAGATAAAAATTCAAAGATTCAATCTGATTTTTCGGGGTTTTCTCTTTTCTTAACACTTATCGAAAAAATGTATATTATCAAGCTTAAGTTTAATCAGATATGGAAAGACCGGTCCTGAGTTTATTTTTCTACGTTTAAATAAAAAATATCCGACTTCAAGCTATCCTACTTCAGGGGTACTCAAAATCTTCAATGCCAACCTTTAATATTAAAAAACTTGATTACGGGTTTCCTAAAAATATCTTCTCTCACAAATTTGATTTACTTTTGTTTGAACTCTGTTTTAATTTGCATAAGTTGTGAAAAACACTATAAAAAAGAAGACAAAATTGATGAATTAAAACGATAGGTGTAGGGTTACCAACTTTGCAGCTTGTATACTCTCGTTACAGGGAAGCTTGCCGATCTTTACAACCCTGTAACGAGACTATGACTCCGTGGGGAGACGCGATAGAGATAGCGTTAAGAGACAAAACACGTCAAGTGAGCACCCAAAAACCACTATGTCCCAAAGGATTTTGCAAAATTTCAATTTTTGTTGTTTTTACACACGTTTTAATAACTTTGAATGAAAAAATTAATTTCTTGGACACTTTTCAACGAAATGTTTTGAAAATTTTATGAGATTCTTAGTAGTTTATATTTTCAAATGAAATAAACAATTTTCGTAAATTTATTTATTTCGATATTTATTTATAATAATTAAATAAACAATTGAATTTTTAATAATGTTCTCATGCTTCAATTCTTTCGAATCTAGACGCAAAATGTTCCTCGGACATTGAACTATAAGAATCCGGAAAAAAATTTGACTTCCCGATAGTCGTTTGTTTACAAACATCGATAAACTATTGCGCTGCATATAAGATACTTTAGAACAGCTTCATATGCACGATGGGACCTATCAACGAGTGTTGTACCTTTGAAAAAAAAACAAAGCATAATCACGTACGACTGAATCTTATACTGATTCAGAAGAAACGAAACGTTCAGTTAAATTAAGAAATTTATCAATTTGTACATGTGTAAACCATGTGGAAAAGCTGGAATGTTATCAAGGAAGCTCTCTCGAAAGAAGAAACTCGATCCGAAGAAATTAAAGTACTGACCACCCTACCTGCTGATTTCAATGCGAAAAAAATTCGTCGAGAGTTCCATGTTTCATGTCGTATGGTGTTTCGAGCTAAGGCTTTGGCAGCAAATTCTGGATTTGCTTCGGAACCTTCGAAGGAAAAAGGAAAGAAACTTTCTGAATCGACACGAGAGAATGTAGCGAATTTCTATCTTTCAGATGATATCTGTCGCTTGATGCCAGGCATGAAAGATTATATTTCTGTCGTCAAAGATGGCCAAAAAATTCGAGTTCAGAAAAGACTATTATTATGTAATATAAAAGATCTCCATGAACAATATAAAGAAAATTTTCCAGAGGCTAAGACAGGTCTCACAACATTCCAAAAACTAAAACCACCTGAATGCATTGCAGCAGGTCAAAGTGATACTCTCAATGTTTGTGTTTGTAAGATTCATCACAATATTAGACTCAAGTTATTCGGATTGAAAAAAGAATTGAAGAAGCATGAAATTTCTTTGGTTAAAAAATGTGATGGTTTGGTAAGAGCTTCAGTGTCTGAAATTTCAACTCCTGCGTGCTTTTTATCGACTTGTCGTGTGTGCCCAGGTATACAAGTTATTATTGAACGGCTAAAGAAACAACTCGATGATAATATTCAAAAAATTCCTTACACTCAATGGACCAGTACTGACAGGTATAGAACATTTCAATTTTTCCTAATTCTCACAATATGTTTTTTGATTTTTCATGTATCACGGTGAAATTTGCATTTCAGATGTAACATCACCGAACAAGTCGTGGAGTAGTAACGAATTTCTCAAATCTTTGGAAAAAGATTGGCCAAACCTTCTGAAGCATGATTTTTTAGCCAAGTCACAAGCTGCTTACTTTAATAAGAAGAATTCGTTGTTTCTTTAGATTTTGCCGAAAACTATACATGCTATGTACAAAATGCAATACAATCGCATTATTGGGCAAGTAACCAAGTAACTTTACATCCGTACGTGATATAGTTTCGTGAAAATGAAAAAATGCAGCACATAAATCATGTTTTGATTTCGGAAAAAGTTAACACGATGCCAATTCAGTTCATTTGTTTAATACAAAGCTAGTAGAATTTTTGAAAAAAGAGTTTGGAGCGGAAAATGTTAGAAAGCTGTTTTATTTTTCTGACGGAGCAGGGCCACAGTACAAAAATAAGTACAATTTCACGATTGATGCTGAGTCGGGGAGTCAAATTTTTCGCGGATGCGTATAGTTCAATGTCCGAGGAACATTTTGCGCCTAGATTCGGAAGAATCGAAACATGAGAACATTATTAAAAATTCAATTGTTTATTTAATTATTATAAATAAATATAGGAATAAATAAATTTACGAAAATTGTTTATTTCATTTCAAAATATAAACTTCTAAGAATCTCTCATAAAATGTTCATAACATTTCGTTGAAAAGTGTCCGAGAAATTAATTTTTTCATTAAAAGTGATTTAAAATTTTGCAAAATCCTTTGTTACTATTTATATTGTTATTTAGTATTGGTATAGGCATTCATTTGATCTATGTTTCATAAAAATCGACGACATAGTGGTTTTTGGGGGTGCTCATTTGACATGTTTTGTCTCTAAGCGACTGGTGGTGTTGATGTAGACCGAGATAATACGATTCATATTTCGGTATCTGTATAAACAGACTATTGTTTCAGGGCATCGTAAAAATAGGAGGTAATAGGTAATTCCCTTCAAATCAGATACTTACCAATTATAACTGCCCATTAACGAACCTAATTTTATTATTAGGTATTATAGAGTCCTCCACATTTTATTTTATTAGTACCTACGTTTAATTACGATGATTCGGAAATCGTTTACCTGGCTCATCGCCTCTCGCTCGCGCATCATACCCTCTCTTTCGTTTTCTTTGTCTTTCACACGAAGCGAGCGCCTGACTCCGCCCAAATTTAACGCTTAGGCTCGATCTGGTCCGGTGACCCTTACGAAGTATTCACTTCAAAAAGGGGAATGATTATTGGGCTACTTGAAGCTGGTTTATCAGTAATTGAAATTGCTCAAAGAGTAGATTTGTCAGTAAGTAACTTTAATAGTATCTGTTTTTAGAAATTATTAACTCAACATCACTTTCAAAATTAAAAATAATTTACTAAAGCGTGAAACATTTTTGAAGTGAATACTTCTTAAGGGACACCGGACTAGCTCAAGCGTAAGCGCAGCCCTAAACGTAAGCGAAAAAGCGTTAAATTTGGGCGGAGCTTCGCTTCGCGTGAAAGACAAAGAAAACAGAGAGTATGACGTGCGAGCGAGAGAATGGATACGTGCGTGCTTGCTTCGCTTAAAACAGAAGGAAAGACAGAAAGAGTATGATGTGCGAGCGGAAGTATTCACTTTAGACGTGCGTAAGGGTATATTACATTTGCGCGCAAAGCCCAGCAATTAAACCCTTATAATCTCTTTTCTATTTTAGGTATCCAAAAGGTACCTTTCACTTGCGCGCAACTCATTTAGTTGCACTAATCCCTTTAATTACCTAATCCATAAGTATGTATTTCTAAATAGTCGGAAATTACAAATTATAAACGTTTAAGGGTGATTAACATAATTACATTTAAGCAGTGGTATATTCTAAGAAACTGACAAAGATGGTTATGGAAATTAGAGATGCAGCAGATATAAATTGATACCACATTGAATATTTATTCAGTTCAACTTAGTGTTAACATGGACTTTGGAACTATGTTGAGTGCGCGTGGTAAAAAATTGATTATTGTCGACGGTTATAAATTCAGAAAAGATCGCGAAACGGCAGCGGGGGTGAGATATCGATGTACAAATAAAGCCTGTGTGGCTGCAGTTACAATGGATTTGACGGAAGCAATTTTGCTCAAGAAGAAGAAGACCATTGTCACTCTCGAAGTGCAAACGGGCTTGAAATTGAGGTAAGTTTATGAAGTTGTATTGTAATTTCTTAAAAGTCTCAAATCTTCAAAATTAGAAAATTAGCACTATTAGCCGAGTTATTACTACAACAAAAATGTTTGAATTATATATCTATATTTAAATAAATTGCAATGTATGAGTATATACATATAAGTAAATATACTATTTCCTTTAAAAAACTGACTATTATTTTTTATAATAACAATAAACTTAGAGATGTAAGCGTGCATTATCATTACACCTACTGTACTATTGATAATACATAACCAGTGTCCGAAATGGCATATAGTGCATATTAAATATTTGCGCGCAATAGATAGGTAACTAAATTTCTAGCGTGCGCGCAATTGAAAGGTAGGATTAAATCATTAGTAGGCATTACCTGAGTTTTGCGCGCAACTGCTATGTGCCCGTGTGTAAAGCACACACACCATCTTTTTAATAAAGAGAGACAAATTCAACGATGGCTCCGTCGTGCTCGGGAAAAACCCAGTGTATTTTGTTCCACACTATATTTGGGTGGTTTCTTCATTGCCGATACATGTCACAATTATTCCACGAGGAATATTAATACTCTACTGTCTTTACGTCATAGGTCGCGCTGTGTTTCAGAAAAATATCCTGTATTTGGGTTATAGATTATTCAATAAAATAACGCTATAAAAGAAATCCTTAAGTATAGAGAATTTAGAAAAGTCATTAGACATAATGTCTTCAAAAAGTTATTCTGTAGATGATTTTTTTATTAGTTACTTTATTTTGTGAATTGTATTTTATTTACGATGTACAGTAATTATTATTATTATTATTATTATTATTATTAACAATAATAAATACTTGGAACAGGATTATTTTCCTGTGTATGTTTTCTTTCAATTGTGGAGTAAACTAGCAGTGTATGAATAGGACTGGATATCTTTTACAAAATTTAAATTACTGACGATGTCAGAGGATGTATTGTAAAATGTTTTCGAATACAAGTAATTGTTATGTAATTGATAGGTATCTTATTTTAAGGGAATTTCTAGCTGCCTTTATGACGTCTCTAAACAATATTTTGTCTATATATATGTAGTTATCGAAATCTGGACCATATAACCTCATTTCACGTCAATACTACCAGCAACTTAACGTTATCCCGCCTCCTTCTCAAAAGAACATAATCTCACTACAGGGTACAAGTTCGGTAGAAAGCGGGTAATTTCCCTGTAACGAGACTACGACACCACTTTCTGGGTTGACTGTACATTTTGTTTTCCTTCGACAGCTATAAGTTTTGAAGTGCTTTTTCTTTCCTGCGACTAGAAGTAACACCTGCTGTATTTATATTGTAAGTTTCTGGATTTCAAATGGATTGAATCTTCTTTCTTTTTGAGTAATAAATATTGAAAATATTTGTTTTTGAAGAATGGCACAAATGTTTAGATTAATATTAAACAAATGATCAGACACTTGCTGTTGCTGAAATTGAAATAAACCCGCTAATATGCCATCGATTTTGGCGCTATAAAAACGAAACAAATTATTAGGCGTTGCTCTCTCGGAATGTACAATTGCGGAAAAAATTTTGGTGATACAGCGGCGTCCTATGTGATGTTAGTGCAATTCTTGAATTAAAGGTCGGTCTTGCCTGGTTTCACATACAAAATCGTTTCCAAATACACGATCCAAAATACTAATTCTAAACAAAAATATACAACTGGCTTTCTCTCGCTCTCTAACCCTCTACTTTAGAAAGTTTTGCTAATGGAACTAGGTTTAGGTCATTAGGGAGAGAATGAGGGAGCCGTATATACATTTTTTAGAATTTTCGTTATTGTTATCAATTTTGATAATACCATCATTTAAGGCAGTGTATTTTGATTTTAGGTGATCTGAATTCTCGTGGCAGCCTATAATTGGTCCATGTTATCCATGCGTTAATTAGTATCTCAATTATTATCACATATATTGAATATCAACCTTGCATACATTTTCAAAAGTAAAAGAACCTTTTGTAAAATATTTAGAAAATCAATGTTTAACTAAATCTTTGAAACATCTTACTATACAGAAAATCCACATTACTACAATGGTATAACACAGTTTATCTGTTAATGGTACCTAGTTGAAATTACAAGTGAAAAATCAATAGTAATTTATTGAAATCGAGTAATAAACTCGTTTCGGTATTTACCTCAATATCTATATAATATCACAATATATATGCACTCCTGAAACTTGTAAATAATTTATATCTATTTTACACAATTATACATACAAAAATGTTCCATGCATGATCTTATGGATCACCTACAGTAAATTATATTTGTATGTCGCAGTTCTTATGTTCTTAAGAAACCAAAAGAGGAAGTAGGCAGAAAACTTCTCAACTAAATGTAAGTTAATACCATCTTTTACAATAATAAAGCACAAGTCGTCGATATGGATAAGGAGTATTGCGGACACAATAAAAATATCGCTGTCGTCTTTTAATAAAGAAACTGAAACGTACGCATTTAATTAACTTTACAGTAAATGTAGTATTCAAAATTTAGCATTGGACGAGCTGGTGAAGAACGAGTTACTATTGGTGCCCGATTACTATTTTGACGGTATTCCACCAACTACTAAGAAAAACCAACATCTTTTACACTCTATGCTTTTAATGAAGGAGTTACGCATTAATCACGTGCAGAAAAGTAGATCTGTTATTGGCTTAGTGGCTTTCCGTTTTCACAGGATAGTTGAAAAACGACTGTGGCGGTCATATCCAAACTCCAAAATTTATCGCGTTTCATACGCGACAAGTCTCGTAGCGTATTATACTAGCTGTTAATACATTCGTATCGGGCTATTTTCCCAAGACTTTCATATAAATCGGAGTATTTTAGTGATATAAAGATATTTCAACATATGTGTATTAAAACTGTGATAATTATTTTTATTTCATTGAAATTTTCAGGAGTTGTACATAAATAGTATTAGAATTGTTTTTGAGTATGATAATCAGTGAAACAGTTTCCTTTCTGTAACAGTACTTCACAGAATTTGCATATGTGTTGTGTGTCGCCCCTTGCCCTCTGTTTCTTACACAGTTACATATTCTTGTGGAATATTCATTATAATTATTAGTCTAATAAATCGCTCCATTTCTTTTGTGGTAACATCGGTCCACCTTAATCCATTTTATTGTTTATGATATCTATTTGTTTCGTGACACAAAAGGAAGTCATCATAAAAAAATAGCTGTATGGACTATATTTTCAGGATATTCTTGAATTAGCGCTATATCTGAAATTCCTTCAAATGATTCTAACCGTGGTACTAACATCAATATCTCATTCACTTTACTCCTCACTATCTGTTTCATATAGAATACGTTTTCAACTATTTTTTGTTAGAACAATATCACTATCATCATCGTCAGTTGCTTCACATCCGTCTCCTATGCTTTCAAAATCACTTGGTAAGCTTAATAATTCATCATAAATTTCGTTTTCAAATTCATCATATTTATCAATTATGGTAAGAAACAAAACGCAAATTAAGCTTCAAAATTGACCACATTGACACATTCATATAAGGGGTTTTCCAATAAGGGCGAGTCGATGTTGAAATGGAATAAAACAAGCTGTGTGTGAGGTATTAACGAAATTCTTTTTTTATTAGGAAGGCTCATGTATGCCATTATGTATGGAATATGACATCGTTCAAATGTCCGCCGCGGCTTCGCACGGTGGCACGGACCGGAGAGGTCCAATTTTCAATGACTCTTCCGCATAGATCCGCCTGAATTTGAGCGATGGCCCAGATTATGTTGATTTTGAGGGCATCGGTCGATTGTGTAGACCTGCGACTTAAGAAAACCCCACAAGAAAAAGTCTAGCGGGATCAAATCGCACGATCTTGGTGGCTAATTCACGTCAGCTCCGCGAGGGATAACCATACCCTCAAATCGTTCATGCAGAATGTCCATTGCGACGTTCGCTGTGTGGCACGTAGCGCAGTCCTGCTGGAATGACATGTCGTCTAGGTCCATATCGTTTAATTCGGAGCAAAAGAAATTGTTTATCATTGATCTCTAGCGCTCGCCGTCGACGGTGATGGTTTCACTAACGTCGTTTTCGATGAAGTATAGACCAATGATGCCGCCGGCTCAAAATCCGCACCAAACAGTAACATTTTGTGGATGCATTCCCACCTGACGAACCTCATATGGGTTGGCGTCGTCCCATACACGACAATTTTGCTTGTTAACATTGCCATTCATCCAAAAATGCGCTTCGTCACTAAAGATGATTTTTCGGCCAAAATTGGTGTTCTTTTCCAAACGTTTCGAAGCCCCGTGAGCGAATAAACGGCGTTGTCTGTGGTCATTAGCTTTGAGCTTCTGGCTTAGTTGGATCTTTTATGGGTATAGGTACAAATCTCGACGCAAAATTCGCCAAGTGGAGGTCTGCGAAAGTCCGAGTTTTTGTGCACGGCGAGGAATCAACTGCACTTTTATGGAAAGGGGCATTGTTTTCGGCCGATGTGGCGTTCCTTTAACATATGGCTGTTGGCTGATTGTTTAGCGAACCGGTCATGTCGAATTTGGCCACCAAACATTGGAAAGTCGACTTTGAAGGCCCACCGCGTTTGCAATAAAATTGGCGCAACGTTTGCACCAAAGAACACTTATTTTGATCATAAAGTTTTATTATTTGGATGTAGTGCTCAATCGTGTGATGGTGATTTGGCAACAGAGACCGAATAATAAACAACAAATTTGACAGACGCCGCCAAAACAACATGGCCGCCACAGACCGTCAACATCGACCCGCCCTTATTGGAAAATATAATATTGAAAATATAATGTAAATATATACACTAACAAATGGAAGATTATACCACTGTATATACCGTGTGTCCGCGGATGGGGGTACCCATTAGGGAAAAAATCTCTATTATTCATTTTACGACCAAAAGTCATTCTTTATAAAAGGTTCTGCTTGTTGAGAAAACGTATTGACGATAACAAAATTTTAGATCACATGTACAGGGTGTTAATAAATTAGGAAAGTATGAAAATGGTTGAAGGGATAAGTATCATTATTTATTATTTTTGACAAAAATGTTATAAAACAAAGTTGTTTATAAACTAACGTAAAGTCTAAATACAAAATTTTAAATAAAAATTCGGATGTTTAAAAATTATTCTACATAGCTACCTCCGAACTCGACATACTTTTCCGCTAACTCAATAAATCTACCGTATACTTTACGAATGGTTCGCGGCACATTCAGATCATGGATTGCTTCTTCTATGGGTTGTTTTAATATTCCCCTATCAGGTGGAAGATCATCTGAATAAACCTTTTGTTTTAAGGCACCCCACAAAAAGAAATCTATTAATGAAAGGGCAGGCGACCTAGCTGGGTAATGGTTTGGGCCAAACCTCCCTATCCACCTTGCACCAAGATGATCATGTAACCACTATCTGACCAAGGCTGTGCAATGAGCAGGGCAACCGTCTTGTTGCCAAAACAAATTATTACGTGCTTCTGGTTCTAACGCGTTAAGAAAACGTAAGACAGAATGTTCCAAAATGTCTAAACACAAAATTTGAATTCGAATTTTTAAAAATAAAATAACAGTGGTTTTTATTTATTTGTATTTCATAAAAAAATCAAGATAGCCGATTTTGTATTCGTTGATGTTACGTCAGAATCTTATTTACATGTGTCAGTATTCTGTTTCGCGAAGGCATTTTCGAAAATGTTAACCAAAGAAGAGTGTATGTATTTAATACAATGTTATGGTATTGGAAATGTGTGTTATCAATACACTATTGATGTTTCTAATGAAAAATTTCCTAATACGCCTGTCAAAAAAGCATTGCGAAGATTATTAAAAAATTCAATGAAACTGGGTCGGTGATTAATGCAGAGAAATCAAAGAAAAATACGATCAAAATGATGCAGCTACATTAGCACTAGGGACAGTTTTAAATAACCCGAAATTATCTTTAAGGAAGCATGCAAAAACACTGGATTTAAGCAAAAGTGTATTACACACAATTAAACCGTTTAAGCCAAAGGTGCGGCATACACTTGAACCTGGTGATGCAAAGAGACGTTTAGAGTTTTGTTTATGGATAGGTGAAAATTTCCTGTAAAACCAAAGATTGCATAGATTTTTTTGTTGATGAATGTACATTTTGCACAAACGAACACGTAGCGTCACAAAATAATCGTCATTGGGCTTACGAGTATCCTAATTACATAATAAATAAACGAAGTCAACGTTAGCAAAAAGTTAGAGGGAAATTTAAAGGAGCACGTGTATTTCAACATTTTGGAACATTTTATCTTATCATTTCTTAATGCGTCAGAGCCAGAAGTACGTAATAATTTGTTTTGGCAACAAGACGACTGCCCTGCTTATTGCACAGTCTTGGTCAGATAATGGTTACATGATCATTTTGGTGCAAGGTGGATAGGGAGGTTTGGCCCAAACCATTACCCAGCTAGGTCGCCTGGCCTTTCATTAATAGATTTCCTTTTGTGGGATGTATAGAAAACAAATTCAACACTTCTTTTATTTGTAATATATGATCTTTTGATAATGAATAATTGTAAAACAAAATTGTAGAAAATACATTTGAATTTGACATCGAAGTAGAGATATTATTCATACAAACAGAAACGGTAACACCACCGGTAATAATTGATCGAATAGACTCAATAGACTGTAAATTTGCAGTTTACCTGTAGCAGGTTATGAATTCATGGTTTCCTAATACTACTTTTTAATGTAAGTGTGGAAATTTTCATAAATGTGCGGGGTGCAATGCGTCGTTTGATGTAACTCCTTCTTTAAAAAATAGGATGTGGCTTTGAGTATTTCGATCGTATCAATCGGGGAAGTAAACATTTCGAAATACATTTTTATGTAACCACGACGTAATGATATGAGTAAAATAGATTTGTTGACAATTTTTATACTGTTTTGTAGACTGTAAATCTAAAGTCCTCAAAAAAAAAAAAGGTAACAAAAACAACTGTTGTAGAGTGTAAAAAAGACTCAACAACTTTCTTCTATATGTACCAAACTATTGTAAAAGATAATTAAACATCTCAATTTAGTGCTAAATCAGTCTTATGTTATGAAAAGCTTTAGGTAATAGAAGGAATTAAAGGAATAAGAAGTTCTTGTATGGAGTAAATAAGTACCAAAATAAATATTTACAAACAAAAAGAAATACAAAATAAGAGTTAATCAGGTTTCATATTTATACTATAGCAACACCTATATTTAAAAATAGATAGATAACAGCCAGAGCTTACATATTCGTTCGTTCGGAAATGTTTCTTCATGTATTCACAATTCACACGCATTTTCTTTTTCTTTGTTTATCGGCATGCAAATCTAATCATACATACACAAACGTTCGTACTTATAACTAGCATGTATAAGTAAAAAAATATACATGTATAAATTGAAAACTATCTATCAACAATCGGAACGTAAAATAAAATACCTGCTCTATTCGTCCTTTACTTTTATTTCTTTTTCTCTTCATGTCCTTTTCTTCAAAAATATCGATACTATTTGCGTAGCCCAATCGAAAATGTATCGGTAATTTTCCATCTTGTAAAAAATAATACATTAGACCATATGTACATATAAAGCAATATTCATAAAGTGAAGTAGAACATATAATATGCAATCTTAATATATGTCTTTTGCATTGCGTTTTGAATACTTCCGTTTCCTAACATGAAATCTATACATACATATGTATGCCTATAGGCATTTTTACTCTTGAGAGTTTTTTGTTTCAACTTTGTACAATAATCAAATTTCTATTGTTGTGTGTTTAGACCGATAAAGCAATAATTCTATTTTTATATACATATGTATGTACATAGCTAATTGTAACGGCGTAATAACTAGTCTGGGCGCGCAGAGGTAACAGTGCACACGAAACAAGTTACGGCAGCCTACATATACACATACCTACTCGCATACCGCAACGATTCAGTGCTGACTAGATAAGGAGATGTCGTAACTTTGTACGCTGTTACAATTGTTTGTCCAGATTAGTAATAACATCTATAACATGTAATACAAGTGTTTTCAGTTGTACAAATGTATGCTTTGTTTTATTGTTTTAAGTTAGTTGTTTTAAGTAGAAAAAATCAAACACTTACATTCATTTTTGGGCGTAGGCTAACGACCAAATAATGTTTAATCCCAACTGTCAGCGGTTATTAACCCGTACACCCCCAAGTTTTGAAAAATTATATTACAGTATTTTGGTCAACATTAAAGTACTAAAAGTGTTTGCAAAGCATATGCCTGTTTTTGATTTTTTAGGAAAAAATGACCTCCCCCAAACTGGGGCGCTGGGCATGGCAGTGGGCACTAAAAATATAAGGCAATCGATTATATAATTGTTTTTAGTGTTACATACATGGATAACATAGATGTACAGCAAGTTAATAATTAAATGCGAATCGAGGCGACGTTGGAAGTATGCAGCCAATCTAACAAACCGTATACGTAGTGATGCGTAATCTTTCATTTTTGTTAAATTGTTTTTCGATAATTATTTCATGAAGCAGTGCCATTAGTTTTTTTACTTACAATGAAATATATGTAATTAAAGCGTTGAACCTAGTTACAAGAAAGGGTTGCGTAAACATTTGAGAAAATAATAAATTCCGGCCATTATAACAGTGTGTCTGACAGAAACACACAATCGCTTGAGAAAAGGATGAATAGGTAGATATATTCCATGTATTTCACATGTATATTCCATGTATTTAACACTACTTATAACATCTTTTCTCTGTGGATGAATCGTGTGGAACCGTAAATCTTAACATGTTTGTGTTATCGATAGGATTATTTAACGGCGGCACGCTTCAGATATGAGCGGACCTTTACTTACGAGAATTTTTGTTAAAATTTAACTTTCTACGCAAAAGGCGTTTTGGTTTTATATAATATCAAGGTCTAAAAACATTCGTTTAAAATTGTATTACTACAAAATACTACAAAAGTACTACTTGGGAACGAAATATTTTATTTGCTATTTTATATTGAAAATAGTATTTCTATTCAGGTCTGATTATACATATGGAAATGACGAGTAATATGTGCTGTAATAATTAATAATAGATAAATACTTACAGAAAAAAGACTGGATAAATCAATAGAACTTCAGGTCAAAATTGCATTTAGAAATTGAGCTTTATACGCGAAAGACGTTTTGGTTTTATATAATATTAGGGCGCAAAAATATTAATTTATTATTTATTATTAATTTTACTTAATTTAACTATATATATATATATATATATATATATATGCAAATAATGACTAATACGTATCTGTACATAATTAATAATAGATAAATATCTACAGAAAAATACTCGATAAATGAATACAAATTCAAAACTGCATTTGTTGGCCGAGTCGACTCTCATTTTGCAGTTATTTACGGGCACGTTATACGAAAAAGTGGACCGCGGTTAATACTTTTAGGCCTATTTGGTTGAATTAATTTCATTTAAAAAATTTAAGTCATTGTTTTTATATCAACACCGATACTCTTTAAAGAGCCTCCTAACTATATGCGTAGGTAATGATATATAGACAATATGAAGTAATAATGTATCAATTTTAGTTTGCTATTTACTTTTTATGTAAACATTGTTGTAAAATATGATAAAATACAATGAAATACATGAACTGTCATGAGATAATCGCGTAGTATTAAAGAAATACCTGACGGTCTTTTTTGTACACTACTTTTAGCTACAATTTTGATGATCAACGATATTTATTGTATTTGAGAAACATTCAATAAAAAAATAATTTTTATTACTGCTTTCTTTTTAAGGAAACAATAAATATTCAAAACAAAACAACGATAATATGGTATTGATGTTTCTTCTTACAAAAGTACAAAATTGATCATAGTATAAAAGTAATACATAAGTAATCATGTAATCAAACAAAGAAGTTTATGTAGCAATAATATTGCAGTTCATATTAGTATACATATTACCTCTAATATTATTACTAAATTAATTTTCATTTTACATTTAAAATGTTACAATAATAATAACCCAAATATAGCGGTATTATTTCTGACGTATTCAGGTCAAAAATATGTACTCCTCATAAATATATAAAACTACAAGTACACAAGGTGGTAAGATGATAATCCAATTAAAACATTGTAAATTACAGTTAGAAACTACTACGCCAAATAAAACGTCAAAAACCTAATCAAAAAACAATTACATTTAATACTTGGTCGAAAAGCCATTGTTAGAGATCGTATCCCCCAATCTTCTTCCTATTGAACCCAGAATCCAGATCGTTGTGGATCTGAACTGCTCCCAAATTCTAGTTGTATGTTTATATAGCTCATTGCCATTTCGAAGTTGACCATCCCCACGAAAATCATCCCATCGATTTACAATGTTGTTCCACAAATTTTCGATCGGATTCAGATCTGTGGACTGAATTGAATTGCGGATAGGTTTGGAACCAAACTGTAACTGTACGCGATGAATGTCTCGCAATGTAGTCCCGAACGAACACTAAGGGCTCATCACTAGAATTTGTTAAAAGGTGGGTGACGTGTTACTATTAACTAGTGTAAACCGGACTTACGCTCTTACTTCTCCTAATTTTAATGTCACGTGTTGCATGCAAGTGGAGACAAAGACCGGTTTACACTGCTTAATGATTACACGTCATCCACCTTTACGAACTCTATTGGTGATTCATTAATCAATAATAAACTTCGGAAAAGTAGCAGTGTCAGTCCGATTAACTATACTAACTATTTAATGATAACACATCATCCACCTTTTTAATGCATTCTACATCACCGTACAGCGCTGGTACACTTGGCACAATAGTGGTTTTCACAATATAGACATATAGAGCGGCATTCATCCTAAACCCAGTTCTGATTAACTCACCTGGGTTGGCCGCCGATATCCAACCAAACATACCTAAACTATTATTTTTTTAATTTCGCCTTCTTTTTAGGGCATTTTTGTATTCATACCTCGTATTTTGTAGTGTTTGCAGTGGTTTACGAGACTCAATTTCTGCCGAGAGGGCTTTTTCATCGCTGAAGATGACAGTTTGCCAATTACGCCCAAAACTCGCTTGAGCAAAAGCAAACCTGGCAGACGCATGTTTCGCCATACATTGTATATTCTGGGCTGGACGTCTGCATTTCTAATTGTTTTGTTTTGTCGTTTTGCAGACTGTTTAACGCGTGCAATTTCATGTCTTTCCCCAATCGCACGTGAGGGAAAACCGCCGGTTTTCAATAACATTTAAACTGTTGCCGATATCGTATTCACCCAGACAACGTTTTCTTCTGCGTGTCTCTTTGCGTCCACGAGCAAACGCATTTTCGTTTTCCGAAAATTTCTTTTTCCAGCAATGTACATAAAAAGGAATGAAAACATTAGATATCATATAGACGAAAATTAATAATAGGGAGTATTGTATTTACATCATCCATCGAACTCTCGCTAATATGTATATGGAGTTCTATATTTATTTACAGGACTCACATGTGGTCAATGTAACCCTTTATATTACTTATTTATGTATGATTTTATTTGTTGAACTACAACACAAATACAACACAGATGATAAGTTGACGTCTTTGAAGAATCAATTCATACGCAAAAGTCGACAGCGAGACCGATATTTGCACTTTAAGAAAGGACATTAGTGATACGGAAAAGGTCGCCCCATAGCCTAACACTTAATAATTTACGGGTTGTTACGTAAATAAACAAACTGAAATTATATATCTACACTTAGCCTTCAGAAAAAACATTACTAGTCGAACCTGCTAACCAATGATACATTATAGTATTTAAAATTTTGCTTGTAGTTTTCATTAAACGTCTAGTTTCTACTTGCTCCTGTTTTTTAAAAACTCCAAGGTAAGATCAAACTATTTAGTTATATTTTCATTAAACGTTTTGTTTCTTTTTCTTTTTGCGACTTTTACAAATCTCAAGTTAAGTAAAAAGTTATCTAATTTAGTTTGTTTGATAATGATATACTGTATCGAAACTACGACGCGACGTAGTAAAAAGTGCGTTATTACTTGCACTAGTAATTCATTAAATAAAATAAATTGATTTTGTTAGTTTACGTTTAGTAGCAATAAATAGTGAAACAATGTTTTATTAGCGACCGATCCATCAAACAACAAAGAGAATGCCCAGACGTCCAGGACAACGCGATATAACGTCCGAAAGGAAGGGCGAGTTAAATGTAGCCATTGCGGAGATTGCAGAGGAGCTTTACCTGTCCGGAAGTAACATATACCTCCTATTCGTTTCTTTTTATTAACTCTACAATTGAGCAAACACATCAGAGTTAGATCAAAAACAATCTTCAAAAACGTTTTCTAATATCACACTATACAAAAGACTTGTCACCTCTGTTGTATTTCACTATATTTCTATAACTTTCCCAAATGAGCTCTTCAGGAAGTAAACATTTATAAATTTAGAAATATCTCACAGATATATCGCTGGAAAAAATTTTCGGAAGACGAAAATGCGTTTGCTGGTGGACGAAATGGGATATGCGGAAGAAAACGTCTGAATGAATACGACGTGGGCAACATTTTAGATATCATTGAAAACCAGTCATTTTCTTCCTCGTGTGAGATTCGAGACAAATGTAATCTACATTGTACGCGTCAAACAGTGTGGAAAACAATAAAACAAAACAATTACAAGTGCAGACGTCCAGCCCGTAAACTACAATTTACGGCGGAACATGCGGCTGCAAGGCTTGCTTTTGCTGAAGCGAATTTTGGCCGAAATTGGCAAAATGTGATCTTCAGGGATGAGAAAGTCTTCTGCACAGAAATTGGGTCTCGTAAACCACTTTACAGACTAGACAATACAAGACATGAAGACAAAAATGTCCTAAAAACAAGGCGAAGTGGCCGAAATTCTGTAGGTATGTAGGGTTTGATGTCGGTAGCAGGCCCAGGAGAGTTAATAAGAACCGGACCTAGGATGAATGCGGCTGAATATGTAGACATTTTGGGAACTACTATGGTGCCAAGTGTGCGAGCGCTATATGGTGATGAGCCAGTGCGGTTCATTCATCGCGTACCGTTAGAGACTGGTTCCAAGCACATCCGCAATTCACCCTTTTGGGCTGGCCGGCAAAGTCCCCACATCTAAATCCTATCGAAAATTTGTGGGGCAATATTGTAAACCGATAGGATGATTTTCGTGGGGATAATCAAATTCGGAATGCCAATGAGCTGTATCAACATGCAACTGGAATTTGGGAGCATTTTAGAACCACAACTATCTGCGAGAAACTCGTCGGTTCAATGGGCAGAAGATTGGGAGATACGATCTCATAGAATGGTTTTTGGACTAAGTACTAACTGTTTTTTCTTTTAATTGTTTTTCGATTTGGTTGTAATTGTAATTTGGAATGTTTCTATTAGTTCATAATTTTACCGCTTTGTGCAAAACAACTTTTACTTTTATGAGGGGTATACACCCTCTGTCCCAAAAGTAACCGCAATGCGTCTATAAATCAGAAACCAGTGGCGTCATCTCTTGATAGTTGATTGATTATTGTAGTGGGACTCTTCCTTACCAACCTGACAAATTTTCATGACATTTGGTGCATAGTCAGCTGATACATCACGCATCCTGTGAGAGTGTTTTTCGTAAACGGTCAGAAAATGAGTCACGAACAACGAGTCAATATTAAGTTTTGTTTTAAACTTAGAAAAACTGCAACCGAGACGTATGAAATGCTGCAAATTGTTTATGGCGACGATTGTTCGTCGAAGAGGCAAGTGTTCGAGTGGCATCGACGATTTCGTAAAGACAGAGAAGATGTTAACGATGACGAAAGAGCCGGTCGTCCTTCGACAACTTTGGCCGAGGCAAATGTGGAAAAAGTGCGCGAATTTGTGAAAATTTCGAAGAAATCGTCAGTGAGATTTATGGAAATGGAGCTTGGCATCCCTAAAACAACTATTCAGCGCATTTTGACTGAAACCCTTGGTTTGAAGAAAGTCAATTCGAAGTTTGTTCCGCACAAATTGACCGACGACCAAAAAACGCTTCGAATCGAACACTCCAAAGACATTATTGCACGAGCCCGTGCAGATGAAAACTTCTTGAAAACGATTGTGACTGGTGACGAGACGTGGTGCTTTCAATACGAACCAGAAAGCAAACGTCAAAGCGCAGAGTGGAGGTCACCAGAAGAAGGAAATCCGAAAAAATCACGAATGGAGAAGTCGAAAATCAAGTCAATGCTGATTTCATTCTACGATTCGAAGGGAATTATCCATAAGGAGTTCGTTCCATACGGCTCAACGGTTAATGGTGCATATTACCTCGATGTTATGAGGCGTTTGCTGGGTCGCATTCGTCGTGTTCGGCCCGAATATCGCGAGCCAGGCAGCTGGAGATTACTGCACGATAACGCACCGTGTCATCGAGCAACGATTGTCACCGATTTTTTGGCGAAAAATGAAATATATTCGATACAGCACCCACCGTATTCGCCTGATCTGTCCCCATGCGATTATTTCCTGTTCCCTCGTCTTCATTTGAAGCAGAAAGGAGTTCGTTATGCATCCGTAAACGCCATTCAAAGATCGACGACCGGCATCCTAAAGGCCATCCCAGAGATCGACATGAAAAAGTCGTTTGAAGCACTCGTTGACCGTGCAAATCGATGTATTGTAGCACATGGAGAATATTTCGAATAAATACAATGATTTTTGTGGACATAACATACATAGCGTGCTTTATTTCGAACTATTGCGGTTACTTTTGGGACAGAGGGTGTATATGTATTTGTGACGTGAAAACGAAAAAAAAATACCGTTAAATTTGGGTTATTTATAAACATTTTATTGTAACATTTTATAGTATATTACCTGTAATATTATTGCTTGGTTAACTTTTTTATTCGATTATTTATGTCTTACCTTTATACTACAACAAATTTTGAACTTTTGTAAGAAAAAGATCAATACCAATCGTTGTTTTGTTTGAAATATGTACTGTTTCCTTTCAAAGAAAAAAGCAGTAATAAAAATGATTTTTTAATGAAATGTCTCTTAAATACAATAAGTGTATCGTAAAAATGTGTAGCTAAAACTAGTGTAGACAAAGTCCATCACGTATTGTTTTAATATTATGCGATTATGTCAACACAGTCCTATGTATTTCATTCCATTTTATTATATTTTTCAACAATGTTTACATAAAACAATAAATAGCAAACTAAAATTGATACATTATTACTTAACCCTTAACTAACTACCTGAAGTCTCTCAGACTCGCGGAATTTATTTTGGATATAACTAGTCGCATGTGCATCATTACTGGTTACGTGTCCCTACACCTTCCGCTTTCTACCCATAGTATTACGTCTTTGCTCGTCGATGATACAGGTGATCCCGCTCGCTTTTAAACGGCTATAAAATTTTTTTTTGAGTCTGAGAGACTCCAGGTAGGTACTTACGGCACTTTTCTTAATAAAATGATCTATATTATTTTAGCAAAAAACAGTATCTAATATTAGAATTTGTATTTTAAATTAAATAATGTTTATTGAGCGTTGGTTGGAAGAAGAGCTTAGCGACTAAGAATTATAAAATGCAGATTATAGAGACGTGTAAGTCGATATTGGTGACGGTTTTGTGGTGGGTGAAGTGTTCGAATCGACACAAATATACCCGCTGCTGAACCACCAGTAAGGCTGAAAATGCGCAAGTACTGCCATGTATGTGATTCCAAAAAGAAACGCAAGACCCAGTACTTACGTTACCACTGCAAAAATCCTATTTGCTTAGAATACGTACAAATGAGGTGTGGAATCTGCAACGAAAAATTGTAAGGTCTGAGGCTTGCAATTTTATTGAAATTTGGCTATTTCGGCTATAATTTTAATAAAAACTTCTTAGTTATTTCCTAAATTTTTATAAATGAATGCAAAAAAGTTCTTCATTTACGTTTTTTTTTTCTTTATTCTTGGTCTCATTGGAGTAACGCGTTAATTAATGGTTTTTCTAAGCTGTAGAACAGTTTTAAGTTTATTTAGTATATACTAGAGATGGGACATTCGAATCCGCGAATCCTCGAATCCATCGAATCCTGAAAAAGATTCAAGATTCGAAACCTCGAATCTTCGCACGATTTTCGTAATTCGAATCTTTCGAATCCAAAAAAAAAAAAAAATAATAATAATGATGACTCATGTAATCACGACACATATGAATCACTGACTAGAAAGATCTCGACGATTCTCTTCGGTTCTCGTTCTTTCAGCCACAAAGTATTTATAAGCTGGCATGCTTTCCTAATGTTTGTGGTATTTTAATAATAATAACATAATTTATCTTTTAATATTGTGTAATTTGTTTTTTTTTAAATTTCATTTGTAATATAAATATGTTCAAAAAAATCTTTTTTAATAAATATTTTTAAAAACTGTATCGTTTTTAATTAAAGTAGCTTTAAAATTTTCCTGTAAAATTGTTTTTCCTCTCTGTCCTTTCTTATTATTGTAATTATATGATGGATTCGAGAGATTCGAGATTCGAAGGATTCGAGAGATTCGAGAATCCTTTAGGATTCGGATTCGGATTTGGATTCGAGAAAATTTGGATTCGTCCCATTTCTAGTATATACCGTTATTTTTGTTTCTTTGATAATTTTTTTAATACAAAGCTTTAAAAACACATTTTTTATTTTCATTCATCTTCTTATTTTATAGTTTATATTTTATATAGATGAGAAGAGGGGAGTCTGAGAAACTCCAGGTAGGTAGTTACGTGACTGGTTTAAGGGGTAGGTACTTAAGGGTTAATATTGTCTATTATCATAACCTACGCATACAGTTAGGAGGCTCTTCAAAGAGTATCGGTGTCGATATAAACACATACAGCTGTATTTACTAATTAAAAAAGAAAAACAATGACTTAAATTTTTTAAATGAAATTAATTCCACCAAATAGGTCTAAAAGTATTAACCGCGGTCCTCTTTTGTGTATAACGTGCCCGTAAATAACTGCAAAATGAGAGCCGACTCGGCCGACAAGTGCAGTTTTCAATTTGTATTCATTTATCGAGTCTTTTTCTGCAGATATTTACCTATTATTAATTATGTACAGATACGTATTAGTCATTATTTGCATACATACATATATGTAGTTAAATTAAGTAAAATTAATAATAAATGATAAATTAATATTTTTGCGCTCTAATATTATAGAAAACCAAAACGTCTTTCGCGTATAAAGCTCAATTTTTAAATGCAATTTTGACCTGAAGTTCTATTTTATTTATCCAGTCTTTTTCTGTAGGTATTTATCTATTATTAATTATTACAACACATATTACTCGTCATTTCCATATGTATAGTCAGACCTGAATAGAAATACTATTTTCAACATAAAATAGCAAATAAAATATTTCGTTCCCAAATAGTACTTTTGTAGTATTTTGTAGCAATGTAATTTTAAACTAACGTTTTTAGGCCTTGATATTATATAAAACCAAAACGCCTTTTGCGTAGAAAGTTAAATTTTAACAAAAATTCTTGTAACTAAAGGTGCGCTCATATCTGAAGCGTGCCGCCGTTAAATAATCCTATCGATAACACAAACATGTTAAGATTTACGGTTCCACACGATTCATCCACAGAGAAAAGATGTTATAAGTAGTGTTAAATACATGGAATATACATGTGAAATACATGGAATATATCTGCCTATTCATCCTTTTCTCAAGCGATTGTGTGTTTCTGTCAGACACACTGTTATAATGGCCGGAATTTATTATTTTCTCAAATGTTTACGCAACCCTTTCTTGTAACTAGGTTCAACGCTTTAATTACATATATTTCATTGTAAGTAAAAAAACTAATGGCACTGCTTCATGAAATAATTATCGAAAAACAATTTAACAAAAATGAAAGATTACGCATCACTACGTAACGGTTTGTTAGATTGGCTGCATGCCTCCAACGCCGCCTCGATTCGCATTTAATTATTAACTTGCTGTACATATACATTACAATTTTAGTGCAAGTTATAGCTTATTAATACAGTTTATTCAGAATTTTAAAAACAATTAACATGACAGCCATCATATTTACGACACTTTATTGAATACTAGGAATATTTTATATAGCCAAAGCAATAAATCGATAGCAAAGAAACTATATTATTATGTAAATAATTTGAAATGCTCATTTATTGTTTCGCGGTCACAACATTTCGAATGGCACTTAGCTATTTCCCTGGTAAAATAGCGATATATTGACAAAACTCCATATATCAGTGTTGTCACACATCGAAATAACACAAGCATAAAGCTCTTCCTCTAAATAAATAGTAGTTAGTTTTATAAATCGACAATTATAAGGTGTTTGGAAAATGGGGCGCTGAACGCATATGGGTTAAGATTAAGCAGTATTACGCTACTTTCTGTTTCTCATTCTTTCGTCCAGAAACGCGCTCGTTATTCCGTTATTCATTTGACGAGAATATTCGTTTTTGCTCATAACCTAACCCGGCGTCTGGGGGTGGAAATTAGTTACACGGACGGGAGGGTTGCGTCATAAATACCCACTTTATTATTTATTTAGTATATCTGACTTTATGAAGGAACTAAAACATGACTTTATTAACAAAAACAGATTTATTTTTATTTTTTAACAAGAAAAGCTTTGACATTAAAAAAGTTAACAAAAGCAGCTTCCTCCAGCTTAAATATAAAGAACACTTCTTTTTTATCAGTCGCAGTCGTTCACTTTTATGAACTTAACCAATTAATATTTAAAAACCAATAACAAAGTTAATTGGAAGTAGTTATTAGCAACTAAAAATAGTATCAGATACGCAAAATACATATAATATCCATGGCGCAAAATAGCTACATTAAATGCGGGAATGGGTCATATTTTCCGTTTTTAACTTTCAGCACGTATAACTCGAAGTGCGATCGCCGTCCGACTGATTTGGAATTAAAAACGTTTAGAGATATTCAATATCTCCAGCTACTGAGAAGAGAAGTGCAGTTTTAATACCACAATCAATCCGAAAAGTGCCGGGTAATTTTGACCCATCCCCTCCGAGGCCGGGTTAAGAGGGGGTCCCTATTGATTGGGATCTGGTTCTTACACTGCTTTACATGTAATGCCACATATACATCATGTAAGAGTAATGCCACATATACATCTTAAAGTTTCTGTCGGTTATTTTTATTTTATCATATTTTTTCGCTATTTCGGTTATTTCCTACCCGGCGCACAGTGGGACGGAAACTCAAATCGACGGCCAAAAGTCTGACAAGTTCTCAATTCGTCTCAAAGTCTGTACTTGCGGGTTTTTGGGCCGCTGATTACGAGTCTGAAGGAAAAATTCCGAAAAACAAAATGGCGGATCCAGTACGGCAAAAAGTTAACGAAAAACGAATTGAAACGAGGTGAAGGTTTGTACTCTGAGGTTTTTGGGACTTGTATAGAAAGGGCGTTATATTTATGTCACATTGCAAAGGTGTTTTCCTCAAAACTAGGTTGATACAAAGTATTAAGATTAAAATAATATAATATAATATTTCTTAATAAATATGCATTCGCTCATAAGAACAACTGACGGAAAAAATTCAACATTCCGTATAACTGGTCAGTCATCGTGATACATTCGATTACATACAACTTTATTCATCGTCACCAGAACAATCTGATTCACAGTCAGTGATTTCAACAGACGACGCATTGCCCGAGCTCCCTGCATTTGTGGAGACGCTTGACGCCGTTAATAACTTGATTGCTTCTGGTAGCAACAATCCCATTTTCTTACCAGGTAATTTGCACAGGCTAGAAATGTATGGATCAGACGTTAATAGTAGGCGTGAAAAACCGTCTTCCATGGTTTTTGTTCGGGAAAATTTTCGTGAAAAATCCGATCTATTCTTTTTTATAAATTTATTGGTAGACTCTTGTGCGTCTTCGGACATTTGTCCAATGGGTAATATTGCAGACCTTATAATCGCAGCACTGTGAATCAAAATTTGATGAATTGAAGTCGACATATAAAACCACGGATACAACTTCACGTAGTCGCGAGCTGTTTGCACGGCATAATCTTGAAATCTCGAGTGTTTGCAACGTAAAATCGTTTGATCAGATCTTCATTTACCCCCGTAATCGAAGCAGAAGTCTTTGAATCTTCAAAAAACCATCGAGCAGTATTCCCGTCATCGGAGCTACCAAATCCGGGCTTCGGTTGATCAACTATGAGACCCAATCCTATGCGGAAACCTTTTTGTACAGTTGCTTTTCGGTTTTTACATCTTCCTTATCATTTGCAGTACGCGCTTGCCACTTTTTAATCCCAAGTTTATACCCTACACGCAAACAACATTCGAAGAAGCGAATCCATGCATGCAGAGTCGATAATCCGAACTGTAGAAAATCGTCATTGATTTTTCTTTTCAACATCCCATCGATATCGTTGAAATATTTTGATGTTGCTTGACATAAATAACAACGTTGAGTAGAAGCATTACTCGTGATTGCGTTGAAAGTTACTTTCCTGTTGTTTAATAAACTCCATTTCGCTCACTATGGTTTCATTATTTTCAGTCAAAAAATGAATTCTAATTCACCGACAAAAACAGGTAGACGATGGCCTGGGATTTTTCCATACAACAAGGGTATTTTTTGTTTCTTGGTCAACTGATATCAACTACAATTGAACAAGCGACGTGAAGAATATATTAGCATCAGTCTTACTTCCATCATCATCGGCAAATCCTTGTTTATATGCGTTTTGGCCAGAAGTGCCATCGCAACCCCACTTACAAATTAAATGTAAGTTCCAAATACTGTCTTGACATAAGCTTTCAATAACAATCATCAACAAGATTCTCTGAATTGTGTGATCCAGCAAAGACTGCAGTTTCACTTCAGCTCTACGTTCTGTAACGCGAATGTCTGATTTTGGTGGATAAGATTGAAGCTTCGCTTGATGTATTACATTATACGACGGAAATAACTTACTGCACTGTTCTCTGGTTGAATTCCGAAGTTTCTGATAGTCAGATTTTGACATATCACGTTCAACTACAAGCGATAGGGCTTTATCAGGAGTACAAGCAATTTCTGAAATCGATTCCTAAGATTTCATATACTTTCGAGCTCCTGATGGACTTCCCAGCGTCACATCTTGAACAATTTTTGCGGCATCAAGTCTACCAGCTTCTCGAAGGCTCATTTGAGCCGCATAAGACAGTTCTTCGGAACTTCTAGTTGCATGCAAATATTCAGTTTTCCTTCGTTTTGAGCGCACACTAGCTTCAGCAAATGCCAAAGAAGGCCGACCCATGCTGGTGGACTGTATTGAAGCTTCTTGGATTTCTTCCAGGGGGACAAACACACTGAGCCGTGTGGAAAATTTGTCGAAAAATCTGGCTTCGTGTCTCGAAGCTTGCTTCCACTTTTCATTCAATTAGGACAATAAAACGTGTATTGCAAGTTTTCATGTCATCCGACAGAGTAAAAGGTCGTTGTAGTTTCTCCGGCATGAACTTTTCAATTTCCAGATATGCTGAAACTGCACCACGATTCAAATTATTTTTCATGAGTGCGAAAATATCTTTTCTCGTTAATCCAGGTGCTGCAGGATCATTGTCGGTAGATTCTAAAATGTTAAAGTATAATACATATAAATAAGTAATTACATATTCAGCCTTACTCACTATTACTCATTCCACAATATTATAAATGATTATAATATTGTGAAATGCTATGAAAACCATAAGGAAATTTTAAAAAATCCTCATTTTTGATACAAAATATTTCAATTTTGACGCGTGAAATCTAAATCCGCTATGAAAACTGAGGGTAATGATAAAAGAAATCTATTTGAGCCTCACTGGGCCCACGTGGGGCGCTGTGCTCACAACGTGAGTATACCCCTGAAGAGATAATTAGAAACCATACAACTTTTATCTGAATCGCTTCTCCATATTTTGTGTTTTAATCGCTCGAAATCGAGAAAAATCCATTTTTATCACAAAACCTTGTATCAATAGCGGTGGCGCAATAATGCGCAATTTTTTTGCTGTTTCCATTGAACAATAGAATAATACACAATCTCGAATAAGTCCGGCCGCTTTACAATGCTTTACAATTCAACTTTTCTCTACGTGTTTACAATTTTCAGTAGTAATTCTACGTTAATTTTCGGGAAAATCATTCTTTAACTGATATCACGTACATCATTATTACAAATTTTTCATTACATGATGATATTCTACTTACTTTCGCTTTTCGAATCCATTTTGAAAATCGTCAATCGGTTTATTTTTCTGGAACTGGCGACGTTTTCAAGAGCGCACTGAAAATTATGCCCACAGAATGACGCTTTTGGCTCAACCGAGGGGCACTTTCGAACTGAGACAGTAGCAGGTACAAAGGATCGTGCCCTCTCGAGTCTGAAATTCGAACCTCGGACTATTACTATACCTAACCCACCACTACAGATCCCCGAAATCGATACTTTATTTTTAGACTTTTGGCCGTCGATTTGGGTTTCCATCCCACTGTGCGACGGACGTATGTTAATATTGGCCGTATTACCATCCTGTATATTATTGCGTAATTATCCAGCGTAATATTTTTATTTCTTCAGATCAGTTCGGCTCTCAGATAAGTGAAGCACATCACTCGTTCAACCAACTAGCCGTCGCATAGACAAAAGTCATGAAATTGTTTTCACAAAATTACTAATGCAGGGCAATTTGAGAACAATAATGTCGGCAAATTTCAGGAATTACTAGTTTACTGCATTCCTAGTTAAAGGTATGAGTAAATAAAGTCAGTGTTTAACATTCTGTCCCCAATTTACGCATTTCACGATTTTTGCGCTCAATCAAAAAACATTATTTTCTGTACATCAGTGAAGTGATTATTTCAAGAATTGATTCATTTACTAGAGGTATGTGTACATTATTTTAGAATATGTAGTTACTTACTGTGTTATATTAATAGATTTATACCCCTTGAAATTATGTATAGTCTATTTGGGTGCGTCCCAAGTGGTTTCGACTGATCTTTGTTGACATTTTGTTATTGTTCCCCCTTAGATTCCACAGTTTTTTTAATGTAGCATGTGTGAAGATGAAACCCCTTAGTGGCTGAGTGGTGACAATTACGCTTCACACTCAGACGGTCCAGCGTTCGAAACCCGGCCGCGCCGAAGCGTAGCAGTTAAAAAAATCTGAAAATGGATCTGGCGGGCCAGAAGCGGTACGGTGTACGTATGTATACGGCCCGGTGGCTCCGAAAAAGCCCTAGGGCCTTTAGAGCCTGTAGTACCGATATATATATGAAGATTAACGGAGCTAACTTTCATAATCAAAAGAATGGAGTATTTGGATGTATGGCAGGTTCATCAAATGAATAATATCCAGCTACAGTTCAACAAAACTTACAGATGTAAGTATGACGATAATAAAAGCTGCTATCTGCTAGTTTTCTTATAATATTAATGATCGTTGAGAAAAGAGTTAAAGAGAGATGGAGGCTTTCCTTATAAAGTATAAGGAATGGCTCTATGGTGATGACATAATATTTGTTTTAAAGTTTGTCGATAATCAACCAACGCCATCAATGTCATCAATAGTTTCTATACTAGATAGACCTATGAAAATATTTGACGAAGCAAGTTCTGAAACAAAGAGAAGAGTGCAGAATTTATTACACTCAAGGAAAGCTATACGTTCATCTGGTAGCCAGACTTGGGCGTTACCAATTACTTTTCAATTACCAATTACATTACTTGTAATGGGTAATTGAAAAATACCAATTACCAATTACTGGTAAGTTTAATGCATTTTCCTCATGTTATTTAACAACTCTTAACTTTGTGATGATGATATATCAATTGATTGATGATTATATCAACGATACAAGCAAGAACAAGTCAACGATTTTGTATTTCTACATGAAACCTGGATATTTTAAAATGCCAGTGTATCACGATCACGACAAGATAACGACCTACGCTCTGACTCTAAACTACCAAAGTAGATGGAAGGAGGTTTGTAATATGTATATATGTAATGGCAAAACAACAATTTATTTTAATGGAATTACAGTTTTATTGTAGATACATTATCCTGGGTGCTGGAAATAATAATGGTTTCAGTTTAGGAGCCAAATTAATTTTTTAATCAACAGGGCAGAGTGATTACCACGAAGAAATAAACAAAGTCAATTTTTCAGGTAAGTTTTATAATTTGCTATCTATTTTACCTTGTCCACAGCTATAATAGACAATGCACCAAATCATAGTGCTGTAGCATGTGTTCCAAATTCCCTCAAAAGGAAACTTTTGTTAAAAGTTGCATTGTAAATGTTTATATTTAATATACTTTATTGTTATTAAGTTGATAAAATATTTAGAAGCAAACTACCGAAAGAATATAAAGTGGATTGTTTGGCCAAAAACACTGGCTACAAAGTAGTACGTTCACCATTAGGCATTTCGAACAAAAAATACAGGAATGGTGGAATTGCGAAATAGGTTGTGACAGAAGCGATATTAACCCAATTCTAATTAACTATAATGATACATCAGATAGTACCATTTGTGACATTGAATAAAAAATACAATTTTATTATATGATAATTACTACAGAGTGAGCAAAGTCAAGTGTCCTGTAGTGGTACCATAAAAGTCCCTAAACTAGGATAGTTTGATGTTTTACACTTATCGACCTTGACTAATGCAGTTTGTTTACTTTTGCTGTCATTTTTATATCATTCTCTACTTCTACTCTACTATTCTTACCAAGGTCTTCCTATTTTCAGTCATTATTTATAATCTGTCTTCATCAAGACATTATCAGCGGTCTATATTGAGTTTTACGGTAAGTAGACAGCAACTATTAACATAATCTTTTTACGTAAATGTTATGATTGTTTTCACAGATACAACGACATGCCATTTACCGTAGATCAGGATACGTTCATAGTAATGGCTCATTTTCGTAGTGGGTCGCAAGATCAAGAAGGAGAGTGAACGTACTCACTCCAATCCTCCATAAATCAATTTGCAGCGAGGTATCCAGAGGAAGAAATTATTTATGTCACATTTGTCAAGCATAAGAATAGGCTCGTAGAACGATGTATGGAAACAGACAACGTATCAAAACGTAAACGGAAGTATGTAACAACTGTTTTAACTGAAGATGCTTTGGGAGATATACGAAATAGGATTGAAACTAGTCCCAATAAATCAATAAGAACATTATCTGCACAGACAAGTAGGCATCTTTCTTGAACAAAACATATAAATAAATGAGAAAATATTTGTAATGGGTGTGTCCTATGGTAGTGCTGTACGCACTTAAAAAACACTTAGCATTAAAATCATATAAAATATGCTCCAAGAGAATACTGCAACTGGATCAACAATATATTTGATAATGATGAAATATTAGATAAGAGTTCTTTATGTTGAGGCTTGGTGCCACTTGTCTGGATATGTTAATAGTCAAAATTATCGCATACGGTCATCCGAGAGTCCACATGTTTTCAGAAAAACAAGTTTGTATCCTCCAAAAGTTGGAGTTTGAGTTGCTATGTCAGGTAGACGCATTGTGGGACGGGTATTCTTTTATGACACAATTAACGTAGCTAAATATAGAAAACCTTTCATTAATAATCTATATAAAGAGAACTGCAGGAGGGTTACTTCCAGCAAAATAGTGCTGCACCACATACAGCATATGCTACTTTAAATTATTTAAGAGAATTTTTTGATGAAAGATTCATTAGCAGACGCCGTTGGCCAGCACACTCCCTAGATTTGACTCCGCTAGATTTCTTTTGTTTGAATACTTGAAAAAGAAAGGCTTTCACGTATTGCATACTTCGAAGGAACTGGAGCACTCAATAACAGAAGCAATACATAACATAAATGTGGACATATTGCAATATGAAGAGACGAGTATATTTATGTTTACAGGCCGATGGTGGTCATTTTGAGCACATATTGTAGTGATTTTTACCGCGACAAATAAAGAAGTAATTTTCATCTGTTCTCAAATTTAAACGAACCACTGCGGGATGTTCGATTTGAGACCTTAAGTGAAGTAAAACTTGCTATAAATAGGCGGATTGCAGGCTCCGAAGATGGTTAAAAAATTAGTTTCTCGTTGAGACAAGTGTCAATTAAATGGAGATTATATTCAAAAATTATATTGTTGTTTCGATAAAAATTATAGCCAAATTTCTAGAACTCCGAAAATATTCCTCGTATGTCACAATTTGTTATTTCTTAATGTTTCTCTTTTTTGCAAGAAGGTTAGTTTGATAAAATACCCAAATTTTAATCACCAATATCGCTTGTTAATACATTCACCGGCAGAATTAATCACCTACTATTCCTAAGTCGCAGTAAAGCCAACATTTTGTTTTATGTATAAATTGCATATAAAAATTAAGCGGCCCATGTGTCTTATCTTTTGACAGTTTCTACTTGTATTTGTCAAAGAATCTGTGATAAGGTTCGGATTAATTTTAAGAAAATAATGGGAAATAATTACATTTACTGACAAGGGAGGCCACAACGTTTGGAATACAGATTCTCTTCATACTTTGTACACTCTTAGTAGTCCATCAGGACAACATAATATGCAAATAGTAAGGCGTACTATTCTAACGTTATCGAGAAATTGATAATAGAAGTTTCATCTTCGTATATATACACTGCATTGGAATATCTTGATAATTTCATCAAGGGACGGTAGCTGAGAGATTAGCGTTAAGGCTCCGTAAACAGTAGATAGCGGGATGTGTTGCAAAAATAAAAAAGACGAGCGGTACTCGTTCCAGCAATCTACTGTTTATGGGGCCTCTTCGCTAACCTCTCGGCCACCGTCCCTTGATAATTTCAATTCTAATGCAGTGTATATAAAGTATATATATGAAGATAAAACTTCTCTTATTAAAATCTCAATAACGTTAGCATAGTACGCCTTACTATTTGCATGTTGTAAGAGTGTGCAAAGTTAAAAGAGAATCTGTGTCCAAACGTTGTGGCCTCCCTTGTGTGTATAATGATCTTCAATCGTTTTCATTTACATAGCGATGAGTTTTAAACGTTTCTGAACTTGCTATAATGTAGTCGTAATTTAGCAAATCCAATTGGATTTTTAACAAGTTTTCTTTTTAATTGATAACATTTTTAACGACTTTTAGATAGTAACATCACTAACTTCAAATTTAATTTATCTATTTAATCCCTCTACACGTGATATGTATTCAGTGATTTTTGATATATTATGTGCAAAGTTCAATTGTAAGTACATCTTCTGCGAAAGTTTTAAAATTTTAATTTGGTAGTTAACATTTTTAGCTGAGAAAACAGAAATATTAGTATAGAATAAAGGACTTTTCTAGATTCCCCAAAATAACTAATTTATACTCTCTGTACTGACGGCAAAGACTCTTGCTGTACTTTAGTTTGGTTATCTGAAGGTGTAGGATATTACAAATTCATTAAGATTAACTGCGAACAACTTTACTGCATTTCTTCTTATCTTTTGCCATTTTCGTTACCACCGTCCATGTTGTTTCCTGTTTCTGTAAATCCACACCAATTCGTCATTCCCTGTTTTTCTTGGTCTTCCCCAGGTCTTGCCTCTTTTTATTCTTCCCTCTCATATCATTTCCAGTGGTCTATCGTCTTTCATTTTATTTAGATGCTGTTTTCAGCTGTTTTTCTCAATTGTGTGTAAAGTCGAACTTCGAGTTCTTCTCTTATCAGTTCGTTCCTTAGACTGTCGCTTTTGCTTATTGCTTTTTACTCGAAGATATTTCATATTTACTGCCTAGACTTTGCTTCTCAATGAATTAGTTGACGTCCTACTCTCACTTCCGTATAATAAGGTGGGTCTGAAGATTCTTGGTTCTTCTACTTGTTTCCTTCTTGCACAGGAACGTGTTACTAAGAGCGTAATATAGTCTAGAGGTGCTGTTTATTTTCTCGTTTATTTCACTTTCGATCTTACCTTTTCTGTCGATAAGGACTGCCAGATATTTTAAGGAGTTGACTATTCTATTCCATTTGTTTGTTAACTTATTAATATGTTAAGGCTGGGATCCCCCTATAGGAAGATGCCATAAGAAACACGGTCAAAGTTATTCGCACAAATCTCAAAACTTTGGCATCTAAATGCATTGAAAAAATCCAAGTGAAAGATAAATGTATAAGACGAATGGATGGGTATTTTATAATGCTGAAATAACAATGTATATTAACAATAAAAATTCCTAAAAACGTGCAATTTTATGAGTCGAAAAAATCGTGTAATTTCGATAAATATTATGCGTTGCCCTTAGCAGGCGAAAATATAAAACATCTATCAGTGTGTAGTAATGTATGTAGAATTATTTTACAAAAAATGAAGCATATTGTTGTTTTCGTTTGTCTTATTTGTGCGAACAAAATAAAATTTAGTGACACAGCTTTTTTGTACTGGTGGTCGGTTACGTACGATAGAAAACTGTAACTGTGTTCACGTAAATGTCTTATATTCGTCGAAAATTAATGTCGCATTTATGCCAAAGATGGGGCAAGACACAAATCTAACATTACAAGATTTTTAAGAAGTAAGAAAACCAAAGTTATAGAAGTGTCGTCTATTTACGTTTGGGGTTTATAGGAATTATTTTGTCTTACTACATTTTTATTGTATAAATATCTAATTTATCATATATAAATTATATATTAATACAATTAATACTTGCAATTGCGAGAACGATCTGACCTGCGTTAGGCGATTTCTAAGCATTTTTAAATCTATTGCTTATTGTACTTTAGATTTTACTACCCTTCTTTACTGCCCAGCAATAAGTCCTCGGGGATATCTATTTCTTTCTACCGTCAACGTGTAGAAAGACAAGCGGGCTACGGGCTGCGGGCTACGGGCTACGGGCTACGGGCTACGGGCTACGGGCTACGGGCTACGGCCTACGGGTTACGGTAAAATCCTCAAATTGGAAACTAAGCGATGATAGACAAGTAAAATTCCCAAGACGGAACACTAAACACACTTATATAATATGTCTATGCTGTATGTCTGTGCATGCATATATATGTGCATTTTAGATACGATATTAGATAATGCTATGAGCTCTGATAGAGAGCGTACTTAATTGACACAAGACGTAACTACTACTATAACCAAAAGATCGGAAGAAACGAACGAATGGGAGTTTGGTTACTCTGTAAGAGAGCATGAAGTATAAGTATTGTTAATATGCATGTGTGGAATTACATAATTTGCTATGTAACGGAAATTTATTTCTAAAAACACATTATAGTTAGGTGCTCGTAAATAACTGTTTGATCGCATTTTGATTTAGAAATACAGCTCAACAGACGGATGATGGCGAGAAGGCAGGTTGCGAAATTGACCAATTCGCAATAGAGCTTCGCATGTCGTCTAGTACGTGCTATATAAGCAATGTTCAGTGGTGCGCCACAAATGCAACTGAGTACAACTTATCGAGTGCCTTTAGCGACAAAGTGCATTTATTATGCTCGGCACTGGTATTGTGCAAAGTACTTCTTTCTCTCTCTTTCAAATCCGTACAAGCAATTATATTTTTGGAAGGCGCAACCTTATCTGCGCGACCGCCCGCCATCACCGGTCTGTTAATTCCGCAGAGCAATTTTCTTTTGCAATCGTTAGGGGATCCCTCTGGTAGTGTAAATGTCGATTTTCGACCGACTAGAGGGTGTGCGTTAGCCGCCATTTTGATTTTTCCAAAAATGCAAATAACTCGGTTATTTTTGACTTCAGGTGAAAAATGCAAGACAAAAGTTGTAGAACGTTCGCTGTTCAACCGCTAGGTTTTTCCATAACTATCAAAATTACAGAGAATTCAATTCTCTACAACTTTGTTTATGACCATATTTACTCTAAAGTTAAAAATAAACAAAATACAACGACGTTTTCAGAAGAAGAGGTTTTTGTTAATAACTCGAAAAATATCGATCTTACAAAAAAATTATATTATCAAAATTGTAGAGAATTTGATTTTCTACAACTTTTGTCTGCATTCTTCACCTGAAGTCAAAAATAACCAAGTTATTTGCCATAAACCTATTTTTCGAAAAATCAAAATGGCGGCTAACGCACATCCTCTAGGCGGTCGAAAATCGAGATTTAGACTACCAGAGGGACCCACTCCCTAACGATTGCAAAAAAAAAAATTGCTGTGCGGAATTAATGTAACTTTAAATTCTAATTTGACTGGGCTAGTACGTAATACGAGAGAATACATAGAACGCAAAGTGCGTCGGCAGCTTTGATGTTCATGTGGTCGATTTGAATGTCCACGAAATAGCTCAGAACTTGGCCAACGCCACTTGGAAAATACGAAAAGTGCATATTTGTTCGTATTAATTTAACAATATTAGAATTTTGGGTATGTTAAAAGAATAGTATTTGCTAAAAAGTTAAATCAATGAAGCACAACAATAATTATATGTTTTAAATTTAATTTGCACACACTATCCCAGAACAATAACCTTAATGAAGGTAGCCAAATATAGTCACTATCGTCGTATTTAAAATATGGTTGCCGGTCATGCGCATGCAAAATTGACCACAAGATTTTCTAACTTTGTCGCTATATCTATTCTGTGGTAATACCGGTAATACATTATCTATCGTGGGTCTGGACGGCTGCGTAGAAACAACTTCCACCGCAGAGCTAAAGGACAAAAGTACTGGCATTCCCTTAATTTTCTTTCTAGCATTACAATACACACACAATATTTCACATGAACGTTGTTGCAATTGTACAACAACAACGATTTGGCCTGTACACATGCTTATACAACGAAAACGTTTTCAACATCTACAGAGGGTAACGGTGCAAAATGAAGAAAGAGTATTAATGGGGTTGTTGTTCAAGACGTCTTCCAATTTACGTTGTATTGTTATACTTATCTTGGAAATTGCTAAAGC
This sequence comes from Chrysina gloriosa, assembly GCA_038088585.1. Classification (NCBI taxonomy): domain Eukaryota; kingdom Metazoa; phylum Arthropoda; class Insecta; order Coleoptera; family Scarabaeidae; genus Chrysina; species Chrysina gloriosa. Next base: position 27,799,089 of record CM076092.1, read on the forward strand.
CTTGTCTAATATTAGTTACTATATTTATGCTGTCTAACTTGGTTTCCGGGTTGGAACCGCGTCTGGTTTGGCGTGGGTGCCGACGTTGCGTCCACTATTACAACGGACATCTTCAGAGCCGCTCGCCGCTTGTCTCTTGTAATAGTGGACGAAACGTCGGCACCCACGCCAAACCAGACGCGGTTCCAACCCGGAAACCAAGTTAGACATTGTGAACGCGGAAGCCTACACCTGAGATTATATTTATGTTATCAGCAAGTGATGTATTTGAAGATTCTAGCTTTGTAATAGCATGGACAATACTTTCAAATTTATGACTAATTGGAAATAAATCATTTCTAATATTGGCCGAATTGCATGCTCTTTTACTGTTTTTAATGCCTGGGCTTCGCGTGAATTTAATTCCATTACCAGACTTCTAACATAACGGCTTCAAAGTTTTCTTCATAGTAGACAACAGCCCTGAGCCATGTACGCAGGCATGGCACCGCAGTAAGACGTTCTCGAATTTGTCTTCGACGTGAACTTTACTTTAAAAAATTTCTTTGGTAGTCCAAATCAAACTATCAACATCAAAATATTGTTTTCGGATTTCTTCGGCAACACGATGCAAAGCATGGGCTAAACAAGTTACGTATATCGTGTTTTGTAGGTACGTTTTAGAAATTCTGCTGCTTGTTGCATGTAGGCTGCTGCATCAGTAAGAAGTATTAATACTTTACTTGATTGAATTCTTCTTGATTGTTTTCTGATAAATTCACATATACGATGTAAAGCATGAGATAAACAAGTTACGTGTAACATATTTATATATTTTTCTTTTAATTTCGCTGCTTTAATCAAATAAGGCGCAGTATCACTTACGAACAATAGTACTTTTTCGTATTTGTTTGGCATATCATCATTAAATTTTTGAATTTAAACTTTCATCAATTATTGAAACTACAATGTTAGCATTAACTTTATCTGCTACCTGACATTTAATTAAATATGGCTTGTACGGAATTGTTGGATTCAATACTCCTATAACATCGTTTACAACGCAACGGCCTAACAAATCAGTTGTTTCCTCCGATGAAACCGAAATGTAATTTTCATTTATGTTTGTTTTTATTATGTGGATTGTACGTTTGCATACGGGAATATAATTTTTCTTTTAAATTTGGGTATATAATTTTTCTGTAATGTGGAGTCATCAGGAATATATCTATTCTTATGTTTAGTCAGAAACGACAACACCCAATTAGTGAAATTGTCAGTAAGTGTTGTGTTGAAGAACCAGAAGACATTGCTAAGATTAAATATTAAAGATGCTCCAGGTGTAAACTATAGAAAAATAAAACCAATCTAACCTAAAATAAATTCAAAACAAATTCCGAACCCGATCCAAAACTTAAAAATTCTTTTATTTCTTTAAAAAAATACAGGAAAACTAAAACCAAACGTTGCTAATAATAATAAAAGAGAGAACGATAACGATACGAATATAAATACAAATAAGGAAACGATATAATAATGATAATATAAATTACAAAGAGCCAAAATACTAATATATGTGTACCACCGTACACGCACAATGCGTTTGCTGGAAGTAGCATCGCGTTTATATAAAACTAGTAGGGGTTAAGTGCCCTAAACCGTCCGTGCCATATTTAATACATTCATAGTCGTATTTTAGTGTCCTTTTTATTATATCTTGCGTGTACTAACGGTATGATAAAATTAGAACACTGTACAGGTTCTTCTCCTGTATTATACCTTCGTTCGAACTAACTTCGGTTTTTAACTTTAGATACCGCCACTAATCAACACAATATATCTTCCATCGCACTGGGAGTACTTCTCACTCTAGAGTATCCCAGCCTTAATGAACTCCTTTTGTCCTACTGTCATGACCTTTGTTTTACTAACGTTTATTTCCTTTCTTCAGTTCACGCTCCCATATGTTTCGATTTTCTTGTAACTTCGTTTCATTGTCAGCACATACCATCAAGTTTTCAGTGAACGCGCACTGATAAATAAATAAGGCTTGTTTCTTTGTAGACTGAATTACATCGTGCATTACCACCTTAAACAGTGTGATACTCAATACCCCTCCTTATCAAAGATCATCATTTAATTCAAATGTAGCTGATTGAAAGTTATCGTTTCTTAAATAGATTTTATTGCTATATAAGATTCATATTACTTTTCTTAGTTTTGGATCAATTTTTCTCAGCTTTAGACTATGCCATACTTCCCTTTGCGATGCTCTATCAATAACCTTTTCTAAAATCAAGAATGGCAGGCATACATGAGTTTTCTCTTTCCGTATTTTTTTTTAGCAGCTGTTTGATTTTGAATATATGGTTTTGAACACTCTTCCCTTTCGAAAATCCACTTTGTGCTTCGTCTAGTTGTATTGCTATCTCTGTCTTTCTTGTAGTATACTGTCATACATTTTTGATACAATATTTAGCGTCTTTTTTTATGAAGATAATTATTCCAATCAATTATTACATTATTTATTTTTATTATTACATTAATAAATTAATAAAATCGCCTTGACATAACCCATACTATATTTCATTAAGAGTCACGAGAAACAGCTAAGAAATAAACTGAAGTATATACGTCTACAACAAGTGATCTAAAAGGGTTGGTTAATTTTCGAGTGTTCTAAAGATCTTAGATTTTCCGCCGAGCACGTAATAAATAGATATTGCCTTTCAATAGTTTCGGTATGAAAACTTAAATCTCTTAATGCGTTTTGATGAAATATCGTTCATCTACAACTAATACATAAACATTTCATAAAATCAATATTTGACAAAAAAGTTCATATATTGTTTAAGATTGTAAAAAAAATACCTTTTGGTGCTGATTCTCTTTCTTTCCTCGATTTTTTAGGTTTTTTAAAAACAGCACCTTGCAGAGCGCTTTGCAGTAACCTAGACTGGACATCCTCGGGAATTGGAAGTTTATTTTGCCTCTCTGCTCGTTTTCTACTTAACTGGGCCCTCAAATCGCCAGCGGCTGTGCAAAACAACTAAATGTTAACATGGGCAATATAACAATTTTTACTGAATATACAAACAGACACAAACTTGGATAAGCAAATAGCTTTCACGTTATATATATATATATATACACTGGTGAGCAAAAAATAAGGTCACTTTGGAATTGTAATGTTTTAAGTTTATAGTTTGCAATTTATAAATCATTATACTAGTAGGTGCTGAATCATGTGTTTTTGGAGAAATGTCATCTGATATATGTGTTATCTGTCCTGTATTGCCACGGTATTTACCACTTTTTATGAAATACCGCGCATTAGTTCTAACTTATATGATAGAGATCTACCACTAATAGGTCAATAAAACAAGGCTGGTTTGAACGATAGTTATATTTTCAGAACGTTTACAAACGTTTTCGGAACACCTTCGTCAGTGAAAATATAACTAGATAAATATATATTTATATATAGAAAATAAAATATAACTATCGTTCAAACCAGCCTTGTTTTATTGACCTATTAGTGGTAGATCTCTATCATATAAGATAAGTATAAAAGGTCACGAAATATATATATATATACATTTAATTAGTTCTAACTAAAAATTGCTATTTTGTTTTCAGTTTAGGGTTGCTTATTTCAACGTAGACGAAATATAAACGTGTTGATAGCAACACGTTCTCGATTACAAGAAAATATTGTGCAATGACTATAAATTACAGTGAAACAGCTTTAGACTCGAAAATCCAATCGCTAAGATTTAAGATCCCCTGAAAAAATTGAATCGTGATTAAAACAACGAATAAAGCCTCATTCTGAGCTCTTGTTCCTGGACGTAAAACATGGTACATTAGACAAAATCCGATCGTCCAAAGGGCAGTTAAACATCCTTTAAAAATTAATGTTTAGGTCTGCCTCAATCGGTATGGTTTCCGAAAATTGCATGTGCTTTCTGAAAATTTAAATGCACAACAAATAGTTCAATTTACCGGAAGTATCTTATACCTTCGATAGAACAATGATTTAGTCAACATACGACAAAATGGATATTACAACAGGATAACGATCCGAAGTACCGTAGTCATTTGGAAAAGGTAAAAGGCATTGAGGTGTTGAATTGGCCGTCACAATCGCAGGATGCGAATTTTATTGAAAATATGTTGGGTTTTATGAAGAACAAATTAGGGGAAAATCCTGATTTTAATTTAAAGAATCTTGTTTGTAAGATGTCATTCATTACCTACACATTATGCGGAAAAATTGGTTGAAAGTATACTAAAACGTTGTCTATCTATACTGAACAATAACGGAGACTGGGCTCCCTATTAAGTCGTTGTGTAATATAGTAAATCCCCATTTTTGGTGATCTTTTAAAAGCGGTCATCTCTAAAAACGGTAATTATTAAAATGTACGGAAAAATAGACGGAAAATCACATGTTACTGATCCTCCTAATAACGGTATTTGTATAAATCGGTCACTACCAAATTTAAAACCAAATATTTTGCGAAAACCTAATGTAATTTTACCTCTTATTACCGATCATAAATTGCTTTGTAAATCTTATACAACCATACTACCTGTCTTAGGATTACGGTATGGTAAATATTAATTACATATTAATATGGTTTGACTTTTTTATGATTTGAAGGTAGAAGCTAATTTTTCTTGGTATTTATTCCAAATTACTTTTGTGTTACATACGTTAGTTTGACTTCAATTGTGTTTCTGGTATCGTGTCACTCAAATGGACGCGTGTGTTTTAAAGACAAAATTCATATTACTGACAAAAGTAAAAAGTTTAGTACAAGTTAGCTGAAAAATATGGAACACGGATCAACGATGTAATTAAACACCCGGCCGAATTTACAAAAATGTTTAAGAAAATGTTAATTCAGAATAGAAAAAAGTAGTGTACAGCTGGTTTTACAAAGTCGGAAATAAAACTGAGCATTGTCTGGCTCATTAATGGAGGAAGAAGCGTTGGATGGACCTAGATCTGATGATGATAAACTTTCTACACCCATTACACAGTATTTGTCAAGTTCCTTCGGCATGGAAACTTCATCTTCATATCCAAATTAATTTATGTTTTTATGTTTCTTATTAATTTCAATTCAAAATCAATAAAACTTAATTATAAATTTATTACATTCTAACATAGACCTACTAATTTTTTAACATTACCTTATATTAGTCGTTCAGCAGGGGAAACACGTCGGCGCTAATTAGTTGTGTACTTTCTTATATGCGGTTTAATTTTACTTAATAGATGGTCGAATGCCTTTATGGACATCCTCATGTACTCATAAAATTTATCGGGATGAGCCCAAAGTTTTTCATATAAATGATGAAATTCTCCATATACATCACGTTCAGTATTTATTTCATTCACCCACACTTTCTCCTTAAAAATTTTCCATTTAAAGTAGCTATTGCCACATAAAAGAAATTTCTTCGCTGCTTAATGGCATGTTTTTAACACAGCACCGCTCCGCTCTGCACAGAAATGTACAGCTCAGCACCGCTGCCTGTGTGTACGTACACTAACAATAAGATTGTTTTTACGTAACCATTTCTTTAAAATTGTCGTACGAGAAACAAAAATCAGGCAAACAGAATGGAGGGATGTAACTGAGAGCCCGCTGATAATCAAATGTATTGTTTTATAGCCGTAAAGACTTTAATGTCACTTGTAAAAAGGCAAATTTTTAGCAATACTGGACTGAACGATATGTTATTGAAACACCCTTTTCTTTAAAATAATGAAAAGAGAACGAATTGTGCCGCTAAAAAGTATCTATATTTCAGCGATGATACCGATTGCGATCCTAAAACACCACCTGTCTCAAAACTTTTTAAGATTTTGCCTATTTTTAATTTATTGCACAGGCATTTTCAAGAAGTGTATACACCAAATCGAGATATAACCATAGATCAAAGTTTACTAATGTTCAAAGAGCGTCTTGGATGGAAGCAGTATTCCACTCAAGCATGCCCGATTTGGTATAAAATCTTTTTACTATGCGAATCGAAATCAGGTTATATATAGTCGATGATGACATTGGGAAAGGAACTGTTTTTGATCTGGAATATACTGGCCACCCAATTTCTACACAAATTGTATTGTCAATTATAAAGCCGTTGCTAGATAAAAATTACTGCCTTAAAACGGACAGCTTTTACACGAATTTGATCCTAGCCGACATTTTACTAAGAGGTAAGACAGGTTCATAAGGAGGTAGCCAGAGAAAAGATGTCAGCTGACCTAAAGAAACGAAAATTATCAAAGGGTGAATGTGCACCGTGTCAACAAGGTAAGGTAATGACCTTGAAATGCCGAGACAAAAAAATGTGAGCCTACTATCTACTATTCATACATCTGACACTGTTGAAAAGCTGACTGGATATGGGCCAGAAACCAAAAACAAACCGACAGGAGTGGTGGATTACAACAATACGGTGGGAGGAGTAGATCAGATAGATCAGCATCTTTTGACTACCCGGTTATCAGAAAATATGGCAAACGATACTACATAAAGATTTTTCCATCTTATCCAATTCGCACTATAGAACTCCTATGTGTTGTGCGGAGTGTTATGGCAAATTATGACAATGAGAGGGAAGTTCTAAATTTGCAAGGTTGAAGGCAATCAGTCCCAAATCCCCGTAGAGCGGTAGAGCGCCATTCCCAGATAATGTTCCATCGACTTCAAAAAGGCAAATACTACTCGTGTTTGTGTAGTTTGTTCAAAGAATCGCGATACCAAAGGAAAAAGTATGTCTAATTAAACTTTATTTTGCAGCTAAAATGACGATGCCCGTAATATTACGTATCTGGATTCGGTAGTGTGGTTTTCAAAGTCTATTTAAATGACAATACATAAAAATATTTTTATAATATTTTGATGTCTGGTCATTATCCTCAATGAAGCTTTTATAAATTACAAATAAAAATGTTTTTTTGCCAGACATTGGTTTTTAATTGAGATCTTAAGCGGTTCCTTCCCGATATTACAATAGGTAATAACGAACATTATTTTTGTTTCTTCGATCTGGTCTGGCAGATAAACCATTATCGAAATAAGTGTAATTTAAAATGAGGACAGTGATGCTTACGGACTTGCTCATACTATCGCTACGCATATGCTAAATTTACAATTCTGCAACCTTTCAAAAGATCTGCTAATACTATATGATGTATCTGTTGTAAAGGTTAGATATACCTAGGATATACATACATCACAAATTACGTTCTGGGAGCTGGAACTCTAACTTAATTCAGTCTGTATAAAACAACGCAGTAACAATAAGAGTATGATATATAGTACGTATGTAGTTAGTAGTGTAGTTCCGTGTTTCTTTGTATAATCAACCATTCTATTAAATCTTTCATTTAGTAGTAATATTTTTGGTTTACTCTACCCCTCTACGACATCAGGTTATGGGCTTAGTTCGTTTTTTTAACAAAAAAAAAAAAAAAAGTTACAAATCGGTCGGTAAGTCGACAATCGTTTGATGAAAGTGATCATTCAAGGTTAAACATAAGCAAGTTAGCTAACGAAGATCATTGGGAAACATGGAAGTGGCAAATAGAACTTTGTTTAAAGGAGCAGTGTTTAGATACAATTGTTAATGGTACATGTGAATGTCCGCCGCCGCCGCTAGATAATACGGAACCATCCGTGGAATACGTTCGATGGCAACGCGACAATGCACGCGCTTAATCGCTACAGCGTTAGATGATGAACAGGCTACGTATGTGCCTAAGAAAGTAGACGCGAAAGACATTTGGGAAACGCTCATCTCCGTATTTGAGCAATCTTCTTTACAAAGACTCTACACATTACTTGATATCTTTTTGAACTTTCAAAGGATGACGCAACATCGGTTACGAAACACACGTCTCAATTAGCAAATTTGTTCGATGATATTCTTGCGGAACTTCGAAAAGATCATTCAAATGCGACACTTCCTTTATCGCTTTTACATCATCGAATTTTTAGAACTCTTTTTAGCAAATACTATTCTTTTAACATCCAAAACTCTAATGTTTTTCAATTAATACGAACACATGTGCACCTTTCGTAGTTTCAAAATGGTACACAGCTAACAGCTAACGTCTGAACTATTTCGAGGACATTCAAATCGACCACATGAACATCAAAGCTGCCGACATGCCTTGTCGCTTCTGCGTATTCTATGGTGTTAGGAAGCCAGACGCACCAGCTGAAATTAACTTTGCAACGACAGAAGATCTACAAGGCTGGCATGAACGTCTTGTGCGCGAAGTGTGTTTCGGTATAAAGGTAAAATGTTCCGATATCGCCTCTTTCTGTGACGGAAGCATTCTCGGTAAGTCGCACCGCAAACCTTTTCGTGGACGAGCGGATCGTCCACAATCTGTGGGTGAATTAATCAATGCGGATGTAAACGGACCAATGTCGGAAAATTCAATTAACGGTTTTCGATATTATGTTATCTTTAAAGATGATTATTCTCGTTTCGTTCGCATATATTTTATGAAACATAAATCAGAAGTCGCTTCAAACTTCAAAATATTTTTGAATGAGTGTGACTGCAGCTCACAAAGTAAAAGTTTTGCGTTCAGACGGAGGGGGTGAATTTGATTGTGACGCGATGTTAACAATACTACGCGACCGTGGTATTGAAACAATCAAACAGACATGTAGTTGAACTTGCTCGGACGATGCTTTCAGTCAGTAAACTGCCTAAATCGTTTTGGTCTCACGCATGCGAAACCGCCGCGTTTGTAATCAATCGTACAGGAAAGTCTAACGTTTCAGGTAAAACTCCTATGGAGCTTTGGAGCGGAAAAATATTCAATTCCCTTGATTACTTACCCATTTTCGGTACAGAATGTCACGTAAACGTGTCAAAGGCATTTCGTTCAAAATTCGACGATAAAGCAATATTCGGTCATTTGGTTGGTTACGTAAACGACAAAGATGGTTATCAAATATGGGTACCGTCAAAACAGCGCGTAATAAAATCGCGTAACGTCGACATTCGTCCGGGAAAATTATGCACCACCAATAATTTCGTAGAATTGCATTACAACTCTGTCTCCCATGAAAACGAATTAGATTTTCAAACAACTGATCAAACTTCAGTGATTGCCAATGATGATCAATCTAATGACAAATCATCTGAAACAGAAGTCGAGTATATTCGTCCCATTCGTGATATTCGCCCGCCCGCGAAATTTGCCGATTTCGAAGTAGGCTATCAAACTCATAAGTCCCAAACGAACACCACACTCGCATGTTTAGCTGAAGCTATTCACGAAGAACTTGCACCGACAACTTTCGATAACGCTATAAAATGTCGCGATTCGGACAAATGGTTGAAAGCAATGCAGGAAGAAATAAACGCTTTCAAAGAAAACGAAACATGGGACTTAGTAACATTACCAAAAGACAAACATGTTATCGACAACCGCTGGGTTCTCCGCGTCAAATATAAACCCGATGGATCTGTTGATCGGTATCGCGCTCACTTAGTTGTTAGGGGTGTATTTCAGCGTGCTGGACTTGATTACGACGAAACCTTTAGCCCTGTTGCTCGGTACGACGCAATTCGAGCACTAATTGCAATCGCAGCCGAAGAAAATTTAGTGCTTAGCCAATTCGACGTAAAAACCGCATTTCTTTACGGCGATATTGATACGGAAATAGACATGACTCAACCGCAAGGTTTTAATGTCGGCTCGGGTCGTGTTTGTCGCCTCAAGAAATCACTATACGGTCTCAAACAATCCCCTCGATGTTGGAGTAATAAATTCGATTCGCTTATGAAGAAAAGCGGATTTATTCGTTTTACAGCAGATCCGTGTATATACATTCGCCAACGTGAATCAGAAGAATTATTGATTGCCATTTATGTTGATGACGGCCTAATAGCTGGCTCTAATCAAAAGGTAGTCGATTCGTTTTTAGAATCATTAAATTCTGAATTTAAAATCACTATTGGCTCATTGGATTCTTTCTTAGGCATGCAAATAGAACAAAGGGAAACAGGTCTATCCGTTTCACAACGTGTTTATGTTCAGAAAGTTTTAAAACGTTTTGATATGTCTAATTCAAAACCAGTAAAAACACTTCCTAGTAACGATCAACCAAATAAAAATTCTAAAATCGCTCTTGATCATTCTATTCCCTATCGCCAAGCCGTAGGCTCATTAATGTATTTAGCATGTGCAACTCGCCCGCATATCGCGTACACTGTTTCAAAAGCCGTGCGATCAATGGCAGCACCAACCAAATTTGATCTATTATCTATTAAACGCATATTTAGATATCTGCGCAGTACAACTGACACAGTTTGTTGTACACATCAACAGGAGGTGACTTATGTGCATACTCCGATGCAGATTTCGCAGGTAATGTTAAAAACAGACGCTCAACAGACGGTTTCGTATCCTTACTTGGTGACACTGCTGTATCTTCGACTTCAAAATTACAAAAATCGGTTGCGCTCTCTACTACTGAGGCAGAATTTGTTGCCGCTAGTGAAGGATCTAGAGAATTGTTATGGCTCACCCCATTGTTAAATGAAATACGCGAAAAGAAAAGCACTGTGCCTGTATTATTTGTAGACAATACAAGCGCTATCAAACTGGTAAAGAATCACGAATTTCACAAACGATCTAAACATATTGAAATTCGCTACCATTTCGTTCGCGAATTATATCAGAAAGGAGATATTTGAGTGGAATTCGTGTCGTCTGAAAACCAGCTTGGTGACATGTTCACCAAACCTATACTCAACATTTTTGCAAATATGTCTATGAAAATAGGGCTATGTATGTAAGCTACCAAGCAATTTTTGTTTTAATATCCTATGTAATACGGTTCGGTTTACGGGGGAATGTAAAAGTTAGATATACCTAGGATATCTCACCATATTACGTTTAGATGTCGCCACTCGCTGTGCACCCTGTGTACATATAGAGTGAGAGGTTGTTGTGCGAACAACGCAGTAACAATAAGAGTATGAGTTAGTAGTGTAGTTCAGTGTTTCTTTGTATAATCAACGATTGTATTAAATCTTTCATTTAGTAGTAATATTTTTGGTTTATTCTACCCCTCTACCACATCATCTATCTCTCGTTCTAATGGATATCAGATACACTGAAACATAATTCATAATAAAAAAGCACTGTTATTTTGAATGCATTTCAATTTTGATGAATATATTTTAATAATCAAACAGCTTTTTTAATGTATAATAATTTAAAATTATAACAAACATTACTCCATGCTTGCTTCATTTTTCAATTATTACAGGATTCGTTCGTTCCAAACTCTGCTTCTCGGATATTCTTTACTGAATGAATCGATTATTTTGCTATAGATCTCAATCTGCGTATATGCAGATATGGTCACTAAAACAGGTAGGGGCTATAATTTTATTAGAAAACGAATTTTTAAAGTTTGTTTTTTCAAAAACAATTCCGTGAGTTAATTGATTCTTTACTAGCATGACTGAGCAAAAATATTAATTCAGATTGTACTAGATTCTAGATCCATTGACCGGAGTGGATCAATCCCCACTTCTTACGGTTCCGACTTGCCTGCTGATATTTCGCCACAAACTTCTGTCCGCCGTCTTCCGCTGCCAGTTCTTTATTCCAGCCCGTTTTAGGTCCTCTTTCACTTCCTGTAGCCATCTTGGTCTTCCTCTTCTTTCTCTACCACCTGGCTCCCATTGTAATACACAGAATATCGTCGAGGATTCTCCCGCTCTCCATACATGACCTATCCATTTCACCCTTCGCTCTTTGATTCTATTCACTGTATGCATACCCTAGATTTCCCGTGCTATTTCATTATTCATTCTTAATCTATACTCGTTTTCATCAATCTTCATTGGTCCTAGTATTGTTCTTAGTATTTTTCTTTCAACTATTCTCAGCTTTTCTTCATCTTTTTTGGCCATGCTCATGGTTTCTGCTGCGCATAGTACGGTTGGTCTTATTATTGTCCTATAGAGGTTCTTTTTGGCTTTTTTGTTAGGATTTTGCTTTTCAGTAATTTTTTGTTGGCATAGGAAGCTCTATTTAGTGACATTATTTTTCCTTCAATTTCGGTTTCACTGTCTCCACTAGCAGATATCCTTACATCTAAATATTTAAATTCCTCAACTGCTTCGAAATTGTTATTACCTATTTTGCCATATTTCTTTTCCAGTTTCTTTCCAAATCTCATTATTTTTGTTTTATTTTCATTTAAATGTAGTCCCATATTTTTTCCCTCTGTAGCAATGATTTCCATCATGTTTGTCATTATTACCCTATTTTTTGTTATAATTACCACATCATCTACATATGCCACTATCTGACCTCTTGTTCTAAGTGTTCCTTTGTCTATCTTCACTAACACGTGTTCCAACGCTAGATTGAAAAGCGTGGCCGACAGTGCGTCTCCTTGTCTGACACCTTTGTTAATTATGAACTCTTCTGTTTCTCCAAATTGTGTTATTATGCTAACTGCAGTTCTTTTCATCGTCATCATTATTAATCTTCTCAATTTTTGCGTTATTTTTAATTGCTTTAATGCCAGTAATAGCTGTGTTCTATTTATTGAGTCAAATGCTTGTCGAAAATCTTTGAAAACCATCTCAACTTGTATTCATGGGCCTTCTCAATTATTTGTTTTATTGTGTAAATTGCATCTACAGTCGATCTTCCTTTCGTAAATCCACATTCATATTGTCCTATAATGGTTTTATTCTGATTTACCAGTCTTTTTGGATTAATGTGGATAGTATTTTATACGCCGTACTTAGTAATGTAATTCCCCTGTAGTTATTACATAACATCCGGTATCTCTTCCACTCTCCATATTTTTAGTATTAGTAGATGCAAGCGGTTTTCGTAGTTTACCGCCTCCATACTTTAATAGTTCCATATTTATTTCGTCTTTTCCCGGTGCTTTTCCATTCCGGCTATTTTTTATAATTTATTTAATTTCTTTTAGAGTTGGTTCAGGTATTGCTGTTTCTTCTAAAGCATGTTCCATTTCCTCTTCTATTTCTTCTATGTTGCCTTCACAAGTAGTTAATAGTGTCTTAAAGTGTCCTACCCATATCGCTTTATATTCTCCTTTATTCTTTGCCGCTTTACCGTGCTTGTCCTTTAAAGTAACTTATTAATATTATTAAATAGAAAAGTAAAATAACGTTTAAAAACATCAGATAAATATTTTATATAACTAATATCTACTATATTCTTCCCTGTTTTGGATGGCTTTTTCTATTTTATTAGGCATGGAATTAATTAGTTTGCGACAAGTCTCTATTGGAGTATCATACCAATTTTTTGTATTTTCTACCATAATTCAATCCATTACTCCGAAACCAATCACTTACCAGCTTTGAAGAGTGCTTGTGATCGTTATCTTACTGGAAAACCCACCGAAATGACATATTATTTTCAGCATACGGTAATATGACAGTCTGTAGTATAACTTTGTAAACCTCTTTAGTCATTGTCACTAATCAAATGGATTGATCCAATTCTATTCCAGGAGAAAGAAACCTATATTATTATGTTTCAGCTACTATGTCTAATGTTTATTTTTATGTAGCGGGATATAAATTCTTGGTCTTTTGGACGTCTTACATTCCTTCCGGCACCATTTCCAAATAAATTACTCTTAGTCTCATCACTCCACAGAACATTACGCCACCTTTTTGCACCCCCTTATCCACTCAACGTTCTGTGTTTAAGTGCAAAGGCTTTCCTCTTCTGCAAATTGGTTTTAATAAGCAACGGAACCTTACGAGCTATACGACGAGGTAGTTTCATATTGTATAGTCGCCATCGTACAGTTCTAGCTGATATTTCGTTATTAATTTCCGTTGTAATCGCTTTAGACGACTCTAAGGGAACTCCGTTTGGCCAAAGGTATAATTAAGGTTCGACAAACGAGTACAACGTATACAGTAGGTGGCCATTTATTTCATTTTGAGTAGATATAGCATTTATATTTCGTGGTGTGACAAATACCTATCTTTTGAATTGAGTCAATAACTCTAGGAGGTCAAGGGATACCACAAATTCATTCTACAGAATGTATTACAGTATGACTCACAAAAAGTATCTGCAGAGTTGCAAAATATACATATTTTATTAATTTTCTTATTTATGGACCATAAATAAGAAAAAGAGGACGTAAATCCATACAATGATTTTCTAATTGTTGAAATATATTCTATATTATATATTATATATATAGAGAGTTAATTTGTTCTTATCATTGATTTATATAGTGGTAGAATTACCTGAAAAGTTTGAGTAATCACATAGAGACAAATGAATTTTCTCTCAACGAACGTAATTTATATTTCATTATTTGTCATTTAGTAACTACCTGTTTACCTAAATACCTATTTACTACCACTCCGCTTTTTATACTTTTCAAGTATGTGAAAATAAAACTATTATATCCATCGGCAGAAGATTCTAATTCGTTGGCCACCTACTGTAACTTATGTGGTTGGTAGACGTTGTTTTTGATTTCTTAACCTGCTATTTTCCACCGTTTTTCATCGTCAAAATGAGGGACGTTGCACTCGTTTACTGATAAACGCCTGTGATATTCACAAAGTACCTATTTTAGTGGCCACTGAAAATTGTTACTGAATGCCTTTAATAAAAATTATCGTAGCTAACTTAAATAACAGTTCTAACAAACTAAACAACCATATAACTTTGTTAGTTCAAAAGAAATTAATTATATTACCTATTTTATTGACCATATGTTCAGGTTCAGATTAACCTCAGTCAGCGACTGAAGTCAATTATAAACATGTATGAGCAAATGAAAGACACTGACTTTCCTTTTTCAAATTTTGAATTAATTTCGACTTCGAAGTTCTCTTTCTCAGTTTTGAGGGCCTCGTTCTCGTTCTTGGCATTTTTGTAAATTTATAAGTACGCAAACACACCAAACTCCCTCATAATACGATTAACACTAACAACTAACGATCCTTATTTTTGAATGCTAATTCATAAGTGAGGTTAGTTGAGGGGCGATACTAATTAGCTTTTGTCTTTATAGAGTAAAACTAACAAACTTAAAATTAAGTACTGAATAACCTTAACTGAAAATGACAAAAGTCTATAATAATAATTTTGCATTTGGTAAGTGTTTTTGTTATTTTCATTATTATTAAAAAAGAATTATTGTATTGAATATTAAACCAAATTAATCTCTCGTTAACTAATGGATTTAGCAAAGCCAAAAATTAAAATAAAATGTTTACGGTTTTTTATTAAAACAGTACACAGGCAACAGTGCAATTGGTCACATCCCTTGAAGACATATTTCAGGACGCTGTATAAGCAAAAACATTTGTATGTGTTGAAAGATAGAACTTTAATCTACAGTCTGAACTCAAACGCTACGAACTAAAATATCGAACGAATAAATTATATACGGGGTTAGTTAAAATTATGGAGACGGCGATTTATTGTCGTTAATATTCACTTTAAGAAATTATGTTCAATACAAAATTTTTATGAAATTTCTATCTACATTTTAGAACGCTCTATTTCTTTTCTTCAATTATTTTTTAGTTCGCCTGTCCGCATTTTTTTTTTTAAATGGGAACTTGTTAATTTTACTCTACCGTTCGATAAAGAATTTTTTTCTGTACAATAGTATTTTTGCTTTTTTTTTTAATCTAATTAATATTTTTCCAAGAAAACATCGGGTCAAATATTTGATAAAAGTTAGGTACATCTAAGATAGACAACATTATTTGCAGTAACATTATTGGTTACAATCTGATCATTAAAAACAAATTAAGAACTATATAAATTAAATTAAGTGTTCAAATTGTCCTCCATTTGTAATTTGACAATGACCCAATCGAACACACAAAACCCCGAAGAGGACTCTCTAAATGTTCGAGGGAATTTCTTGTATCGTCCTGGTAATTCGGATTTTTAAATGCTCGATGTCATTGGGCTTATCTTTGTAAACTTTATTTTTTACATATCATCAAAGGAAAAAATCTAAATGGCTTAAATCAAATGTTTCCTCGTCTTCCAATCCATCTGTTTGGAAAAATGTTATCCAGATATTGACGAATATTTAAATCATACTGCGGTGGGGCGCCATCTTTCTGGAACCAGATACTGTTATTGGGAAGGTGTTCGTTGTTTTCATGTGGAAAGAACGTAGCACAAGCAGGTATAATTTCATTTTGCAATAACTGCAAATACACAGTCGAAGTTAAATTGATATTGATAAAAAGGGAACGATAATATTACCCCCTACAATGCCAACCCAAACATTAACTTTTTGGGGATACCGCGTATAGTGCTCCAAAAACCAAAATGGATTTTCACATGACCAGTATCTGCAGTTATGTCTGTTTACTGCACCGGTAAGGCAAAAAGTAGCTTCGTCAAAGAAAAGAATATTGTTGACGAAATTTTCATTGTTACTGATTATATTTGACATTTTCTGACAAAATTGAAGTATCCTATCAAAATCATCTTCCGTCAACTAACGGTTTAGACTTTTCACTTTTTAAAATTGAAACGGCCGATGAAATATTGTGATTGACCGCTAATTGGTTGGTTGATAAATGGGGATCTTCAGATACACCCAATAAAACATCCAGTTTCTTATCATCGGTTTTCGCTCTTCTAGGTGTACCACTCCTTGGTAGATCTTTAACGTTACCCGTTTGTTCAATGCGTTTTAAAGTTTTACCAACAACGGATTTAAAAGTTGGATTTCTATTTGGATACGTATTATTAAATACACACGTCTTGTAAACTTTTGGATCTGTCTCCATAACCCAACACCATAAGTATTTCAATTCTTTCACGTTCACTTAAACTCGCCATTGCTAATATTAACAGCAATAAACTGTACAATTGTATTTAACGTAAACAATAACCACTGATGAAGTTACCTGGCTCGAGTTTGTTTATCGCTTCTCTTTTGTCTATCAAATATGTGTCTTCTTGGGTGAATATTGTTTATCAACCGATTGTGCATTTTAATGAAGTATTTGAAGAATATTCCTGCATATACTTATTACAACATTTCGTTTGTTTATCATTTTTGAGATGAGAAGAATGAACAAAACATTTAGTGCCTTTTGAAGGGAGACAAAAATGTCGCGCGACAAGACTCGAAACGGCGATCTCGTGAGTACCGGACTAGAACGCTGCCGACTAAGCCAAGCGTCAAGCTGAAAAATGTATCATATCTGGTGGATTTAGCTGGCAGGTAAAACTTCAAAATCGATTATCTCGGTAATTTATATACGTTGGGTCGAACTACTCCGAAGTATTCTTATTCAAGATCCAAAGTACACGTACCATAAATATACATATAAATTATAAAAATCCGATTACCTTACCTTCTCGTTGTTAGATGTCCTTAACATTTGTTAAATACTTGAACCAATGTTTTCTTGTAAAAATGTTATTAAATAAATTAAAAAACAAAAAACAAAAATACTATTGTAAAGAGTAACAAAATTCTCTATTGAATGGTAGAGTAAAATTAACAAGTTCCCATAAAAAAAAACGCGGACAGGCGTAACTCAAAAATAATTGAAAAAAAAATGGAAGCGGTGTAAAATGTAGATACAAATTTCATAAAAACTTTTGTACTAAATATCATTTCCTAAAATGAATATTAACACCAATAAATCGCCGTCTCCATTCTTTTAACTAACTCTGTATGTATATATACAATCGGCCAAGAAATTAATGTCTCCCTATCGAGGACAAATTATCAATACTACTTTCAACTAGTCACAGACCGAACTTCGCCCATGTTCGGTATAGTAGATGGAAGATTTTCACAAAGAATATACATATACACTCGAGATTTTTTGGTTTACACCGCTTTAAGTGTTAGTTTACAATTTCGAGTTACATATTTAAATTTTCTTGTAGTAAGGGTAACGTTATACTTTCGTTAAGTCCGTGCTCCATCGTATCAATATCTGACGCGTAAATAATTATTTTATAGAAATCAGAACACATTCGCATTTTTTCGCAGTATCTGCTGGTGGCGCAATAAATTACATTGCATGGAGAAGCACATTGTAAATAAATAAAATAGAAGAAAATAATTAAATAAATAATGCTACAAAAACAAACCGAAAAATTTAACACAAAAAGGATTATAAAGTAATTTAAAAAACAACTTGTAACTATAAATTACGAAAATAACGTAACATGATTCAATATTTGATGTAATATCCGCGGCTGTCTGCACATTCGAAGACGATTACCCATTGAGCGCGCTAAATTTTCGCAATAAGTTTTGTCACGTAACAGCTCCCATACATTGAAAACCTGTTGCCCCAAATTCCTCATTGAACGAACGTTATGCATGTCCGGAAAGTTTTTACCATCAACGCCCATAAATTTTCTATTGGATTCAAGTCCGGCGACCTACTTGACCAAGGAATTAGAATAACTTCGGGGTTATTGTCGAACAGATTCCTTACTATCCTAGACGTGTGGATTGGGAAATTGTCTTACAGCAAATAGATAGGACCTTCTGGGAAGATTATACGGGCGGAAGGCAGAAATACTTCTTCCAAAAAATCTCTGCATTCTTCCCTTGTTAGCCGTCCCGTTATCCTAACAATTTCCCCAGGATCGGCATAAGACATCCATCCCCAGAAGCCGCAACTGATTCTTCCACTTCTTCTAGTAGTTTGGATATTTTTGGCCTCGTACTTCGTGGCGTTCCGTCACCATAGCACTTTCGCGGAATCATCGGACGTGGAGAACACTTTCTCGTCCGAAAATATAAAACCATCCCAGCACCGATTTTTCTATTGCTGGTTTTCTGCAGTGCATGCCATTTTTACGCAAAACGTTTCTGATGGTTTGCGTTGTGCACTGTAAACGTTGCTGCTCTTTCATTGTGGTAGTTGTGGTAAATGGGTGTTCGGCGCAGTGTTGTTGTATTCTACCGACATCTTCTTGATTAAGAATGGGTTTTCGTTCGGTTCTTGGTCTATTTTCCAGAGGTCTTTCTTCAATGTTTAAGTTGTTATATCGCGATATCCATCATTGTACTTGTCTTGGCTATAATATGAAGGAAAACTATAATTGAATAATTGAGTCGCACACCACTTTTATATATACAACTTTATGAGATCTGGATAATTTCTCCATTCCTATCTTTAATATGAATATTTTCTTAACTTCAAACTAAATAATTGACTCGTACGAAACCCTCTTCTGTCTTGGGATTTAATGATTCTGTAAAATATTTATTTAATACAAATAAAATTTCAAGATAATTATTTTCTGATATACATTTTTATAATCTTGAAATAAAAATATTTTCTTCAATACAGACTGATTTTTGCAAGAAAATCTGTTTTCTTCATGCAAGAAACCATTTTCATATGTGCATGCTTTCTAAGATGCGCTATCTCAAAAAAAAAAAAAAAAATTGGTACTCTATTTTTCTTTTTCGTTTTTTAGAGGTGTAGCTTCGGAATATTCTAAGTTACAATTATGATCATTTTAGCCATAGATGCCGCCAAAGCCATGCTGTATGCTTTTGCGATTTATCGTTGTCTCGTACAAATTGTGTTCTTCAATCAGACGTATTAAGTTTGAAACGCTTCCGAAAATATATACATATCAATTATCGAGTAAGAATCATTTCTTAAAATACTTTAGGCTTTAACTCTAATGGAATTGTTATTATTTCGTATATAAAAAGAATAATTGTTCTTCATATAAAAGTGGTTTGCGCCTCAATTACTCAGTTATAGGTTTCTTTCTTATTATAGCCAAGACAAGTACAAATCCATCTTTGTACTTAGTATCGCGACATAATAACCTAAATATTTGAAGACAGACCTCTGGAAAATAGAGCGAACAGGGCGAAAAACAATTCTCAATCAAGAAGATGTCGGTAGGCTACAGCAACACTGCGCCGAAAACCGATCTACCGCTATAAAAGAGCAGCAACATTTACAGTGCACAATACAAACCATCAGAAATGTGGTGCATCAAAATTACACCGGAATATCCACACAACTAGACGAAGTGGGAGAATCAGTTGCGGTTTCTGGGGATGGATGTCTGATGCCAGCCCTGGGATAAGCCTTAGTATAACGGGACGGCTAACAGGGGAAGAGTACAGAGATATTTTTGGAGAAGTATTTCTGCCTTCCGCCGCCGATATACCCTTCCCAGAAGGTCCTCTCCATCTACTGCAAGAAAATTCCCCAATCCACACATCTAGAATAGTAAGGAATTGGTTCGACAATAAAGCCGAAGTTATACTAATTCCTTGGCCAACTAGATCGCCGGATTTGAACCCAATAGAAAATTTATGGGTATGGATGGTGAAAAACTGTTCGGACATCCATAACGTTCGTTCAGTAAGGAATTTGTTGTTTTCCATGTATGGAAGCTGTTACGGGGCAAATCTTATTGCGCTCAATGCGTAATTGTTTGCGAATGTGAACGGACACTGGACAGCCGTGGATACTGTACTAAATATTAAATAATGTTTCTGCATGAGTTTATGTTTCTTTTGTTGTTTTAATAATTTTTACTTAATTATTTGTTTTTGTTTTTGTTGTTCCTTCCTAAAAATAAAGTGACAACTACAAATTTGGTTTTCATCTATTCAAGTAGGTATGTAATTTTATAATTAGGATAGTTTTGATAATGGATCTTTCATTTTCCGGAAGCTGCTACTCGGAGCCGTACCACACCAAGTGGTTAAATAACACCTTATCTCATAAGTTATGAGTTCTAAACAAAAATTAAAATAAGATAGAGATTTCTCTTTGTTACGGTATACATTAGCAAGTTGTATGCATGTTCTACAATGAAAGCAACGATAACTAAAAACAACTTCAGGTAATCGTATTAAATTGGGCTTAACACATTCATTACTCTGAAAACAAACTGAAATTGACAAGCGTATTAATAGATAAGCGCAAGTGGACGATAAGCAAAGAACCATGAAATTTGTCATTTCGAATAATGTAATTTTTTAATAGATTATCACTCTTTTTATGAAACAAATTTTAACCGAAATAATACCATATAAAGCCCGCTGTATATTTTGTTCTGTTATAAATAATCTTTTTTGATTTTTATTCCAAAAATAATTCTCATCTCCATAAAATCTTTAGGAATGCTTTCAACCAATATTTTAATCAATAAAATATAGATATACATTGACATGTGCATCCTAGAATTATTAAATATACCGCATCTATGAATACTTATGTACGCATCGGATATTAATTACGATAGAGCACGGATTTTAGGAAAGTATAACATTACCCTTACTAAGAGAAATAAGACGAATTTAAATATGTAACTGGGAATCGTAAACAAACACTTCAAGCGGTGTAGACCATAAAATCTCGGGTAGATACGTATATTTTTGTGAAAACCATCTGTCTATTTTACCGAAAACATCGGAAGCTGGCTTTCTGACTGGCGGAAGGTAATATTGATAATCTGTGCTCGATAGGGAAGACATTAATTCTTTGGCCGATAAGACATAGTACATATATGAATTTCGGTGTTACCAAATTGTAGATGCAAATAGTAAAACTACAATTACTTCCTCGGCGAACACTGCAAAATTTGGAAACTATTGCAAGGAATTATCTACTATGTCGCCATTTTTATACTCTGTTGAAGTTGGAGGTTCAAGGGATAGTAAATGGTTAATATGTGTACGGTCAAAAGAAATTATATAACCTACAGATCTAGACGTCTAGAACTTTTGATATACATTAGAGTAATAGATAAGTTACAAATAATTATTTACTTGCTAATAAATAATCAAAATGATGAAAACCTTACCTTCAGATTTTTGATTCGAAAGTGTATCTAAGGTTTCTGCCGTTTGTCTAGCATTATCAGAATTAACTTCAGAATCATTTTCTTCCTCTATACCGCGTTTGGTATTAGACACTTCCACTTTTCTTACATTCCTTTCTATCCTTTCCAATGTTTCATGTTCATTGGCTACATCGTATTTACTGGTGGTTTCGTACTTTGATGGATTTCTTATTTTGATTTCGATTTTTTTGTTTTCTCTAGGAGTAGTCATAGGAGGTTTCTCTTTGCGTGAAGATCCATTTCTAAATAGTATTCTATTTTTTGCATACTGTTTATCCTTTGTAGTTTTTCGTGTACTATCAATTTTCGCATTATGATTTTTTGTTCTGTATTT
Source organism: Chrysina gloriosa (assembly GCA_038088585.1). NCBI lineage: Eukaryota > Metazoa > Arthropoda > Insecta > Coleoptera > Scarabaeidae > Chrysina > Chrysina gloriosa. Next base: position 27,821,324 of record CM076092.1, read on the forward strand.
GTAATTTCTAGCGTCTTTATTTTTTAATGGAGATCGGCTCCTCTTCCTTTTTCGAGTTTTATCTGAAGTACAATCGCTATCAGCTACTTTGGTGGTTTGGTTTGTACTTTTCAAAACTTCTGCTGACGTATTCTTTGTAGAACTGTCCAATAATTGAGGAAAAGAATGCGGAAAAAGGAATTGTTTTGGTTTACTTAAGTTGGATTTAAATCTACCTTCATTTTCTTCATCCGTGTCTTCATCAGAAAATAGATCATCAACTTTAGCATCTAAAAGATCCATCATCAATTCGTCTTCTTGTAAAATATCATCATTATTTGCAATTGATTCTTTAACATTTTTGTTTTCTATGCTAATTTCAATTTTGGGTTTTAGACGAATGATACCTTCCACATTTTTAATTTCGTTTGATTCGAACTTCTTTCTTCGTGCTTCCAAAATAGGATCTACTGCGTCTTCTTTATGATCTATATGTTTATCTTCAACTTCTTTTAGTACCGGACTTAGAGTCCTGCATCGTTTTTTCGGTTTACGCTTATGATCAGAGTCTACACTATTTTTTCTATTAGCCTTAGCCCCGAGACGATCGCGAACTGTTGCTTTAGGTGAATTCGTTACAGTTTTTGGCGATCGTTCATTCTGTTCTGCACGTCTTGTATTTGGAGAGCATTTATCATAGTATTTTGATCGATGAGGTGAAACTTTATTTCTCAAAGGTGATCGCCGGCTCCTTAATGGCGAGTCCGTTTTGAGAAGTGGTGATTTTCTGTCTGATACTGGTGACAATCTCCATTCACGTATAGCATCTGTCTTCTCTTTAACAGGAGATGATTTTAAACTTGGTTCCTAAAACAAAAATTATACAATCAGCAAAACAAAATGCATCCTGATTCAAGTAATACTTTTCCAATTTCACTTTAAAGCAGGGCGCACCAAGGATGTATGAAAGGTGAAACATACAATATGCAGCATGAGGTACGTAAATATTTTACATCGCTGAGGTGGTCATATGTACAGTAACAGTTTCAATTGTAAGACCGCATAATGTCATTCGGGTGAAGGGTGTGTTACAGTAATCTGTAGAGTTGCTCAATTTGCGGCAATAGTACTATAACTATACGAACTATCTTAAGGGAGGAAACCACATTAGGAGGTTGATTTTCACTGATTTTTTAGGATTCTTTTTTTTTTTGGGTGGGAATAATTAATTAGAATTCAACCGAATTTTGACATACTTTTATTTTTTCGGACAATTTCTGTGACTTTTTCGAATAATTTCGGCCAAAAAATAACACAGTTACGCACTGATGTCCACTGAAGGTCGTAACTCTAATTTTCCAATTGCGGGACGTGTAGCCATTCCACTTTTCATCTGAAATCGAAAAGGTTTCCACTTTACACTAATAACTTATTTTCTAAGAATATGAACAAAGCCGGTGAAAATAATGAAAATGAAAAATTTTTCGGCTATACGAAAAACTTACTTCAATTTTCACCATTTTTCCCACTAATTATGCAAAGGAAAACACCCTTAAAATTATGATATCATCTCAAAAACTGATAACTGAAAAAATATTTCGTAATGTCTTAAAGAATCATGCTATCAATTTTCATAATGATCGGTTCATTACTTTTTGAGTTAGACTTCCCGCAAATGTAAAAAGTCATTTTGAGAAAAACGCGTTTGAAAAAAAAATTCTCGAAAACTAGAAATTTAGGGAAGTTAACAATATGATGTACTCACCGATAATCAGCGACTCCAGCACCATATATTAATCCTTCTTCCTGATAGGCTTCGTTTTGCGCTTGCAGGAGTGCTTTTCGAGCTTTTCAGCCTTCCTTCGACTCCAATGAATCACGTCGATTCTGTCGGCACACGCGCTATCCATTTGTTTGGCGTAATTGAAGCTCTGGGTGCGTACTACGATTCCTGCCTCGTTCATGACCATCAGAAGGGATGAATTTACTTCATTGAATAAGCCCGCTGCTAAATAAGATGCCACTTAAATTACTTTTAGTCCAGGGTGCAAATGTTTAGGAGCTAATTGCCAAATTGTGGAGTTAAAACTTTCATTCGCATTTTGCGTGTGGCCACCTAAACATCTCTCCAGCAATTCATCCCTTGATAAATCTTCATATATTGGAAGAATTTCTTTCTGTACGTCGGGGTGCAGTGGAGTAGAGTGCGGTTCAAGTTCCATTCCAAGGGCTGTTCGTTTCTGCCACTCGCACCAGCGGTCTTCTCCCTCTGGACAATACTCGTGTCGCAGATTTTCATCTGTGGAAATCATATGATAGTATATCGCCATAATTGCTTTCTTCATGTCTTGTATACTATCTATATCTTTTCGAATCGCTGACCCATAATAAGTGCTGAGGTTTTTCACTGAGTTTGCCTTTTCCACCTGGCTTTTTAATTTTTCGAATATATCTTAGTCGAGTTCCCATTCTCTTTTGGACGAGAGCTATACATTAGCTTTTTAAAACTCTATAGTCATCACTATAAGGATTGCCGATATAATTTCCGTATTTTACGCCATGCACTTCTTCTGATCTCAAAAACATCTTTTTACAGGCTCCACTTCCATGCTTCCTGCAAAACCTTCATGATTTTTTGTGCAATCTTCGTCGTCATGATCTTTTTCCATTCTAAATATTCTCGAGAATTCTTGGATTTATTCTGCCATTTTGCACAAGCATGACAGTAACTGCTCCGCACATCTAGATCGATGACTTTGCCACAGTAATATGCTATGAGAGTTGTTACTCCGAACAAAGACTTAAATCCTCTCTTTTTCCAAGTATCGTTTCCAGACACCTTTAAATTCAAAATAGCTCTTTCTATTTTTTCATTCTCATTCTTCTCTTGCTCGACTGCTTTTTTACAATAATCAAAAACTGTCTTGGCAGCACCGTGGATGTGACTAAAAATTCTATTCTACGTTTCTTCAGCTTTGCCACTGCCGATGTCCATATAATTGGAGAATATATTCAACCCGTGTCTACCAACGCCTAAGAATCGTGGCGAAGACTATTCTACGATTTATCTCGAATCCAGTATTTATTAGAGGACTTGAATTGATATGTCTAGATCCACAGGTACACTCGAAAACGAGTTTGAAACCAAAGCCTCGGATTCCAGTTTCATCAAATTTTACATTTTGCTTGCAATTTCGACAAATTAATATGTTCGATAATGCTGTAAACAAAGTGAGAAATTCAATGACCCGATAAAAATGCAATGGATTCACAATCACATTTTCACTCGTAGAACTGTCGAGTTTTTCGCACTAGCACTTTGACCTTCATTACTATCACTCTGTTTCTTGTCGTGTTGATTCCCATGCAACTTTCTTCTACGCGGTTTACTGCGGCGTTCGTAAGTCTCACGATTACCTTTCGGATACAAAGACATTACAGATTATAGCCGAAATAAAACCTTTTGTTAATGCTTCTAGTATTTTCTATGCAGTTATTAGAAAAGCAAAACATAAAGCTAGGGTTCCACTACAAGGCTACGTAAGTAAATAAAACGACTACCTGAGGTAGTACGCCACCCTACCTCCTGTGCCCTCGAGCCTATAGCCGATGAGCGCCTGGTTCTATGCTTATAAAATCTAAACGAATGCGAATTTCGCTTTGAAATTTTGGCTGCGTATTCTTGGATATTTAAGCTAACGATTTATGTAATAAATCGATTTTTTTAACCTCCCAATGTGGTTTCCCCCTTATTATTCTCTATATAGTCGTTTAAAATAGTTGTAGCACTATTGGCGAAAATTGAGCAACTCTAGTAATTTGGCAACTTTTGAGTTCTATTGCCTGAATAAAATTAATGTTTGTGGGTGAAAAATTTATTTTTTAAATTTCCCGCGTTTACTGATGTTTAGAAGATAGGGAGATGACAAGCAGAGGAAACGAGAGAAGGGAGTTGTTGTTCATGTAGTTAGTTAGGTTATGTAATGAAAAGGGTGAAAACCTGAAATAGTATATGGGTGATAAAACAGAAAAGTTGATCATGCTTGAGAATGTTACAATATAGTGTATGACGAGAATGAAAAGTACTTATATCACCAGCAATCATTCTCCTCCCCCATATTAAAAAGCGGTTCATCGTTTAGCCAAACATGTTATATGTATGTATGTGCTACTATGGTGTATGAACTGTAAGGTAATTGCACGGTATACGGTACAAAGCTACTTGCGATATTTACCTCGCTGCATGTTTCATGCATCCTTGAAATGCACCCTACCTAAGAGGCAAAACGATTGTTTGACCGTTAGTTTCCTACAAATAATTTAATAATTTGGGTTTTTATATGAAAATAATCTCCGAGTTGCATTGTATATGAGTATGAATCAGTAGTGTGCTTCGATTTAAAACCTCATATTTATTTTTTATAAAAACTACTAGAGTACAAAGACAGAAAAATGACAATAACAACGACCGCAGTGAGACAAATTACAGAAATTACTTTTAGGATAAAACTTTTATTGTTTGTTTTTCTTGCTGTTTATTCTTTTTTTGTTTCGAACGTGATTCTAAATGTTTACACTGCCGTTCCGAAAGTTGATGTAAAACTCTCAAGATATTATATTTTGCTTTTGTGAGAGAGCGTAAGGCCCTTAGAGATTGTTAAAGATAAACATTAAATTGGTCATAAAAATTGTACAAAAAGGTGCGTATACATATGCGAGCCGAGCCTCACGCGAGGTTTACGCGAGCCTCCCTGGAGCCGCTCGTTAAAATTATTTTCACGACCTCGAGCAGTCGTGCGTCATCCACCGGTGCTTATACGTACTTGTAACAATGTCTTCACGCGAGGAAAACGGCGGGATTTTCAGGATGAGTGGTGCCGTTGGTGGCACACTGATTTGTACAAGAAACGCGTTGGTACCGAGCTTATAATGGACTTGAAGTCATAACAAATAAGTGGCCAATATAAGAATTTCAGGCGAATGTCGCCCACTGGTTTTGAGAATCTGCTGCAAAAGATTGGACCCTACATTTCCAAACAGAAAACATATTTTCACACTCCAATTTCCGCTGCAGGCAGGTAAGTAGTTTATACTGTTTGTGCTAGTACACAATGTTGATCGAGTTTACAAATTTTATTTCTTTATGTATGTTAGATATGTTATTTATCAAATTAATTATTCTAGGTTAGCAGTAACAATTCGATTCCTCGCCACGGGAGATTCATATACCAGTCTCCAGTACCTGTTCCTAATTTCGAAGCAGTCTATTGGAGGCATAGTAGCACAAGTCTGCGCGGCACTTGCAAAGGAATTACAGGGATATATCAAGGTAACAGATTTGATAACTCACTATTTACTTTCTTCAAAGATCGTTTTTAATATCAATAAATGCGACATAACAATAGTTAAACAACAAGGCACATTAAGGGTTTACACCGGTGTAAAATTTTCAAAAAATCGAAAAAAAAATTTTTTGCTTTAAAGAATAGTTTGAAGCCTGTAGAATATGGGTCTAAAGGTCCCAAGTATGAATTCTAATTAGTTTCTGAGTGATAGAGCCTACAACGAACTCGTACTCGCGCGCTGGCCGTTCGAGATTGACCGTGCGCCCAAGACGTGTCTGTTGTGGGCCTGAGTGAGCATTTATTGGGGACCTGAATAGGAGACATAAAAATTCAATAGAAGAAATGAAAACTGCAATATGGGCAACGTTACAGCACAAATCGTTAACTGACGTTAAACCCCAACATGAAAACTGCGTACCCGGGCCAAGTTCTTGGTCCTGCCAAGTAACAAAAGGGACAAAGAAATTAAATGAATACACTCAGAAATCTGCTCTTTATCCGAATGTTATATAGGCAATTACTCCTATCTACAAGAAACTTAGCAACAATGATTTCTTACCCGCCGCTTATACTCAAAATTCGAACGAGATTCTGAACGCGCTAATTTGGACCTTCGCTCAAAAAATAACATTTAGTAGTGTCATATGCGTTAAAACTGCTGTCAATATTGCCAGCAGTATATTCAATAATGGTTATTCAAGCATTCTTTTAATGATGAATACCATGAATATAGTCATCAGGCCGGGTACAGCAAGCATTTGCGAAGTCTTGGACGAAGCACGAACTTCGATCGCTGAGGCATCTACGTTCAAGGCATCTAAAGAAGGTCGTATTTTAAGGCGATAGAGCAAAGCAGGAAATGACGATGGGGGAGATGACTATTACGAAGCTGGCACGGCAGATCAACCATAAAAACACACAAGTTTGTACTATATAATAAAAAATGTATTGTAAAACTTTAAATGCGTTTTTCTCGAAACTACGTTTTTCAAACTGGTGTCGAAGGTTTCTCGGGGTCTACTCAACGGATTAACTTCAAGTTTGTTTTTTATTATCCTTATAGTTTTCTCTAAGCATTGATCGAGGATTTTTACAATATCATTGTTATCTTCCAAAATATTAACAAATTAATTCCCAATAATACAGCCAAAAATCAAATCAAAAGTTCAAAAAAAATTTTTTTTTAGTCAAATGTCAATAAAGCATGAGAAAGCTCGGTCAATGCTTAAGGAATGCCTTATATTTTAGTATATTTTTGTTTTGGGTTCAGACATTCCACTATGGCGGAATCGTCGACACCAATAAACGCTGCGAAAAAAAAATTACTTTTCCTAACATGGTAATAAATACTATCAAAATTATTATTTTTCTTTTAATTTTCTAGATTTTATATCGTCATAGTGTACTTAACTAAACTACCAAATTGCTAGTGTGCAGCTTTCTTATTTCAGTGGCAATCCACACTTGAAAGCTACCTACTTTTTCCGCCGGTCACACCGGTCTAATCCCTTAAATAAAGTCTTCCTCTGTTTCTGAAATGCTCGATGGAATAGGAGATGGTTGAGCGGAGTTGTCTAAAAAGTTTGGTGAATCGATAATAGGGAGGTATCGTTTGAAGTGGTTGCGAGGTATATGGTTCCTCATAATGCACGAAGGGAGCAGGATAACTCTGCCAGTTGCTGGGGTATGGATTATTATATCATTTTAAATACGCGATTAAATTCTTTTTCTTTATATTTTAGCCAACATCTGTGTGTTACATTCTGTTGCGCATAAAATATATAGATATATGTAAAGAATGTAAGGGCACCATAATAAGAGGCAAGTAGACGATAAACATGTAAGAAAGAACAAATACATATTTTCGCAAGTTCGCTAGTTTTCTAGTTACAATAAAACTAAATACAGTCCACTAAAATCCAGAAGGGCTTGCCGAGCCACTCCGGAATCTTCATCGATGCCTGCATCTGTTTGAGTGAATCGCGTAGTGTACCGCCGCGAAGTGCCGTTTCACAAAAACCGTGCGCGATCAACGAACCACGTAGATCCCTCTGGTTAACGCTGGCATTTACACCTCACAATATACTCAGTTTTATGCACATTTCGATACACTTTTTGGGAGCCAATTTCAAAGTTGAAAGAGTGGACGAATTTTTTTTCGAATCATCTATGTGTTATCTGTCTACTGACACAGCGATTTTTTTATTATTCTTTTAATAACGTTTGGGCAATTAAAAACGTACAACTCGATTCAACATCAAACTTTTCAAATAATGTTAACAGAAATATAAATGTCGAAAACATCTCCACGTTGGTAGCTTGATGTGACACACATATACCACTTGTAAAATTTTTCCAAATTGTCTATGAACTCCGAAATAATGTAACAAAATTATTACAATAATCGGCATTTTTCAAAACTGTAAAATAGCATGTAGGCAACACAAATAGCTCACTACCGGTAGAAAAATAAATGCAAGATTCGTTGTGCGTCATATTCCTAAACAAGAGATAATAGATTTCATTACGGGAAACGTTGTGGACGAAGTTGAACAGAAATAACCAAATGTGAAATATTATTGGAACTATTTATGGAAAAGTTTTTGGCATATATACTTAGTAATATCATGACTAAATCAATTTATAGTATACAAAATTCTTGAGAATTAGTAGATTTTTATTTATGTATGTACCAAATTTAGTGTAGATGTAGTTTCTTTATTTACAAATATCCCGATTGAATTAGCAATTACAATAATAGATAATAAATGGGAGTTGATTTCAGATTTCACAGATTGATCGACAGATGATTTTATTGACATATTCTTTAATGTCTATAATGACTAGAGGGTATAATAGTGAGCAGGTAATAAATAATAAACAAATAGTACAATAGGTACAGAGATAACCCAGTACAGATACACTATGAGTGGAACACATGCAAAATTAAAGGAAGTATAGCTCGTTTCAACTTATTTAATTTATTTAAAGTCTTTACAGATTTACAGCACTTCCTGCGGTGGAAGCGTTATGAACGGTCTGCTTATCGCACTCTTATCCCACAGAGTAAACATAATATACTAACACAAATATACCTGTTGACTATTGGTAAAATATAGAATTTTTAAATATAGATATTACGTAATTCTTGGCCTATAACTTTACGGCGATCGATTAATTCCGGCAAGAGTGCCCTTTTATAAAAAGTGATAAGTTTGGGAAGTTGCTTCTTCCAAAAATGTTCATCTTTGTATATAATTTGATAAAACAACCCTTTGGCGTCCATACAACAAAGTAACATTTATTTTTATTAGTGATGTTCCACTCACCTTGTACTTGGTGCACGTAGCCGTGATTATTTTTTAATAGCAGGCCACCGCTGTTATCAATAATCAAATATTTTACAGTTTATTTTCTGTTGCTTCTTTCGGTGTTAACATCCTTTAATTATAAGGGCTTTTATTTCAATAATGGCGTCGTCACCTACTAAGCCATCAGGAGATGCAGCTAAAAACGGATATTTCTGGTCTATAAAAGACCACAGCTTCTAATTTCTAAGCCAGAAATTTTTTCAAATTCGGCCAATGCTCTGCTTCCATTTTGAATGCCGTACTGAGTTGCCGCAGATCCAAAGAAGTTTTCATAAAGTAAAGCCTTTACTATGTTCGCTGTTGAAGTGGTTTTTCTTAGTTTTGCAACTTTACCAAAATTGTGTGCAGTTAATCTTCATCGTTTTCCCTAAACTGGCCTACAGTTAATACTTGTATTTCTTCTGGATTTTCACTTTTCAATTTCTCAAGGAATGTTGCTTCTTTTTACGAATAGGTCGCAATCTCCATATCGTCAACATTGGCATTTCTTTCAACTACTTTTCTACGCTCTGCTAAACGCGTCCGTTTCAACTGTTTCTTGTGACTTTTTGATCGGGACAAATACGCACCACGTTTGCGATTTCCCATTTTTTTAAATTTCAATGTAATAAAAATGACGAACAATCAAGACTGAACGAAAATTTGCTAATGAAGTTATAGATAAACAACTTGCGATTTTATACTTCAGTTTTCCTACAGTAATACTAATTGGTAATTTGGGGAGGGGCTACAGCAAACACCAATCGCGGATGCGCATCCCACTAATTACATTTTTCGATGAAGCTAATATGGTAATCCTACTCACGATTATTGTCCCCATTTATCCATATGATATCCATAGTTCATGATACATATAAAGAAATAGAACTATTTTTTCCAATAATATTTACAATTTCCAAAAAATATTTATCAATTACGTACATATTGCTTTAAAATATGGGTTAACGATTTTATCTATAGGTTCATAACTTTCGAAGAAGTTCATAGGTGCTAATCTGTATGTTGCTGGGGATCAAGCTTTATTTAATAATTTAATAGAACAAAATTCCCTCTTTGACTTGCTGTAGTATTATACTAAATGCATCTTGAAAAGGAAAAATTTACTTCCATAACTTGCCGGCTGTTTGTCCAACACGAAAGACGTGATGTATTCATTTAGTGCAAAACGAAATTTATTTAATCAAAACAGACCGTGTTGAAAATATATTAGGCCAGGGCACGAGTAATTTAGCAAAACCATTGAATTAGAGAAGATAGTGGAAGGCGCACGATAATGCGCTTACCAACGAAAACCGTGCCCTTCTATTGGAAGAGTGTAGGTATATACACAGAGGGGGTTTGTACCTCTTGCTCGTTGGCTCTTATGAGTCTCTCAAACCACGCGTTGGCTTTTTTAACAGCATTTATTGTTTAATAGTGAAATCTTCCTATCAGAAACGGTACAAACATCCATTATATTTGAACAATATAGATTATTAGGTAGCCATATATCAAAACAGTTTTTTGCAACATAATAGAAAAACATTTGCTATAGATTTCTTGATGAATCTAAACAGTTAAAAATTTGGCACTTGAATTTTTAACGCGGGTCGAAAATCCAGGTATGTTTTAATATATAAGTGCTCGCAAGACCACGTGAAATTATTTTTTGTGTATTAGAGCTTGCGGAGGATGGAATAATAATCCGAATGGTTTACTGTTGGGCCCTTAGAAAATTAATATTCAGCAACATTGTGCCACCAAGTATAAATGCTAACTGCACCAATAATGACTATGATGCAATACCGATTTCTGACCTTGGACTTTCAGAATGAGATATTGCAGACTTTCCACATTTCAAAAGTCACATTGCTAATGACATAACGAAATGCAGTCCTGGGAAATATACAAAACTGTACTCTGAAAAAAAAAATTGCAATTTGGACTACAAACGACGTGCCAATATTCAAGGAACGAGACCAAGAAAGTTATTTCATGTTGTTGATGATGACAATGATTACGGAGAAAATGCCAATGTTGACGATATGGAGATTGCGACCTATTCGGAAAAAGAAGCAACATTCCTTGAAAAACTGAAAAGTGAAAATCCAGAAGAAATACAAAAATTAACTGTAGGCCAAAGAGACAACACTTTATGGAAAACGATGAGGATCAAACGATTAACTGCATTCAATTTTGGTAAAATTACAAAATTAAGAAAAAGCGGAGCAATGGCCGAATTTGAAAAACATTTCCGGCTTAAAAATAAGAAGCTGTGGTCTGTTTATAGACCAGAAATATCCGTTTTTAGCTGCATCTCCTGATGGCTTAGTAGGTGACGACGCCATTATTGAAATAAAAAGCCCTTATAATTAAAGGATGTTAACACCGAAAGAAGCAACAGCAAATAAACTTATAAAATATTTGATTATTGATAACAGGCAAGGAATTACGTAATATCCATATTTAAAAATTCTATATTTTACCAATAGTCAACAGGTATATTTGTGTTAGTATATTATGTTCACTCTGTGTGGGATAAGAGTGCGATAAGCAGACCGTCCATAACGCTTCCACCGCAGGAGGTGCTGTAAATCTGTAAACACTTTAGTCAGAATAAAATAAGTTGAAACGAGCTATACTTCTCTTCATTTTGCATGTGTTCACTCATAGTTTATCTGTACTGGGTTACCTCTGCACCTATTGTACGATTTGTTTATTATTTATTACCTGCTGTAAGAATATGTCAATAAAACCATCTGTCGACAAATCTGTGAAATCTGAAATCAACTCCCATTTATTATCTATTATTGTAATTGCCAATTCAGTCGGGATAAATGTAAATAAAGAAACTACATCTACACTAAATTTGGTACATACATAAATAAAAATCTACTAATTTCCAAGAATTTTGTATACTATAAATTGATTTATTCATGATATTACTAAGTATATATGCCCAAAACTTTTCCATAAATAGTTCCAATAATAGTTCATATTTGGTTATTTCTGTTGAATTGCGTCCACAACGTTTCCCGTAATGAAATCTATTATCTCTTGTTTAGGAATATGACGCACAAGGAATCTTGCATTTATTTTTTACCGATAGTGAGCTATTTGTGTTGCCTACATGCTACTTTAGTTTTGAAAACTGCCGATTATTGTAATCATTTTGTTACATTATTTCGGAGTTCATAGCCAATTCGGAAAAATTTTACAAATGACATATGAAAGAGAGTGGTCACATCAAGCTACCAATCGAGTTGTACGTTTTTAATAGCCCAAACGTTATTTAAAAAAAAATAGAAAAATCGCTGTCAGTAGACACATAAAACATAAATAATTCGAAAAAAATTCGTCCACTCTTTTAACTTTGAAATTGGCTCCCAAAAAGTGTATCGAAATGTGCATAAACCTGAGTATATTTTGAGGTGTAAATGCCAGCGTTAACCACCGGTTGTGTGTGAGCAAGTGGACAGACAGCCTGACGAGAGAGACAGAGAACAATGGCCGCTGGCCTGTCTCACTGATGTGTACTGTGCATTTTTTCTATTTAGTTTTACCTTAGCTTTGTATATTTTATTAAATAAAGTGATCAACATGTGAATGGCGATTCAGTCCTACGGTATGTAATATACCAAATGTACTTGGTAGATTGTGGATAAATGATCTTGGTATAGATTTAAATGAAATTAAGAATCAAACTGTTCATAAAATTACCAATAACAAGGAGGCTTATTGAAAGCCTAAAAATAGATTACCCAAACTGTCTTACAAATAATGCTTATGGTATTTTGGGTGAACCAGTCAATATAGAAATAAAATTAGACACAATTCCAATTTTTTGTAAAGTAAGATCTGTTCCATATGCAGTCAGAGATTTAGTAAATAAGGAATTGAATATCTTAATTCAAAACGGAATATTATATACAGTTGAACATTCTAAATGAGCAGCACCAATTGTACCAGTATCCAAAATTGACTCTTCTGGTAATAGTACCGTGCGAATTTGAGGTAATTTTTCTGTTACGGTCAAGAAAAGGCAATTTTATCCTTTACTTACACAGGAAGAGATATTAACAAGTTTGAGTTCAGGTAATATCTTTACTAAACTTGATTTATCAAGAGCCTTTCATCAGTGAAATGTATCACCTGAAACACAAGAACTCCTTACATTGAACACTCCAATAGAACTATTAAGAAATCGTAAATTACCGTATGGCATTAAATCTGCAACATTCTTATTTCAAAAAAGATTCTATATGCAAAGATCTACCTTTTATCGATATAGGAAGATACCACTAAGAAAATACACATTGTTCTAGAAAAGCTAAATTCTCATAATATAAAAGTTAATTTTGAAAAATGTGCATTCTTTAAGAAAAGCATAACTGTATAAGAATATGTTAAGGATCGAACTGGAGTTCATTCTATTGAAGAAAAATGTGATGTAATTGGTAATGCAAAAATTCCTACAAATGTAACAGAACTCAAAACCTATCTAGGTTTATTTAATTATTATCAACATTTTATACCTAATCTAGTAAATTGAAACCATTATACAGCAAACGCTCGATAACTTGAACTAAATCAGACCAAGGGTGTTTCACATTATCGAAATGTTTACATTAACGAAGGTGGTTATTAACAAGCAAATTATTCAAAGAAATAGCGAAAATAAAAATACAAAAAATATTCGAACAACCAAAATAGCGATTGGAAATTGCGAAGGTGTCACATAAGCGTACATATACACACTCGATCCGTCCCGATTAAATTCGATCTGCCTTGAATATCGCCTTCGTAGATCTGTATACGTTATCGAGCGTTCCGTATAATCCTATATTACGAATTTTGTGTTCACATAAGCGCAATGTTTCCAATATCGGGTATTTAGGTTATCGAGCGTTTACTGTATAAGTTATTAGAAAATAATGTTAAATGGAGTTTTACTGAGCAATATAAGAAAACGTTTCACGAAAGTAAAACATTATAATAAAATAAAATGTAGATGACTCTCTATACACGACCTAATAAATTAGGTTCGTTAATGGGCAGTTAACAAGTAACCGTGCAAAAACTTACATAGACGCGACAGATAGAAGCGACAAAGGGTGTCGGTCGCTTTGATGTTCATTTGGTCGATTTGAATGTCCTTGAAGTAGCTCAGAAGTTAGCTAATGCAATGTTGAAAATACGAAACGTACACATTTGTTCGTATTAATTGCAAAATATTAGTGTTTTGGATATGTTAAAAGAATAGTATTTGCAAAAATTTATGTCAGTGATACACAACAATAATCGTATATTTTAATTTTAATGTGCACACACCATCCCAGAATAATAACATTAATGAAACTAGCCAAATATAACGTCGTCGTATTTAAAACATGGTTCCCGGCCATGCACATATAGAATTTACCACAAGATTGTCTAACTTTGTCGCTTCTGTCTATTCTGTGGTACAGTATATCGTTCTGCGAGTGACACAGTAAAATCTCCAGGTGAATTTATTAGGTTGTTTATAGAGAGTCCTCTACATTTTATTTTATTAAAATTTTGGCTCTCGAATATAGTTCACTATTTTAAAGGAAGATATAAAAAAAAAGACAATGTTCTTATTTGATAAATTAAAACCTTTAATTTCTCAATGTGATGTTTCTAATTATGGTATTGTCATGTTTGCACCAAACGAATTACGACCAATTTATCTTGCTTCAAAAACACTTTGTAAAGCTGAAAGAAAGTAGGTGCAAATACAAGAGGAAGCGCTAGCAATAATTTTCGACAAAAAGCGGCTTAATAAATTTTTGCAAGGAAATAAATTTATAATAGAAACTAGCTCTCATGATTTTCATCCTAAATGATTACAATAACATTTTATACTATTTTACGAATTCCGAAATATTGACAGGTGGAAATATAAAGGGGGAAACAACAAAAGATTCAATATTATCAAAAACATTAATCTACATAAAATTTGATTGACCATTCACGGTTCATGAATCATTGGATGCATATTTTAAAGTAAAAGGCGATCTTAGTGTTGAAGATGATTGTATTTTGCGAGCTAATAGATTAGTTACACCTAACACACTACAAAATAAATGATTAGAATTATTATATGAGGAACATCCAGGCATTGTTCGCATGAAATATTTATCCAGAATATATGTTCGGTTTCCTAATATTGATAAAGGGATAGAAAAAATTGTGAATACTAGCACTGTATGTCAAATCAATGTGCGGGAAACAAAAAGGTAAAAAAAATTTTTGGCTTTTTTGAAAACCAATTGAAAGCATTCATATAGATTATCATGATAAACAAAATCTTCTAATTATTAAAGATACCTATTCTAAGGGGATTGAAATTTTCATCGTTGAAGAAATGAATTGCTTATCTTCTCTCAATTGTTTAAAAAATTATTTTCATGTTTTGAATTTCCACACAAAATTGTTTCAGATAATCCAACTCAATTTTCAGCAGCTGAGAATGAAATTTTTGTTAAGTAATAATATAATAATTCGACATTCTCCACCGTATCATCCAAATTCTAATGAAGCAGCAGAGAGATCAGTAGGTATCATAAAATATACGTTAAACAAAAAAATTATCGGCAAATAACTACGAAGATCTACAACAAAGAATCAACTGTGCACTTTTCGCTTATCGTAATACTCCAAATTCAGTAACACTAAAAACTGGAGCAGAATTATTAATTAAATTTGTTCCTAAAACTAAATTAACTATGCCAAGAAGTGACATATTAAAAAGAGGTTAGTAATTATAATGAAGTTCAGAAATCGTACATTAATAAAAATAGACCTGAGAGATATTTTGCATTGAATGATTCTGTATGGGTTCGATCCGTTAGAGACGAAGAAGTAAAACAGTATCCTGGCAGAAAAGCGATGACCAATACTACTTATTTAGTAGATGTTTTTAACAAAATTAGGTTCGTACATGCAGATCATCTCAGAACTTTTGAAAATAATAACTATGACTTTCAAATCACCGTTTCTCCCAATTTGAGACAAAATATAGATAATGTTTAAGAGCATATTGGATGTAGATGAAACACCAGATCAACAAGATAATATACCTAATAAATATCGAAATATTAAAAATAAAAATGATAATATTGTAAATCAAGGAAATAAAGAAACTAGAGAAATTCTACCTGAAACCAATACTACAATACTTTTTCTTTATTGCTCAATATTTCGGTAATGTTTATTGCCTTCATCAGGAGCATACTACAATAAAACAACAAAAGCAAAGTCACAAAGAGAGGTAATAAAATCAGAACTTGAAACTTACAAACTGAGTTGCTAAAAAACGCCAAGCGACAAAGAACTCAAAAGTGTGTTGAAAAAACCGCATGTCAATTGTGTGTAGTTCGTCATCGACACCTTTGAAATACCATTAATTTATTGAAGTGACATTGTAACATTGTAGTATAGTTTAAAGGAATAAAATTAAAAATATTAAAAGTAAAATATAAAATCACGTTAACATGATGAAAGCCGAATTCGAAGTGTCTAAAAATATTAAAAGGTCAATCGGCAGAGCAATAATAAATGAGTATCCTTTAATACTCCATTGCTTTGTGACCGAAATCCCTGATATTAAACATACGGATTCCTATATATATATATATATTGTTACAAATAGATGTTAAGGTTTTAAAGAAAGGGAATGTTATGTTGGCTCCACTTACAAGGGAAATACCCGAAGTGTCAGACGCCGATTTTAATGAAACTTTGTCACTTTGTAGACCCCATCGGGTGTTGCTCAACGCCAGAGATGCATTTCTAAGGGGCGAAATGAACCTCAGGGGCTCGCTGTTAACAAGTTTAACAAGTGAGTTCGGGAAGTTAGCGCCCCGAGATACCTGAGCTAAAACCCAAACTAAGGTGTAAGGTAATGTGCCGAGAGTTGGGTGGCCACAGGAAAGTGCGGTATTTAACTTTCCCCAGGGGGCACCAGGCGAAACCCCTTGTTACGCTTATTTTGTCGCATTTCAACAAACTGTTATACTGGCTCTATTTGCGATGAAATAGTGTACATAAAGGTGATACTAATAATTATACAGGATGTACACGATATGATGACTTTTCAAATACTTCCTTATTTTAATGAGATATCCAACATATTCTTGCGTGGTTGTATTGCACGTTCGAAATTGGTGTAAATTCATATCACAAACGAAATGCTTATTTGTAATAGTTTTCGAGATATTTGCTTGTGAACAACAAACATGAAAACAAATATAAAGATACAGTGTTCCGACTTCCAGAGCCAGTTGAATTTTGAATGTTTCGTACATTGTAGAAATCAAGGTTCCAATATAAATTCCTTGTATATAAATCTCACTTTCAATGCATTATTACGAAACTTCGTTTGTTAGGGCTTATTACAGTTATCGGTGCGTTCTAAGTTTAAGATACCTCGTTTATTGTTGCCGTATTAAACCTTCAATATAAACAAACTATTCGGTCAATTTCTAAACTGCCACTGTTTTCACAATAACAAATGTTAAATTTTACGAAAATAGTAATGACACATCTCAATAGTGGCATTTAGTGTTAATTTGTAAAAACATTAAAGGCGCCCATCGTATGACGATTTTTTTAAGTTGCACTTACAAAAGCATGGAAATCACGGTAGCGGAGATGTAAATTACTTATCACATCAAACTTGCAATGAACTTTTGCCGACTCTCTTACGCACACAATGTGGAGGAAATAAAATTGGGGACAATATCATATCGTTATAGATTCTGTACCAGATGTGCATGTTGATCAAGTTATTGTAATTCGCTATCTATCAACGAATGTGAATGTTCAGGAAGATTTTGAAGTTCTTCGTTATAAAAAGACATAATACAAAGTATTTAGACCAAACAATTTTATCTCCTTTGGCAAAATTGTCAGTATATATGTATATATATATCAAATATTGTCGTGGACAATCGTACGACAATGCAAAAAATCTGTTGGGTAAGTACAATGATCTGCAAACAAGAATAAGACAACTTCTGCCATCACAAACGTTTATTACATGCTCTCGTCATTCACTTAATTTAGTCGGTAGTATTGTTGCAGAGAGTTGTAGCAATGCTAACGGGTATTTTTCTTTGTCCCAAATTTGTTAGTCGTTATCTCTCCATCAACATTTCGATGAAATATGCTATGCAATAAATTAGATAAATGTCCTTACACATTAAAATTATCGCATATATTGGAAGGTGGTCTGCCAGGCCTGAAGCAGTTTTAGGTTAAAATGTGGTTTCAAAAATATAAAGGAAACATTAGTTGAGATATGGAATTCCGCAAAAGATGAGAAACTTGTCGTTTTTGAAGCAAAATCATTACTTAAACAAATGAATAATTATGAAACTATTGTAATGACAGTCATACTGAATAATATTTTACAAAGAATCCATGCCAGAAGTAAATCTTTGCAATCTCTTGACTGTATAATTGTTAAGACCGCGCCATTATTAAAAAGTCTAGAATTTTTATCAATGAAAATAAGACATAATTTACTACTTTTAGAGTTGTTTTCGAGTTCTTTCGTGTTTTTTTTTTGTACAGATAGTAAGAAAAAATGCGTTAATAACATAATCTAATAGAAACGTGTAAAGTGATTGGTGAAATTGATTCAAGTAATTCGAAAGCTTATATGTTAGAGATCTACCACTAATAGGTCAATAGAACAAGGCTGGTTTGAACGATAGTTATATTTTCAGAACGTTTACAAACGTTTTCGGAACACCTTCGTCAGTGAAAATATAACTAGATAAATATATAAACAAACTTTTGTTTTTATTTGGGACTATCAACAAAATAACTAGTGACTAGGATTTCTTGATATAGAGGATGTGTAACCAACTTTTATATATATATAAATTATAAAAACTAAATTAATGTGTAAACATACATGCAAATTAAGTAAAACCTTATATCAAAAAATCTTTGTCGAAACCTTAACAATTCTGTTCAAGGACTAGGGAAAACCAAATTCAAAAACATAGCCAAAGGTTTCCTTCTTAAGAAATGCAAATGTCATTTTAACAAATTGCTATATACATTACTTAAATTTTGAATATCGGTCCTGAAATTAATAGTTTTAGTGTCTTTCTGTATATTTATCATTTCATATATTAGTCTTTTTATAATTATTCTCTGTTTTTAATATAATTGTGTTTTCAAAATCAAAGTAATGCCCAAGATCTTTGTAATGTTTTGTTACAGCGGTCATTGCACCAAAATCATTATTTAAAGAATACTTATGGCTATACAACCTTTTCTTTAAATATTGTTTCGTCTGACCGATGTAACAACCATCACAGTCTTTACAGTTTATTTTATAAACTACATTACTCTGATTTTGTTTAATTATTTTGGATTTAGTATTAGTAAAAGAGATCTGTTACTATAATTTGGAATGAAAGTAATGTTTATGTTGTTTTTATTAAATTCTTTTTTATTTTTCGCTTAAACCTTTTTTATAAGGAATAGCGCTATAAAAAAGGTTTAAGCGAAAAAATAAAAAAAGAATTTAATAAAAACAACATAAACATTACTTTCATTCCAAATTATAGTAACAGATCTCTTTACTAATACTAAATCCAAAATAATTAAACAAAATCAGAGTAATGTAGTTTATAAAATAAACTGTAAAGACTGTGATGGTTGTTACATCGGTCAGACGAAACAATATTTAAAGAAAAGGTTGTATAGCCATAAGTATTCTTTAAATAATGATTTTGGTGCAATGACCGCTGTAACAAAACATTACAAAGATCTTGGGCATTACTTTGATTTTGAAAACACAATTATATTAAAAACAGAGAATAATTATAAAAAAGACTAATATATGATATGATAAATATACAGAAAGACACTAAAACTATTAATTTCAGGACCGATATTCAAAATTTAAGTAATGTATATAGCAATTTGTTAAAATGACATTTGCATTTCTTAAGAAGGAAACCTTTGGCTAGGTTTTTGAATTTGGTTTTCCCTAGTCCTTGAACAGAATTGTTAAGGTTTCGACAAAGATTTTTTGATATAAGGTTTTACTTAATTTGCATGTATGTTTACACATTAATTTAGTTTTTATAATTTATATATATATAAAAGTTGGTTACACATCCTCTATATCAAGAAATCCTAGTCACTAGTTATTTTGTTGATAGTCCCAAATAAAAAACAAAAGTTTGTTTATATATTTATCTAGTTATATTTTCACTGACGAAGGTGTTCCGAAAACGTTTGTAAACGTTCTGAAAATATAACTATCGTTCAAACCAGCCTTGTTTTATTGACCTATTAGTGGTAGATCTCTATCATATAAGATAAGTATAAAAGGTCACGAAATATATATATATATGTAATTCGAAAGAAGAGTTGGAACGGTTTTTAGTCTTTTGAGATGAAGAAGACAAGTAATCATTTAATAATATATGCAAAGCTTTAGATATGGAAGCGACTTTCCAGATGTGGAAATTATTTTGAAGATTGATTTAAATATTTTCACACTTGTAATTTTAGTTTCAAGTAAAATTCTATATTTTTGTACACATTTTTGATTGTTACTTCTATTATATTATATTTATCATACTTCCAACTTCATTTCTGTGATTTTTGTCGGAGATAACGTTTCGCAGCCATATAACAATGGCGATCTTAAGATTCCCCCTGCGCACCTGTTCCTAGTAGCTATCCTTAGTTCTTTGTCGTTTTTCTTTGGGCTTATCTATCAGAGCTCCGTGATGATGTACTCACCAACTTCCTCGAATTCCTACAGTCGTTTTTCACTAGTTTGAAGAAATAGTTCTTTTTTCCACGTTCATCTTGTTTTGCTCTCAAGTTCCAATTATTTACTTTTGTTCTCGTTAATTTGCAGTCGCATTCTACTTGCTTCAATTAGGGTTTTTGCCAGCTCCTCTAGGTGTGTTTTAGTTCTGGTCAGTATGTCGTCGGCATATGCGAGATACTGGTGGCTCTCATAGAAGAGTGTATCATTTTTGTTTATACAGCTGTCACTTTTTGCTACGTCTAGTGCCGCGTTAAATAACTGTGTAAAAAGCGGGTTCCCTTGCCTTACGAAACCACTTGACGTCATTCCGTGCTACCTCCTTGTATTAAAAATATAATCTTGTTGGAGTGTTCGTGTGACCTTTAAAGCCGCGTATACATCTGAGCACGAACGGTAACGAGGCTGAACGAGCGTACGTATGTGGAAGTGTAGCCGAGGCGAGGAAACTGGCCCGCGTGCGGACCGAGGCAGCCCGAACGCCATCTGTCGGGAGTCGGTACTTCAAAGAGAATTCGGTTCGTACGCGTACCGTGCGGATCTATTGGAGGCTTGGACTCATTGTCAGTTGGAATCTACGTTCGTTCCTTGATATAAAAATGAATTGGGACAACGAAAAATACTGAAGCTGATCAACGAATATGAAATGCGTCCTATTTTCATGGAGAAACGACCACCCATTTTACTTTAATGTCGTGAGAAAACAAGATGCCTGGCGGGAGATGAGCGATATTTTTATAGATGTCGATGTGTTGAAAAAAAAATGATAGTATCCGCGGTTCGCGTCGAAGGGATAAAAACCGGATATTGAAGAGCATGGGAACGGGTAAAGGATGTATATTACTATAATTTCAGTTCATAATCTTTAATGTCTATTCTAATGTAATTATTGTAGGTCGAAAAGATATGTACGTTTCTAAATGGTTTTCTTGGGAAATCATGCAATTCCTTGAAGATCCCGACGAAATTAGACCAACTACACCGAATGTTGTAATATTTAATTTGATGTTATAGTCATCTCATTTCTCGTCTCTGGGAACGAGTACTTTACGCATATTCAAATTGCCAGGGAACTGAACCATTCAAGTAGAAATATTCAGTAAATTCGGTCCTGATTTCGTTCGCAGAACGCGATGATTAACGCGGAATATTTCTTAGAGGAGTCAGCGATGTACCGTTGTCTTCGTTTTCAGCCCTTCAATTACCAGAAATAACCTGCCCATTCACTTCTCGATCGAAGCTTATTTCCTCAAAAAATTCTATAAGCAAATTATCGTCATGGTTACGAGCTTCGCCTTTTCTGGCTCTAATAACATGGGTTTTCTTAAAACTCGAAACACAGATGACAATTTCAACAGCGTTTTCGACCAGTCGGCGAGTTCCGCTTAATCGATACTTAAAGATCCTTTCTTACTTGGTGTATTCCGGAATAAGGTTTCATCAAATTATCTGATAATGCGAATGCTGCATCCGCAACAAAAACAAACGGTATATCTTTGACCTTTCGGAAAGGGTTGAAGACGTCGGCAAATTCAACTTATTGTTCGCTAAGTCCTTGTACAATCTACAGTTCTTAAATACACCGCCGTCGGAAACTCCTCCCTGGCAGCCCATGTCCACAAAAATGAAGTTGTAATCCGCGTCAACAAGAGCCATTAGCACAATGCTGAAATTCGCCTCGTAGTTGAAATATGTAGAGCCGCTGTTGACTGGAGATTGCAACAAAATGTGTTTTCCATCAAGCGCACCCAAACAATGTGGAAAATTCCAAATTTCGGCGAATTTTTCAGATATCTGCACCCATTCATCTGGCGTGGAAGGTAGCTGAAATAAAAATTTTTTATGTATACTCCACAATTTGAAGCTGGAGATGGTAACGAAGGTAATGGAAATGCCGAACAGAAGAAGGACGATGATTGTTCCATCAGAGATACCGACGAAGATATTGTAGAGGATTCTGATAATACTAACAGTGCAACTGAGATTCCCAAAAAGAGATTTATATCGCCTAAGAAACCTGCACCGAAAAGCAACAAAATGTGTTTTCCATCAAGCGCACCCAAACAATGCAGAAAATTCCAAATCTCGGTGAATTTTCGAGATATCTGGACCCATTCGTCTGATGTGGAAGGTACCTGAAATAATATTTTCTTATGTTCCAGAATACTCCACAATTTCAAGCTGGAGATGGTAACGAAGATAATGGAAATGCCGAGCAGAAGAAGGACGACGACCATCAGAGATAGCGACAAAGATCTTGTAGAGGATTCTGATAATACTAACCGTGCAACCAAGATTCCCAAAAGGAGATTGATATCGCCTAAGAAACTTGCATCAAAAAGAAGAGCCTTCGAGGATCCCCGTATTCAAGAGGCGTTTGAAATGTTGAAGAACAAATCGGCAGCCCTAGAAAAAGACGACTGCTCGATATTCGGGAATTTCATCGCTCAGAAAATGCGAAAGCTTGACGATCGAACGCGAGCTATACTGCAACATCAGATTCATAATCTGATTTTTCAAGCAGAAATGGCACTCAATACTAGTCAAATGCAATCGCACATGGGGAGACCGTTGGAATACTATTGCAGTCCATCCCATTTTCCGTCTCGACATTACTTCACACCATCACCAGCTTCATCTTATACATCATCACCACTTTCATCGCCCTAAGACCCATTATATAATCAACAAAAATAAAATTGTAATTTCAATCATTAGACCGAGTATTATTCTTCGTTTAAAACTCTGTAACTAAATCATTCTGAGAATAAATAATTACATGCCTTCACATATTCAATCAGCTTTGCAATTATCGATCTGCATTCTTCTGGTATGATTCTCGATATCAACTGCTTCGATACGTTGAACATATACTGTAAGTTCGTAAATGAATCACCGGTTGCTAAATATCGTAACGTTATAGCTAATCTCTCTTCGGCAGAAACCGCTTTTCCAAATCTTGTATCGGCTTTTGAAATTTCATCGCGAACCCAATCCAATAAGAAATTTCTTCTTCTTGAGACATATTGTTTAGTAACAATTGACCGTTATTGAACGACCTACTTCTATACATTCTACACCCTCTGTCCCAAAAGTAACCGCAATAGTTCGAAATAAAGCACGCTATGTATGTTATGTCCACAAAAATCATTGTATTTATTCGAAATATTCTCCATGTGCTACAATACATCGATTTGCACGGTCAACGAGTGCTTCAAACGACTTTTTCATGTCGGTCTCTGGGATGTCCTTTAGGATGCCGGTCGTCGATCTTTGAATGGCGTCTACGGATGCATAACGAACTCCTTTCTGCTTCAAATGAAGACGAGGGAACAGGAAATAATCGCATGGGGACAGATCAGGCGAATACGGTGGGTGCTGTATCGAATATATTTCATTTTTCGCCAAAAATCGGTGACAATCGTTGCTCGATGACACGGTGCGTTATCGTGCAGTAATCTCCAGCTGCCTGGCTCGCGATATTCGGGCCGAACACGACGAATGCGACCCAGCAAACGCCTCAAACAACGAGGTAATATGCACCATTAACCGTTGAGCCGTATGAAACGAACTCCTTATGGATAATTCCCTTCGAATCGTAGAATGAAATCAGCATTGACTTGATTTTCGACTTCTCCATTCGTGATTTTTTCGGATTTCCTTCTTCTGGTGACCTCCACTCTGCGCTTTGACGTTTGCTTTCTGGTTCGTATTGAAAGCACCACGTCTCGTCACCAGTCACAATCGTTTTCAAGAAGTTTTCATCTGCACGGGCTCGTGCAATAATGTCTTTGGAGTGTTCGATTCGAAGCGTTTTTTGGTCGTCGGTCAATTTGTGCGGAACAAACTTCGAATTGACTTTCTTCAAACCAAGGGTTTCAGTCAAAATGCGCTGAATAGTTGTTTTAGGGATGCCAAGCTCCATTTCCATAAATCTCACTGACGATTTCTTCGAAATTTTCACAAATTCGCGCACTTTTTCCACATTTGCCTCGGCCAAAGTTGTCGAAGGACGACCGGCTCTTTCGTCATCGTTAACATCTTCTCTGCCTTTACGAAATCGTCGATGCCACTTGAACACTTGCCTCTTCGACAAACAATCGTCGCCATAAACAATTTGCAGCATTTCATACGTCTCGGTTGCAGTTTTTCCAAGTTTAAAACAAAACTTAATATTGACTCGTTGTTCGTGACTCATTTTCTGACCGTTTACGAAAAACACTCTCACAGGATGCGTGATGTATCAGCTGACTATGCACCAAATGTCATGAAAATTTGTCAGGTTGGTAAGGAAGAGTCCCACTACAATAATCAATCAACTATCAAGAGATGACGCCACTGGTTTCTGATTTATAGACGCATTGCGGTTACTTTTGGGACAGAGGGTGTAGTCATCCACCAGCGTCTTTTTCTTTCTCTTTTAACAATAAACTCGTCATTACTAAAAATGTCGCACTAGCCACAACCAAATCGTCGTCGTCGTTTGTGCTCAAGTGTGTACGCTACTGAATAGAGCCGTACGGTACGCGTGCGTAAGTGTCCGGACAAAAACGCCGCCCACAGCTAACCGAATTCTCTCTAGCGGATGGCGTTCAGTCCGCACGCGGGCCAGTTTCCTCGCCACGGCTACACGTCCACATACATACGCTCGTTCAGCGTCAACTTGCCTTGCTACCGTGCGTGCTTAGGTGTATTCGCGATTTAACCAAAGTACTCACGAACGAGGCATCCGTTCGGCCTTGCTTCGCCTCATTACCGTCCGTGCTCAGATGTGTACGCGGCCTAAGGTTGATAGCAAAGGAAAGGTACCAAATCGGCTTAGAGTAAATTTTAATTAATCCCTTAACCTACACGCTACCTGCCAATCGCGCGAGTCATAATATCCTTCCAGTTAATCTTTGCACTCACATCATTATTTAACAGTACTAGCAACGACAAATACCACATATTCGTCGCATCAAACTTCTATATGTTAGACAAAGACTACCTAAAAACATTTGTGTTCTAAGAAGTATGTTTCACTAATTTGCAGTATTTGTGACAATGTGTGAGACAGAGAAGTACAACGAACGTTTATATTTACTTAATTCCAATGCCATTCGTCTTATTTCTGGTAACACTTCTACAGTTTGACAGCTTTTTAGTATTATAACCTGTGTGGCTTAAAAATTCCGTTTCGTTTTCATCCATCCAATATTCTGAATAAGTATTATATGTATTTTGTTAATATCTCATTAAAGAACTGTTCTTTTAAGGGCAAATAATATCTGGAATTCACTTGGTGATTAGTAATTCTGTTTTAAAAATTGTTTCTTATTATTCATACAGGTTCTTTGTATATTTGGACATTATTTTTGCTTTTCATTGTTATTGAGAATGCCTGGTAAACGTTTAAACTCGCAGACACAGAAACTAGTGCGAAATCTGTGTGATTATTTTGAAAAAGAAAAAGGCAATGGGGCTCCCTTAATTTCTGTTGATGCTGTTTATGATATAAAATGACATTAAATAAAAATAGAATTAGCATGTAACAAATATCTATTTTAGAGGCTGGCAGATACAGATAACTTTGCTAGTTTTAATTTATTAAATGCACAAGTAATATTTTTAGGAAAACATGTTACGCTTTCAAGTCTTAAGTCTGAGTTGGCATTGAAGGAAATTGTGCACTTGGGAAAATCTTCATTAGCTATTTTATTGCGAGAAATAGGTTTCAAATTTAAAAGAGAATACAATCGTCGTGATTTGGTGGAAAAGTTTGATATAGTGTGTATGAGAAGCACATTTATGGATAATCTATCTTCAGAGCACTCAAGAGAGGTAATCTTTTTTGGATGGAACTTGGATTTATGCCAAGGGCACTAGAGCTAAATCATGGCAAGATGCCTCTACTGCAAGTGTTCGAATACCAGAGGGTTATGATGGAAAGCGTTTTATTGTTATTCATGCTGGATCTTATAAAAGATTTGTTGAGAGTGCCAGCTTAGTATTTGCCTCAAAATCGAATGTTGCTGATTATCACGGAGAAATGAACCGTGAATTGTTTACGAAATGGATGGAAAATCTTTTGCTACAACTGAGAGAACCAACACTTATAGTGATGGATAATGCTACGTACCATAGTGTTGTAGCAAATAAAGTGCCGAATACTTCCACAAAGAAACAAGATATAATTGAGTGGTCGTAAAAAAATAATATGAATTGTTCAAACGAATTAACAAAATATGAACTGTTAAACCTTGTAAAAATACATAAACAAGAAAAGATTTATGTTATCGATGAATTAATACGGAAGGCTGGTCATGAAGTATTAAGATTACCACCATACCAATGTGAATTTAATGTCATCGAATTAATTTGGGCTAAGGCAAAGGCATACTATAACGCAAACATTGGTAGATGTGGTTATGGAGATGAAAAAGTTATAGATATGTGGAATGAAGCTTTGGCAATATGCACCAGCAATGTGTGGGTAAATTCTGTTAGACACACAAATAAAATAATAAATGAATGGTATGAAAGAGAAAAATATTTGGCAGATATCGAAGTTGAACCTTTATGTATCACATATTGGAAATGAAAGTGACTTGAGTTCAGAATTTGACTCAGAAAGTGAATAATTTTTTTTTTTTTTTTGTTAAAAGGTTTAATATACTGTAATTGTATTTTGGAAACTTGAGTTGTACACTGCTATTCTGTACAATGTATTATAATTTATTAACTACAATTAATGAAAATAACAACATACAGATACAAAAAAATTGTGCATTAATATCTTGTTAGTAAATTTTTGTTCTATATATATATATATATATATATATATATAATACAATATTATTCGAGGTTATGTTATGATATGACATACTAAAAATATTTTAAGGTTGGGTTGTTAACTAAATTCATAAGTGACATTTATATCAATTAACTACTAGAAAATGAAAAATTGGGAAATTATATACAATATTTTACGTTGAATAATATTTTAATATTCAAACAAGATTTTTGAACGCTTAAAATGTAAGTAATTGTTTAATATAATATCTTCTTGTAATGCGAACATAGTGCATCTTTTGACCAAGAATTATTGATTTGATGCATACAGACAAAATCGATGAAGTGGGTGCAAAGATTCACTGGGAGGATAATAGTAAACAAGAAGTTCGGTCGCGCGCCGTGCCATTCAGCTGTTCAGCCCGAACTGGCGCATGATGTATACTTCTTATAACATGTACATTTCGGGGCTACAAAAGGAATTGTGAAATAAACAAACAGAATGCTTATATTCCAAGGAAAGATACTCGATGTGAAAAACTCCAATCGCTGCACAGTGTGATATATTCACGATCTGGCGGGACAATATTCATTTTTGGTACTTGTCTAAACAGGTTCAACAGTTGCGTGAATTTGCAGTAGACAAGTTATATTTCATTATACTAAAGTTTATTTACTAAGAAGTTGCACCGAAAAAAGATATAATGGTCGGAACGGTTGTCTATCCGCGTTTTTCCGACGAACAATAAGTGCACTACTGTCATTCGTCCGAGTTTGATCGATGAATACGCTGTGTTTATGTATGTTATTAGTGATTGTGTCGTTTTATAGTTTTCACGTGAATTCCCAGGATAAGTTTTCATACGTCTTTTCTTTCATTCATGTTTGAATTTTATCGTGAGCTCCATGAGAATAGATGAAGGATATTTTTTAGTAAGAAAATGACTATGACAGTTTGTTCTTGAGTTTTAGGTTATTATTCCGCATTATTCCAATCACATATATTTCAGTGAAAGAGCCACTTGAAATATATTTCCTTGTTTGCGCAAATTTGCGACACCCATACAAATTTTTCTTATTTTCAAAATGACTTCGCAAATTTCTCAACGTTCATTTCTTGATATTTGATTTGTTCATGCAAAAGATTCGGGAATGGATGTCTTGTTATATTAGATTATACAAAAATTTGGTGACTCGCTCCTGTCGGATGACGATTTAAGGAGTATTAAAGCCATAATTCGGAATAATTGCACAAAAATTGAAGCGAAATGGTCGAAGTCGGGAAGACATCGGGATCGCTTTTTAAAAGCGAATTCTTCATGGGTAGATGGAAACATTTCACTTGCAACTATTGTCCGTGAACCTACTCTGGATGTTTCACTACCTGAAACAAGTAACCAACCCGGAATACCACAAAAAGACTTTGTAGATTCAAGCATTGAAACAAAAAGGCGACGAATTCAACATCTCCTTGAAACTTCGAGTCAAGAAGAGTTGTGAATGGCAACCAAAGTACAACTTCACCAAGCAGGAAAAAGGGATTCAGCAGACATTGTAAAAGAGCTTTGTCTGTCATCACCCAGTAGAGGTGCTAATATAAAAAAAAGGGCGGAAGTGTTTAACACGCCCAAAACAAGATGGACTTTTAGAAGATCAAGCTCTCTCATTAATGATTGATGGTCTCTCGACACACCAATATAATGTTATACGTATTGCTGTCGTAAGACCCATTCATTGCCAGTTTACTGACTCCTCCAAACACTAACCATGGCCAAATTACTCCTGAAGTATGTGAACTTTTATAGACTATAATATCATCTGAACACTGCGAATTGGGACGATCTGCTTCTGAAGAAACCGATAATAATTTTGACTGATATCAGATCTTTTTTATATCAATTTTTATTCTACACTTCCAATGATACAATAATATAAAATATAATTTATTGACCGAGAAGAGTTAGGTTATAGTAGTTTCCGCTGCGCAAAAGTCACGAGCCGATACTGAAATATATGTCTGAAATCTTCCCACCGTGTTTAATTTTCATGAAGTACATCTTGGATTAATTGCTAGGGTATTTCACATACATACGTTGAGTTAAATAATTTTGTCCCGCTAGATCGTGAATATACCACACTGTGCGCTGGTTCAAATAATAATACGCGGCATTTTATGCATCAATTCCTCACCCCGAGTTACACTCGTGGTTTCTGCTTATGGCACAAATTGTTTACCACAAGTCAGACTTTAAATTTAAAAAGTCCACTTATCTGAACTACGGAGTTTTCGGTACCGATTGCAGCTTTCGTTGACCGAAGGATACGGTCAGTTTCCCCTTAGATGATGACGGGGAATAGATGTACAAAGAGACAGTGATACTTTTCCAAAATCAGAAATACATAATTCCGTAGGGTTTTAATGTAGTACGCGGGCTTGACGAACAAGCAACATACACACTACCCTGTGGAAACTTTATACGTTATACGTTATACGTTGTACGTTATACGTTATACGTTATACGTTATACGTTATACGTTATACGTTATACGTTATACGTTATACGTTATACGTTATACGTTATACGTTATACGTTAAACGTAATACTTCTTAGAATTTGCTACACGAAAACTGTGTTTATCAAATAATAATAATTAATTATCAAAGGGATGCGAATGGTTTGTCTAAAATATGGAAGGGATTAAAATTTATGTGAGAATGACGATCTTAAAAGTCTCGCACGAGAAGATGAAATACATACATAACAGACACGAAACGAAAGTGATCCAAACGAGAAACCTAAACAACCGATGAGAGGTCATAATTTCTGGCACAGCGAAATTTATGTGTGAAATGTAAAAACATAACAAATTTTTAACACTAACAGAATTATGTATGAATTTATGTATAGTAGATAAAAGGTGGCACTATACAGGAGTTCTTTCAATGCAAATATGGAAAATGTGTAAAGACAATTTTTAAAACGTAACATCTATTTACCTTAACTTCGCATACTATGCTGTGCAACGTCATTTTTGTGAATGTAATCAGTTTTTCGGAATACTCAATACTCTCATTGCCTCAAAGATCGTAAGCCGCTTAAAAATCAATAAACAGTATATGAGGCAGAATTTGATATTGATAAGCTCCCATAAGTATTTGTTTCAACGTGAATAGTTGATCCGTGGTGTTGGAATTGTACATATTTTAAATTTGGTGCCATGTGGCGCTTCTACCCGGAAAAAGATATAAGTAGGGTTTGTTTCCTTAGAGAAGAGCACATGAAGTCATGAAAATATGCGCGAAATGTGACGTTTCATTGACTTTCGCTAGTCGGTTGCCATGGTAACGTATACAAAACACAAAATTTGGTTCATTGCGCCGGTAACGTAATGGGATCTTCTCTAAGGAAACAAACCCTACACAGTCCACTATACAGCGTATTTATTCGTGCATTATACCTATGGAAGAGTCTCATCGACATAACACGCATCACACAATGTGATAAATCATTTTGATCGAAATCAAGCCGCATGGAAAAGCGTACAATAATTTGGAGTACATTATTACATAACGGACCAGGTAGCCACAAATGGAGTCCAGTGTACCAGTTCAGTAGTCAATGTGAGGACATAGGCGGGGTTTAAGAAGCGATCACTATCCATTTGGACAATTGGATCGAGTACGTACAAGTGAGACTTCCTTTTCCATTTTCATTATAATTTCCTTATAACCTTCTCAATCTGTATAAATATGAATGACATACAAATACTTATTCGGAAACGAGTAGTGATGGGTCGTTACTGAACTATCTGTTATTTTAGAACCGTTCTCGATCCAGAACGGTTGCAACTGTTATATCACTGAGCAAAGAACGGTTCCTTTCGGACAGTCTCCAGCGTACGCGGTTGAAAAAGAAATTCCACATCATCGACTTCTTTCCTATTAAATATTTCTCCATGATGATTATTTTGCCTGAGAAACTTCCGGATGAATGAATTGTGATTACTTGATGATTGTTGCTATTTCCTAACTATAAAGCTGTTGTTCGATGGATCAGCTACGGATTGTAGCAAACGGATGTGTCCACAATGAAAACGAACTTAAATGTTTTTGTTATATTTATTTTACACCATGTGTGCAAACTAGCGTTGAATCGTGAGAAAAGAAAACTGTATAGGAACTTCTAACGAAAAGCTTAATGTACGTAGAGAGCAGTTAAATCATCAATACACAATCATATAACTCGGGGAATCACCAAGATGTTAGAACTAGTGATGGGAAAGTATAACGTCGGGGAAAAACAAACTATATATCAAATCACAAAGGCGATGTACGCATGGAATATTTTATTGATTTTATGATGCGTTATCAAATAGAACTGCGAGTACGCAATAACGATGACCTGTTATATTGGCACCGTTATTTCAAAATAACGAGAACGCTTGGAACCGTTCTCTTAAAAGAACGGGTTTTGCCATCACTAGAAACGAGGGGGTAAAAAGCGTAGCCTAACAACGTTTAAAACATTTAGAAACACATTTGAGAACGGGTATACTTTTAATAATTCAGGCATTATTGAAATAGAGGAACGAGTATTCTATATCAAGAATTTTGTGAATTACAAACAGGTATTGAAGAAAGATGTGAGGAAACAGATTTAGAAGCACAATATATTGAGAGGGATAATTTTGAATGTTAGTATTTCACCGCTGTTTCGATGGCACACTATTCTTAATAATTCCAAATCAAACGATGACGTAAATGCTTGTCATGTAGATGTCACACCTTCAAATTCCGTAATTGGTATAAACAATAATATTAACCAAGTTAAGTTGCCTAATATACAACTACTAAAATTTACAGGCTTTTATACGAACTGGGTAGAGTTTACAGACATATTTAATTCCATTGTACATTCAAATAATTGTATTACCCATGTGCAAAAACTTCATTATCTAAAATCAAGTCTGCATGGTTAGGCTCCTCAAGTAATTAATCACTAGAAATTAGCGAAACAAACTATCAGGTTTCTTGGAAATTACTCTGTGAGAGATACGACAACAAAAAACTCTTAGTTAACGATCATATTAAAGCACTTTTTAACCTACCAGCTGTAAAATTGGAATCTGCAATTGAGATAAGAAAATTATTAGATGAGTTTTGTAAACATATGTTATCACTGGAAGCATTAGGTCAACCAGTACAACATTGGAGTACACTACTAATTACGAACAAAATAGATACTCAAACAGAACGTGACTGGGAAATAAGTAAACATCAGGAAGAATTTCCTACTATCGAGAATATGAAAACATATTTACAAGGTAGATGCGAACTTTTAGAAACTTTGGAAAACCAAAACAACAAAAATTAATACACATTTAAATCTACGGAATCGACGACTACAACTTTGGTGGCTACGGGGACAAAATTTCAAACGAAATGTAATTTTTGCGAGGCAGTTGCTCATTTAATTTGATTCCAATTTCTACAAAACAAACCTATTAATAGGTGCGAATGTATTTTGGAACTTAATTTGCCCTGAAAGAATTAAAGTAGGTAATAATCAACCACTGTTGCAAAAAAACCTTATTAGGATGGGTAATAGCGGCTCCGTTTATATCTAACAAGGGGAACACCAGACGACTCCGCTTTCGATTTTGACAGGTCTTAGATATGTTGTAGGAGGACCTCCCCTGAGTATCCTGTTAAGGCCTGAGCGGATTGGAGCGACGCGCAGAGCAGCGCAGCGACCAATGTAACGCGCACTGTAGCGACCGTTTGCGACCGGAAGGGAACATTTGACGTCAGTCTTAAACCTGAAGTCTGTAACTACAATAACCGCTACATTTTGGTAACTCAATTTTATAAAGGTTAACTATTTTCACGAAACAAAACACGCATAAAAATGTGATACACAAATTCAATTGAAAATGCGGATTAAAATGGCACTCGATATCACAAGAATGAAAAAATAAGTATGTAGGTTATTAAAGACTGTACGTCGTTGTATCACGGTTCCCGCAGTAACCATCAATGTTCTTTCTGCGCGATTTTGCGACGGATTAATTGTTTGATAGCGCGGCCCAGAATATTCGTATGTGAACTGACCGAGACGATTATTAAAAACAAACGAAAAGTCGTCGCTCGCTGGCGCTACCTAACGCGCACTTGAACGCGGCGACGCGCAGAGCAGGGCAGCGCCGCGATCAGAATTCCCTGCCGAGAAGTCGCTGCCGGTCGCGGCGCTGGTCTCAAATGCGCGTTACCCCATTTGAATACATGTATTTGATTGTGGTCGCGGCTCTGCGCTGCTCTGCGCGTCGCTCTAATGCGCGTTGGCCTTTAACGGCTTAAATCGCACTTCGCCCTGGTTCGGCTGGTTTACGAAAAAATATACTTGTGACTTCCATGCGTTCTTTATATATTAGTAACGTCAGTTGTAAGTTAAGCATAGCAGCGTAGTGCAGTGGATTAAGTACACAGTGGTAGCTGTCTGCTAGAAGTCCCTTGTTCGATTCTCCTACCCTTGACATTTTTTCAATTTTATTTCACACGATGTTTACAAATATATTCCGTTTTATGCAAGATTGGTTGAAAAAAGCCCCAGCGGCTGGCGCAGCTTCCAAAGGGACCCTCAAGAGCGCGGAATTCTATAACGGTTCGTAACGGTACTTTGGGAAGGGGGAAATACCTGCATATACTTACGAATACCAATAAGGTATTTCAAACTTATAATTAAAATACATACCGTGACGTATGTACATTTACTTCTTATAAAATAAAAGTACCATGACGAAAAAATTATTTTCGAACAATTTTGCATGAAACGGAATATATTTGTAAACATCGTGTAAAATAAACTTGAAAAAAAAAGTGCAAAGGTAGGAATCGAACAAGGGACTTCCAGCGTGGTAACTGTGTACTTGATCCACTGCGTTACGCTACTTTGCTTAACTTAGAACTAACGTTACTAGTATATAAAGAACGAATGGAAGTCACATGTATATTTTGTGTGCGATTTAAGCCGTTAACCAGATACTTAGGAGAGGTCCTCCTATAACATATCTAAGACCCGTCAAAATCGAAAGCGGAGTCGTCTGGTGTTTCCCTTGTAAGTATGATAATAAGAGCAAAGTTACTCGTAATTTAGCATCTAATATCGATATACAAGAGCAATTAGAGGCATTTTGGGAGTTATAAGAATATGCTAAAGACAAGACTTTGATATCAGATGAGATTTACTATGAAAATCATTTTATTGAAACTAGAAGGGATAACACTGGTAGATTTATAGTTTCGATACCTTTCAAAACAGCAAACTTTGAACTTGGGGATTCTTTAAGCAATGCTGTTTCACGTTTTAGCAGTCTTGAGAGAAAATTACATGACAGTAACAATTTTCAAAGGAAATATGTAGCATTTATGAGAGAGTATGAGACATTAGGACATATGAGTCGAATCACTGATCCATTGGTTGGAATGAAGAAATCATATAACTTGCATCATGGAGTATTGAAGGAGACTAGCTTGACAACCAAGCTAAGAGTAGTGTTCGATGGGTCTTGCAAAACTACTAACTGTAAATTGTTGAATGACATGCAACATAAGGTTCCGGTTTTATAACAAGACTTATTTGAAATATTATTACCTTTTCGGTCGCATGCATACGTTTTATCAGTTGATATTGAAAAAATGTATCAACAAATTTTAAGAACACTAGAAGAGATAAATTACCAACGCAGAGTATGGCGAGAAAATCATTCTGATACATTACAATATTAGTACATCATACTCTTAATACGGTAACCTATGATACTACTGCAGCACCATATTTGGCAATACGGACATTGCAGAAAATTGCTCATGAATATAGTGAGAAATATCCAAAGGCTTGTAGAGTAATTTTGGAAGATTTTTATGCTGATGATTTGCTTACCGGCACTGATTCAATAACAGATGCCATTACCTTATACAATGAAATTACAATTTTAACAGATGCCCAGTTCAAGTTGAGACAATGGGTGTCAAATGATCAGGATATAACAAAAGAACTAGGTTCATTTGCACAAGGTAACCAAAATATTTTACATTTAGGTGATAATCAGAATAAAAGGACATTAGGTTTAATTTGGATGCCAAGAGATGATTGTTTGGTATATGAAATTGGCAACTTTTGTTATCAAACAGGCAAAACCAAAAGGAAAATGCTGTCGTGAATCTCAAAGATATTTGATCCTTTGAGACTTGTAGCACCATGTATTATCACTGCAAAAATTTTGTTGCAAGAACTTTGGATGCATAAACGTGGTTGGGATGATATACTACCAGACAAAATGTGTTGTAAATGGAATAGATTTAAAAATGAAGTAACAAAATTAAATGAAATTCAGATCCCACGATTTGTTTTATGTAAAAACTATACTAAGCTTGAACTATATGCATTGTCAGATGCGTCAGAAGTAGCATATGGCAACTGCGTCTATTTAAGATCTATATTTCAAGATAATGCTATTTCAGTACGATTATTATGTGCAAAATCAAGAGTAGCACCTACAAAAAAGACCAAAATTCCTAGATTAGAATTATGTGGTGCTCTACTATCATCACAACTTATTTAAAGTGTAATATCAGCTTTACATACAAGGGTAGATAAAATATATTATGCGACTCAACAGTTGTGTTAAATTGGATACACATATCCTCCAACATATTAAAGGTTTTTGTTGCACATAGAGTAGCAGAAATACAAGAAATTTCAGATATAAATAATTGGCATTACGTTAATACTAAAGACAATCCAAGTGATCTACTTTCTCGTGGAATGTCACAAGAAAACTTAATCAAATCCATTTGGTGGAAGGAGCCATATTGATTATCAAGACCAGAAATTCATTGGCCTATTTCAGTAAGAAAAAAATGATGTCCCTGAATTAAGGAGCGAGACAGTATCACTACTATCTCAACATGCAACAACGAACACGTTTCCTTTTAACTATACATCACTGATAAAATTACAAGGAATTGTAGGGTGGTATATGAGATTCGTTAATAATTGGAAATTATCAAGAAATAAAAGGAATTATGGGAGTTTATTGATATCTGAAACCAATGAAGCCGTGAAAACATAAGTTAAGGTGGCACAGGCAGAAATATTTTCTGAAAAATTACGATATCTCAAAAAGGATTTAATTCTTATATCTGGAAAGCATAAATTAGCAAAATTGATGTAATTATGAACATGTTAGATTATTGCATGCCGGACCGCAATTAATGTTAGCTTCAGTAAGAGAAAGATTTTGGCCCACAGGCGGGAGAAATCTAACTAAGTCAATAGCTCATAAGTGTGTGAAATGTTTTAGAGCGAAACCAAACCACTGTAACCAAATAATGGGAGATTTACTCCGAAATAGACTTATTTCTCCTTATCCATTTTTCACAACAGGGGTGGACTATGCAGGACCATTTTCAGTATATGTCTTTTTATATGCTTTGCCACTAAGGCAATACAGTTGGAACCAGTTACTGAACTGACAACACATGTATTTATTGCAACGTTTCGCAGATTTAATTCAAGACCAGGAAAACCCTCTCATGTACATATATTCAGACAACGGTATTAATTTTGTAGGCGCCACTTCTGAATTGAAAGATTTATGTAATTTTTTGTTAAAAAATAGTAATAAATACATTCAGTTGTTAATAATTACAACATAACTTGGCATTTTATTCCCCAAAACAGTCCTCATTTTGGCCGGCTTTGGGAGGCTGGAGTTAAGGCTACAAAACATCATCTTAAACGGGTTTTCGCAAATGCATTAGTGACTTTTGAAGATTTTCTAACTGTCATAATACAGATTGAAGGGGTTCTTAATTTATGTCCTTTACATCCTATGTCAACCTCCCCTGATGACTATAAACCTTTAACACCTTCACATTTCCTAATTGGACGAAGCTCAACAAGTATATCAGACCCGGATCTTATGACCATTCCATTGAATCGTCTTTCACGATTTACAACATTTGCAACAAATTACACAACATTTTTAGAAACGTTGGGCACAAGAATATATATCAGAACTTCAACAAAAGAGCAAATGGTTGAAACAGCAATCAAATATAGCTATTGGAACACTAGTTCTACTAAAGCATAACAATCTCCCACCTCTCCAATGGAAGTTGGGACGAATTACTGCTATCCATCCAGGCAAAGACGGCGTAGTAAGAGTGGTGTCAGTGAAGTCTTCAACAAGTGTAGTGAAACGTGCCATAACGTGTGTCAATTACCACTTCCATAAACGGTAACAATTGTAAACATAGAATAATAATCATGGTTCAAAATTATAATATTGTAACATATCTACAAATACCTATCACACGTATACCACATAATGTTCAATATTAAGCCTATAGTCATATTTAAAATGGTTTGAATTGCATTCAAGGGCCTGGGAGAATACTGGTCTTTTTTTTTTTGGAATCCGGCTTGCTACTCCCCCGTAGCATGTTCTACGTATTTTTTTTTAATTATTATTAATCAGTGTGACCATGAATATGTACCGTGTCCAATAGATGTGTTAGACAATATATTGGTATAGCAAATATTCAAATATTCAATGCATCTGAACCAGAAAAAGATAGTTCTTACTTAAACATGTTGGATGTAAGCTAGTTTATACAAAATGTCCAATAAACAGTGCATGTGCAACAACGTGTTTCATTGGAAATATAAAACAATACATGGCGCAGTCAGAAGTAGAAAAGAAAAACTAAAAGCTGTAAAGTAATAAAGGTAAAGTAGCTGAGATAAAAGTGAGGAAGAGCACGAGGTCGAACAATAGCGAACTTTGTAGTACCTCTACCATTAAATCTGAATGGTAATATCTCA
Source organism: Chrysina gloriosa (assembly GCA_038088585.1). Classification (NCBI taxonomy): domain Eukaryota; kingdom Metazoa; phylum Arthropoda; class Insecta; order Coleoptera; family Scarabaeidae; genus Chrysina; species Chrysina gloriosa. Next base: position 27,859,488 of record CM076092.1, read on the forward strand.
GAAGATTGGAAAAAATTCCAGAAATCCTTTAATATGAATATGGAAGCAACCTCATATAATAAGGAACCTGAAGAAAGACGGATAGCAATACTACTGAACTTAATTGGACAAGAAGCAGTGGAACTTCACGATACATTTGAATATAAGGAAGGCGAAGAAAAGAAAATTAAAGCTGTCTTGAAAACATTTGAGGAATATTGCAACCCCAAATATGCTACATGCGCGATTTCTGTTCTATAATCGACCACAGAAGGAAGGTGAACCACACGACTCATTTCTAACAGATTGCAAGACATTGATACAACCATGCGAATTCAAATCACCGGATGAAATTTTAATACACAAGATAGTGCTTGGTTCAAGTGATAATGAAACAATTGACACTATAATAAAACTGGGAGATATAACACTTACAGAAGCAGTGGAAAAATTCAGAGTGGCAGAGATTATAAGGCAGCAGACCAAACAGATACATACTAGGACTAATGAAAATGTTAATGTGGTACATACAAACACAAAAGAGAACATAACAGGAAAAGAAAGACGAAAGATTAAAAAGGACGATTTCAAGGAAGCAAAGCAAGTGACAGCTAGAATGTGTATAAGTGTATAGTCTGTGGAGGACAAAATGAAAAGTATAAATGTCCAGCGAAAGGAAACAATGTAAAATTTGTTCTAAATTTAACCATTTTGCGAAGGTGCGATGTCTAAATAAAAATTCGTGTCTATCTAATAATTTAGTAAAAACAAACGATTCTGAATACTATATAAATATTGTCAAATGTAAGTGAATGTTTTGAGTTGGATTAAGAAATTTAAGATATGTAATGATATTATAAATTTTAAAATAGACAAAATCTAATAAATAAATAAATAGACATAATCTTACGTTATTTTTCTTAATATCTGTTTTTGAAATTTTCTCAATATTTTTGACTACATCTGAAGGAATCAGATTTACATCAGAACCTGTGCCTATTTTAAAATTTATAATATCATTACATATCTTAAATTTCCTATTCCAACTCAAAGCATTCACATTACATTTGACAATATTTATATAATATTCAGAATCGTTTGTTTTTACAAAATTATTAGATAGACACGAATTTTTATTTAGACATACCTTCGCAAAATGGTTAAATTTAGAACAAATTTTACATTGTTTCCCTTTTGCTGGACCATTTATACTTTTCATGTTGTCCTCCACATACTCTGTACTTATAATAGTGATGGAAAATACCGCTCTTTTAAAATAACAGTTCCAACCGCCATCGTTATTTTGAAATAACGGTTGCAATATAACAGGTTATCGTTATTTTGTAGTCGACAGTTCTATTCGATAACGCATGGTTCCACATGGCACAGAGCAAATGCTATCCATAACATATGTCACGGTCTGCCTAGCCGAGTCAGTGTTTACGTCTGGCTCACATTCGAGTTTTAAAGAGAATCCGTCGCCTATGCTTGATCTGAAACATATTTTGCTTTTCCCGACGTTATACTTTCGTTCGATTATTCAATTATGTTTTATTTGACTTCTCTCGTTTGAATTGTTTACACAAATGTGCAATTGCTGATCTTGCAGTACGCTAAAACGGTGTTTTTGAAAACGAGGTTATTGATTTCTGACAATCGAAACAGTTTATCATCTGAAAAAGTGAGAGAGATCTTATTTATAAATATAATCATAATTCGTGATATTTGTCGTTGTTGAATATATATATTTGGCATGAGTTTTATTTTTATTTATTTATATGCGGATATATACATATTTTAGATGACTAGTTGAACTTTACCTCGTAAGAATATTTTTTATTTATAATTGTAATTAGAATGGTTAATTTGTTCCATATAATATAACGGTTTTATTTGTAGTTTTTATAAATATTCTTTCATATAACATCGTTCTTTTATTTTACATTTGATAATTTCAATGCATACAATTATTTAGAAAATATTTCCGCAGTGAAAGTCCGACTCAACTTTGACTATCGCCGTTATTACCGTCCGAGAGAATGTGTAGGTACGTAATAAGTTATTTTTCTAGTGGAGTTGCAACGGTTATCCATGATAAACGGCGGCCTCGACCAGACAGTCGTCACAGAACACCATCTGTTGTATCGGAACGCCTCAACTGCGTACGCTGGACAGTTCGAAAGGAACCGTTATTTTCTCAGTGAGATAACAGTTGCAACCGTTACTGAGTCCATAACGGTTTTAAAATAACAGATAGTTCAATAACGACCCATCACTAACTTATATACATTCTAGCTATCACTTGCTTTTCTTCCTTGAAATCGTCGTTTTTAATCTTTCTTCTTTCTTTTCCTGTTATGTTCTGTTTTGTGTTTGTATGTACCACATTAACATTTTCATTAGTCCTAGTATGTATCTGTTTGGTCTGCTGCCTTATAATCTCTGCCACTCTGAATTTTTCCACTGCTTCTGTAAGTGTTATATCCCCCAGTTTTATTATAGTGTCAATTGTTTCATTATCACTTGAACCAAGCACTATCTTGTGTATTAAAATTTCATCCGGTGATTTGAATTCGCACGGTTATATCAATGTCTTGCAATCTGTCAGAAATGAGTCGTGTGGTTCACCTTCCTTCTGTGGTCGATTATAGAACAGAAATCGCGCATGTAGCACAAGACAGCTTTAGTTTTCTTTTCTTCCCCTTCCTTATATTCAAATGTATCGTGAAGTTCCACTGTTTCTTGTCCAAGTTATGCCGACCGTACTACATGTAGTGCACCAGTTATGTTCAGATTTCTGCGTTTACTGTGCTTTACATTTATTTGTTGTTGTGCTACAGAATATAACGGTTAATAAAGCATGCGTTGATAAGTTTTGTATAAGTTAATTGCTTATGTCTATTTTTTTGGATTAGAGATTTCAGTTTTGTGAAATTTGTCAAAGTGTAAAGATGTCACGTAATCGGTGAGAAAAAGTTTTATATGCATATTTTATTATTGTTGCGTTTCTATGTTTTTTTAATTATAATAGTTGTAAAAACGTATACGTAGCAAAAGAATATGTGAAAAAAATTATATATGATTTAAGATGATGTATTTGCTGACGTACTACATGTAGTACGTTCGGCACTAGCGTGCAATGGTGAAAACAAAAATTTATTTTTTCCAGATTTTTAACATTAAATGAAATAATAAATGCCTTAGAGGAAAGTGAGGAAGAGTTTTTGCAAAATTCTTACATGTCAATTGTGCCCACTCAAGGTGCGAACAACTACGTCACAGATGAAGATTCTGGAGAGGAAGATAAAGTGAATTTTGAATACTTACCACCCCTATTATTAAATACTGAGACTGAGCTTTTTCGAAATGCTTATTCTTCCGATTCGGATAGTGAAGATGACATTTCACTTGCGTTATTGCAACAGGCTAAGAAACGTAAATGTATTAAGTCGTCAGTAAAATGGGTAAAGCACGATCTGGTACAAACGGAGCCTATTGTTATAGCATGTGAACAGGAAATTTTACCTACACCTCTTCAGTTATTCGAAAAATTTTTTGATGGCGACTTGGTTAAGTTAACTCAATACACCAATGAAACACGTCCAAACAAAATGCAAGTGCAAATATAACTCCAGACCAAATCAGGTGCTTTATTGGAATTTTGCTGCTGAGTGGCTACAATACTGTTTCGAGACGCCGTGTGAATTGGCAAAATGATAGGGATACTCATCATTCTTTTGTGTCGAACGCAATGAGAAGAGATCGATTTGAGTTCATAATAAGGTACTTTCACTTTGTGGATAACAACAATCTGGATAAAACAGACAAGTTCACAACAGTTAGATCACTTTTACAAATGTTGAACAAGAGCTTCCAAAGTAATGCCAAATCAGGTGCTTTATTGGAATTTTGCTGCTGAGTGGCTACAATACTGTTTCGAGACGCCGTATGTATTGACAAACTCATCATTCTTTTGTGTTGAACGCAATGAGAAGGGATCGATTTGAGTTCATAATAAGGTACTTGCACTTTGTGGATAACAACAATCTGGATAAAACAGACAAGTTCGCAACAGTTAGACCACTTTTACAAATGTTGAACAAGAGCTTCCAAAGTAATGCCAAATCAGGTGCTTTATTGGAATTTTGCTGCTGAGTGGCTACAATACTGTTTCGAGACGCCGTATGTATTGGCAAACTCATCATTCTTTTGTGTTGAACGCAAAGAGAAGGGATCGATTTGAGTTCATAATAAGGTACTTGCACTTTGTGGATAACAACAATCTGGATAAAACAGACAAGTTCGCAAAAGTTAGACCACTTTTATAAATGTTGAACAAGGGCTTCCAAAGTAATGCTCCGAAAACCATACAGCATTCTGTGGACGAGCAGATGGTTCCATACTATGGTAGTCACGGATGTAAACAATATATCCATGGAAAACCTATAAGATATGGCTATAAATTTTGGGTTGGAGCGACTTATAAAGGCTACACTATTTGGTTCGAGCCATACCAGGGTGCAGGAACTTTCCCAAGTAATACTTACAAGGAAATGGGACTTAGTCCAAGCGTGATCTTAACGTATTGCGACATACTATCAAAAAGCCAACCCGACATTGCTCACCGATTGTATTTATTTATATATATATTTATTTATATTCACACACCTCATTGATCTTGCAGAGCACAATGCGTGGCAGCTGCATAGACATATGGGAGGTAAAATGGACCAATTATCTTTTCGTCGGCGCATTGCCACGTTGCTTATATCTACTTATGGGACTCTCTCAGCAACGCTTCCATCAGGATCATCATGCGACATCAGATATGATCGAAAAAATAATTTACTTACTGAGAATACTCGTCAAGTCGATGGAAAATGTAAACAGCTACGTTGTAATCACTGCCACAATAAGACCACTACACACTGCATTAAATGCGATGTGCCGCTCCATGTAAAGTGTAATGTGGAGTACCACACCACCGAATAGTTCTTTTTATTAATTTTTTATTCTTTACTTATGTACACAAAAGTTGCTGAAAAATAAACGACATAATATTCTCTTTTGCTTCCATATGTGCCGAACGTAGTTCATGTAGTACGGACTCAAAATCCAAGTTAAATCTTTTTTATTATTCTTTCTTCAGTTTTGTAATATAATCTGTCAGAATAAAACTATATTGGCAAACTACGAAAATTATTGCACTAGTATGCCCGTCGGCATATCTGGTTCAATACTATTGCTATCTGTCTTTCTTCAGGGTCCTTATTATATGAGGTTGCTCCCATATTCATATTAAAGTATTTCTGGAATTTTTTCCAATCTTCTGAGATATTACCATTCAGATTTAATGGTTAAGGTAGTACAAAGTTCGCCACTGTTCGACCTCGTGCTCTTCCTCACTTTTCATCTCAGCTACTTTACCTTTATTACTTTACAGCTTTTAGTTTTTCTTTTCCATTTCTGACTGCGCCATGTATTGTTTTATATTTTCAATGACACACGTTCTTGCGCATGCACTGTTTATTGGACATTTTGTATAAACTAGCTTACATCTAACATGTTTAAGTAGGAACTATCTTGTTCTGGTTCAGATGCATTGAATATTTGAATATTTGCTATACAAATACATTGTCTAACACATCTATTGGACACGGTACATAGTCATGGTCACACTGATTAATAATAATAAAAAACACGTAGAACATGCTATGGGGGAGTAGCAAGCCGGATTCAAAAAAACAACAGATTGACCACGTGATTTATCACATTGTATGATATGTGTTTTGTCGATGAGACTCTTCTATAAGTATAATGCACGAATAAATACGTTCTTACTTTTGTTTACTTTATTCGCAGCACAGACATATCGTACGCTATATAGTGGACTGTGTACTTACATCGAGTAGAAGTGCCACAAGGCTCCAAATTTAAAATATATACAATTCCAATATCCTCCCGGCCTTTGAAGGCAATTCAAACCATTTTAAATATGACTACAGGCTTAATATTAATGAACATTATGTGGTACATGTGTGGTAGGTATTTGTAGATATGTTACAATATTATAATTTTGAACTATGATTATTATTCTATGTTTACAATTGTTACCGTTTATGGAAGTGGTAATGGACACACCTTTGTTATGGCACGTTTCACTACACTTGTTGAAGACTTCACTGACACCACTCTTACTACGCCGTCTTTGTCTAGATGGATAGTGGTAATTCGTCCCAACTTCCATTGGAGAGGTGGGAGATTGTTATCCTTTAGTAGAACTAGTGTTCCAATATCTATATTTGGTTGCTGTTTAAACCATTTGCTCTTTTGTTAAAGTTCTGATATTCATTCTTGTGCCCAACATTTCCAAAAATGTTGTGTAATTTGTTGCAAATGTTGGAATCGTGAAAGACGATTCAATGGAATACTACTAATACTATTAATATGAGCGGTGAAATTAAAAGTAAATTTGTAAGGGAGACTGATAATGATATAATATTACAAAAAATTAGAGAGCATTGCATTAGCGTATATTAACTAAGAACTAAAATTTTATTTTAACAAAAGATTTGATATTTATACAGAACCTAATATTTTTAATGATTAAATAATGGATCCAAAAGTTTTACAGGGTGAAATGATCAACAAACTTCATAGATCCCATTTAGGTATATATAAAAGGAAACACAGGGCAAAAACACTATTATATTTTCCGAACATGAATAGTAAAATTGAGGAGGTTATCACAAAATGTCATATTTGCTAAAAATATAGACGTATAACCCAAAAAAGAAACATGTTACACACCCTTACTTCCTTTTCAATTTGTCAGATATGACATTCTATATTATGCAACAAGTGCTATTTAGTCCTGGCAGATTACAACTGACAATGGGTCTAAATGAAGTCATTAAATAACAAAGGCGCATGGGAAGTAATTCGAGTTTTAAGAGAAATTTTTGCTACACATGGAATACCGCAAAATGCATTAAGTGATAACGTACCATTTAATTCTAAGGAATTCAAAGAATTTGCACGCCAATGGTGTCTTAAAAGTATCACGTCTTCGCCATTTTATCCAGAAAGTAACGGATTGAGCGAAAGTTATGTTGGTATTTGAAAAAATTTTCTAAAAAGGCAAATGAAGAAAATACAGATATGAAGAGTATTCTATTAGAATTCAAAAATACTCCTGTACTAAACTATCACTATTCACCGTCACAACTAGCAATGAGGAGAATAATAAAAACAAAATTACCAATTAGAGACATATTATTACAACCAAAAATTAGTACTAATTACGAAAATCTTCTAGACAACCATAAAACAAGGCAAACGCAGATTATGATAAGACTACCCGAAAACGACGTTATAATATCAAAATAAATGATAGCATAATGTATAGCAGTGGTTCCCAAACTATTTGGGGCGTGGAACCCCCAAAATGGTTGCCAATGATCGCGAAACCCTGAGTATTTTTTAAACAACGACTTCCAAATTTAATATCTGATATTAAATGAACCAGTGTACTCACTTTCTAAATCACGTGCCCTTATGAAGTTTATAGTTTATTTCGCACATTTTAAAACGCTTTCCAACTTGATCACTTTTGAGCATAAAACTTCTTGGGGGAATATACAATGCACACGATGAAAATTTGGTTTGATTTTTGTCTGTAATATTTTAATGAAGCAATTATTTACTCCAGTCATGAAAGGAGCTCCGTCTGTTGCAACGGAACACAGTTTTGAGAAATCTAAATTGTACTTTTGCAGAAGTCCGTAAACAGCATTAAAAATATCCTATCTAGTTGTTGTATCACGCAATGGTACTAATTCCAGTAATTCTTCATAAACGTTGATATCTCTAACAACAGCACGAAGAAAAATAGCGAGTTGCGCCACACCGCACACATCTGTACTTTCGTCATAGGCAACAGAAAATGCAACGCAAGAGTCTGATTTTGTTTTTATCTGATCACTTATATTGGCAGCCAACTCTCAGTAACTCTTTCAGCGACATTATTCTGGGACAAGGATATATTGTGAAAAACCTTCACGCTCCTAGGACTTACAACTTCTGCGGCCTTTACAAGGCACTCTTTTATAAATTCAGCTCCAACAAATGGTTTTGAGTGTTTTGCGATCAACTCCGACAATACGTAACTCGCTTGAATAGCAGTTTCATTCTCTTGCTTTGGACGTGTAAACATAAGCTGTTGATGTTTTAACCGTGATTTTAATTCTTTTAGTTTTTCATTTCTAATCATGCCTGTATATTGGTTAAACTTACAAGGGGACCATCAGAACTGTTAATCACGGATTTCGATGGGTCTCAGATATGTTGTAGAGGGACTTGTCCTTAGTATCCAGCTACTTGCCTTTTATGCAACGGCCTCTAGTTTCTGAGAAAATCGATTTTGAGTTTATTTCAAGTTTTATGTGTACTTCCTATACCTGTAATTTTACTCGTGTTTCAACTGACTGAGCGTGGCGCAGCGCTCAAGGTTTACGGGAAGTATTCTGGTGGTAGGTGTTCAAGTCTCTGCCCGTGTAATTTTTTTTTCAATTTCATCTTACAGGATAGCAACAAATAGTATAAGTTTTGCAAAATTATTCAAAAATAATCATTAGCAGAAATCGTGCTCGGGGGTGTATTTGTAAGAAGGTTCAAAGAGCGAAGTAAACTTTCGGTAAATCTCATGGCATTCATGAGTTCGCCCTTCCATTGCTCATCACACTCCTCTACTTCTGATTGAACTTCCTCTGGCTGCCTTTCTGTAAAAACGCTTGCTTCTTCCATTTCACTGCACTCTTTCAACACACATACAGGTAACTAACAATGCCCAAATATTGCGTGTGTGCCGCGACTTGTTGCAGCCCGCGCGTTTTCAAATAAGGTTTTTAACACGCTTGTGGGCCGCATTATCTGGCTGTTTTCAACATTGATTCGGGCCGCAGGAAAATGCTCAGTAGGCTGCATGCGGGCCGCAGATGGCATGCTTGACATGCTTGCTCTAAACACTACAAACTTAGGCAAAAGGATATCCAAGGAAATGATTACAGTGGTGCAGACAGTAACGTACCATTTCAAAGCAAGAAATATAATTATTGGGGAGAGTATGAAAATAAAGCACAAATGGAAAAAAGACGATAAAAGAGTAGACAAAGAGAATGGAATGAAAGAAGAAAAAGAACGAGTATAATAAAGATCAGAATATAGATAACTATGTCACAAAAGCAGGTAGAATAGTTAAACCAGTAAAAAGACTAGGTTTATAAGTAAACTGTTAATTCGGTAATAAAAGGGGGAAATGTGTTAGACAATATATTTGTATAGCAAATATTCAAATATTGCCGCCATTATGATGGCCCAATGCATCTGAACCAGAACAAGATGGTTCCTAATGAAACATGTTAGATGTAAGCTAGTTTATACAAAAAGCCCAATAAAATGTGCAAGTGCATCAACGTGTTTCATTGAAAATATAAAACTACACAATAGGTGGAGGTATTCCTCCATTTCCTTTCTAACCAGTCGGTGTACCTTATAGACTTCTATTCTTTTTCATTACGTTTATTATTTCGATTATTGATGGCTCTTCGCTTCTTCTTGTTCCACTTTGGTGCTTTCATTGTGCCTTCTTTTTCCCCGTTATTCCCATTACGTAGCTCTTTGAAATATTTTCCATCTGGTAAAAAAATTATACATTTGCTTAAGTTTCTTTTGTTCAATATATACATCTTTGTCCTTCGGCTTTTGGATTCGCACGAATTTTTGCCACAGCTTTCATTTGTTGATCATTTAATTTTTGCATTTATCGTCCAGCCAATAAGTTCTCTTGTGTCTTTTCTTCCTCGATATGTTTTCCCGGATTGCATTTTAGATTGCTGCCGCGAGTTTTCTTCGTTGACCATTTATTTCTACTTTGTGTTGAAGTTGAAGCGAAGTCGAAAGCGAGAAATCCTAATGCGTTGTCGTTGCCCATGTTGTGTTTACTTTTTACTTTTTTCTTACACCCTTCTGATATTATTCTAGATTTTTTCATTCCCAGTCCGAACTGTTCAAGTAAAAATAGTATATATACACAAATCTGCTACAATATTTTTGTAAGAACCGAAGAAATATGCCAAGTCTTCAAATTGCTGATAATAATATGAGGAGCGGAAACAGTGGATACCTTACATCGTACAATGGCGTTCTTTATGTTAAATGCAAAAACGGTAGGATCGTATATTTTTATACAATTTTCATGATCCCTCCAAAATTCTAACTGTTGGGCGTCGATAAAACGATGGTTTTTCAAAAAGATATATTCAAAAATGGTGTATAATTAGCGTGGGTGCTGTAGACAAAGCGAATCACTTGAGAACCATATACGCAATAGACAGGAAAACCTGAAAAGTGGTGGCACCGCATTTTTGGTACTTGATTGATACAGCTGTAACGAATGCATACATTATTTATAATGAAAAAGACGGAAAATACCATTTGAAGGAATTCAAATTGAATATTGTCGATGAGTTAGCTGATTATGGTTTGAAATTCAAACGATTCAAAAAACGAAGAGAATAGCACTTTCCTCCAACAGTAAGTACGAAAAAAAACCTTTTTCTAATGCAGAGCATTTACCGTTTTCGTACAACAGATTGTAAACGTTGTGCCCACTGCAGCAACAAACTCTTCTTCGAGAAATTGCTTCGTACCTTACCACTCGTAAGATAGAAAACGTGAAAATATATGAAATAACGAAACGACTTTTGAAATATTTGGAAAAAGGCAACAAACCCAAAATACCAGTTTTAATAGAAATCGCAGTTCTTTTATTTGTATGGTCCGCCATATTAAATTTCGAAATTCTGAGAACGGATTCGTAATCGACGATCCCAAACACACCTACATACCAGTGTTCATAGAAATCGAAAAGAATTTTCTATTTTTGGTCCCACATTTTGAATCTTGAAATACCAGTTTTCATAGAATATGTATTCATGCAGGATAATGCCTCATGTCAAAAACACCTACATACCAGTGTTCATAGAAATCGAAAAGAATTTTGTATTTTTGGTCCCACATTTTGAATCTTGAAAAACACCCGATTCGTAATCAGCAACCCAAAAAGCACCGAAATACCAGTTTTCATAGGATATGTATTCATGCAGGATAATGCCTCATACTGTGTAACAAAAACAGTTACGTTTCTTCAAAGAGAACTGCATACCTCGTTTAAGTTGGTCGGAAATTCATTTGAGCTCAACCATAACGATAAATAATACGTAGGAAGTATGGGAGAACGACGGCGACAACAATTACGTCATCCATTGATACTATGGCCCGCAGACGTATACTATACTATATAAGTCGGTCTCACAGACCGTATGCGTGAGTATAGGAAAGGTTAAAACAAAATGAGGATTATGGACCTGATATTAACCACTTATTTCATATTGACATATGTCTTATATTACTACAATATTATTCACAAATAAATACAGATCTGGGATGTAATTTTGATTTTACTATAAAAAAATATCAGCTATGTTTGAAGTAATTTGGTCAGACTGTAGTGTGGAATTATATTAGAAATTTACCATTCATCCAAAAACTTAGTACAATACATACAGACGTAAAAACAAGAAGCTCGGTCAATAGCAGAGTAGGATACGCACGGCAGTATTTGTGTGACACTTGCCCGCAGTAATATTTATTGTGCTCACTGCCTTTCCCAAGGAGGTAGTTTCTAAAAGCCCTAAATGAAGAGAAAAGTAGTCCGCATAGAAAAAAAAAAAGAATTTGTAATTCATCTACTAACCAATAAAACACATACTCTGGAGGTTACCTGTGTAGTTTACTTTTGAATAAAAATCTATATAGATATCTAGTGAGAATCAATTATTTTTTACTATAACTTACCATTGTTGTGGTTTGAGGACTTCGAGATTTTGATTTAGGATATTTTCTTGGTGACATAGATCTGCTCTTCCTTCCAAAATTAATTGGTGATTTTGACTTTCGATAACGAGGAGAAGGACTCCTGGAATAGGACCGCCTGGGTGACTTTTTCTTCTTTCAATTATTTCCCGATTTTGTAAAACAAATGCTGCACTTCGTGGAGATAGTGGTGCTCTGGTTATTGTTAGAACATCGTTTGTATTTAACGATAATGGTGAAGATGGTCTATCAAAGGAAGTGATGGTGGTTATTGGGTGAACATAATTTGGAGGAGCTGTTAAAGATGTTAATGATTGATGTAGAGATAGATTGTTATCATAAGGAACAATAAGTTGATAATTTAAACCTTGATTGAAATGTATATCTCCGGAATACATTGTGGATGATGTATAGGGATGATAAGATGCAAACGTTGCAGAATTGTTGACGTTTCTGTCCGAATAATGATTACGATTATTTTTCGCTGTAACTGACTTCCTACAATTGCTATTTAAATTTGTGCTTTCCTTGTTTAAATCAAGTTTAACTTCTTTCTCCACCTTCTTCACTTTCATGTTTTCATCTACGTTATTTTTATTTTCTGCATTTTCATTTGTAACAGTGGTATCTTCATGCACACTGTTTTCTTTTGACACTTCTGAGGTGCTTAACTTATGTTTAGGCTTTTTGTTTTTACCCGTTTCTGCATGTCTTCATCTTTCAATTTTGATTCACCTTGTATTTCATTATCCAATTCTTGCAGTAAAGCCTCAAGGCTACTTGCTTTTTCTATTTTGCATGGTGATCCGCTTTCAGAGTGATCCTCTCCATCACATTCTGATTCACTTTCTGATTTATCTGAGTTATCATACCGATCAAATTTACTGGATGATTCTATCGGCTTATCATCAATGTTTGTCGATTTAAAATATCTATCTTGCGGTAAAACTAGTTTATGTATATTGTTGTTATTAAATTTAGTTTTATTGGAGTTCTTCAGAGCATCATCAGGTTCTTCGCCAATTGTTGGTATTGCAATTAAGTTTGTATTCTTCTGTCTGGCATAAAATTGACCCTGAAATAAGAAAAGTATTGATAATGGATAATAGGAGTTATTTTTTAACTTTATTGAGCGTATTCCCTAAGCGCCCTAATTTTGTTCTAATATCACGATTCAACAAAGCTTTGCCTGCCTGAGTCAAACATATCATTTCATGTACAATTTTTGATGCTGTACAGTTGTAACCGTTACTTATCCATAACGGTTCTACAATAACAGATAGTTCAATAACCACCCATCTCTATACTTTAGCGCGTCAGGAAATATCCTAAATAACATTAAAGTTGATACACAGAAAAACTAGTACTTTGTTTTATATCACTTATTTATTGTAACACAGCGTGACTAGTTTCGACATAGACCATGTCATTATCAAACGATAACAATACTTATGAGTAGGCTTAGGATAATTATGCACTCAAAAACTTCAAAATATACACTTAAATATGCATTAACAAATTAAAGAATAAATACATTTCTTTATATTATATTTATTTTTCCCTCAAAAAAATAATAAATAAATAAAACAAAAATTAAAGAAACTATAACAAGTTATAATTAACATGGTATAACAAATGTTCAAAAGTAAATTTGCACCTATTGTCGGCTAGAATATGTTTGTATTGCGAAAAAATTCTTTCGACATCACACGACACTATCGGTGCAAATTCATAGTTTATAATGGCACTGGCACTTAACTGTTCATATTTTTTTCATTGATTGTTTTATGTTATCACTTACTTTCTTTAGCTGTTGATACCCGGTATTTTTTGACAGAACTATATTTAATTTATTGATGAAACACTAATTCTGGAGTTTCGATAAACGTTTAAGTATATCTTCTATTACTTCAATGCTGTCTTTTAAAGGAAACCTTTAGCTTCTAGTATAGAGATTGCAGTCGAAATGCATGCCAGATTAGCTCGAATAAAACTTAAATCTTCTCGAATGTCTATTTTTCTCAGAATACCTTGCGCTTCCTCAGTGCTCTGAGCTTGTTCAGAATCGAATCCATCAAGAATTTTCTTAAGAATCTCAAAATGTTCAGCGTAATATACAGCACTGTCGATCCAAGTTGCCCATCTTGTAATGATTGGAGATGGTGGAAGTGGAACGTCCTCTGCACTTTCCCGAAACCCTCTGGAAAAATCTTTCTTACAGACGATATCAGCATATTAACATTTGGATATAAAGTACGAATTAATTCAGCCATTCGGTGTAAAGCATCTGCCACACAAGTCACATGTATCATGTTTGGATGCAAAACCTGTAGGCCCCTCATAGCTTTGCACGTATATGGTGCCGCATTACTACAAACCAGTAGTACTTTTCATATAAAATCCCAGACGCCACAATAAACTCAGAGAATCGCTGGAAAAAGCAGCGATTGTTGAATGGTTCACTTTGTCCAATACTTTTAAAGCCAGCACATATGATTTACCTCTTTCTTCATTAACTCCTAATATACCAAATATAAAATTTGCAATGCATCTCTGTTCCACATCAGTGCTTTCATCCAACGACACGCAAATAAAATGATCTTTTCCTTTTTCCCTTAATTTGTTTAATGTTGTGTTATACAAATCGGAAACATAATATTTTCGTAATGTTGACTCATCTGGAATGCTTTGTTTCGTATACTTTTCCATAAAATTGCAAAAACCTCATTCTTTAATTTAGCTAACGGGATGTCGGCGCAAATAAAAGCCGTACACAGTTCTTCAGAGAATACCGAGTGTTTAGGTCCAGGCATCAGTAAACTGGAAATTAACATTTGTCGCAAGTTATTTCCCCTTTTACGATTTTTATTATTTGCACGTTTTCCTGTTTGGAGATGCTGCGTCACTTGAAACTTCTTTACCGCTGTAACTTGAACTTTTTACAAAATAGCACACTCCCATCTGTTGTAAAATCACTATAGTTTTTATAAATTGATTTATGATGGCACTTACACACCTTTTTCTTTTGGCATCTTGATAGATGTTAGTACTATCATAAGTAGTACACAACTAATGAAAGGACGATATTGAAATATGTAAGAGCCTGGTAAATTTAAGTACATCCCCAATCATACTATTTCTCGTTGTTCGTTGACCTACATCAGGCATGGGCAACCTTTTTTGTAGAAGTTTTATGCTGTGAGTAATCTTGAAAAATATACATTTTTGTAGTATCCTTATGATCCATTATGAATTAAGTTTAGACGGGCCGTGCTAATATGCAACGAAAGAATTCAGTAGCGGGCCGGACAAACCTTACTCGAGGGCTGCATGTGGCCCGCGGGCCGGAGGTTGCCCATACCTGACCTACATAATTCTCGGTAATCCCCTTAATATTTGCAGGTAGTATGGAACTATTACTGAACTATATATAGTAATATAAACTTTTAAACAGGTACATTAATTATTCTCAATCCACAATACTTGGAAATATTAGAGGATTACCGGCAATTATGTAGGTAAACAAACAATGAGAAATAAATACTAAGGAATCATTTAATTTTTAAGTACTTATTTAATAGTTTAGAAGAATATTTAATTATCTCCTACAGAATATCTCTCTGCATTTCGAAACAGGAAATAATAGCATATTTGTAATTTCAACAGAAAATATGCGTTAATGCTCTGAAGAATGAAAATTTATCGAAAAAAAAATACCTTAAACATGTATTTGCATATGCAGATATGTAAATGCAGATTTATCCTAAGCCTACTTATGAACAATATAGAAACAGTATGCGGTATATAAGATACAAAAAGAGTAGACCGTTTGATAATAACATGATTTATGTAGAAACTATAGTCACGTTGTGTGTGCACCAGTTTTTCCCTGTATCAATATGATTAACTATCACGAAGTAACCGCTTCCACAATCAATTATGTAATATCAAAATGCCAAAACGGCGGTTTTAGAGGTTATGTTATAAGAATAGGAGTTGAGTTTCGATCGGCGAAGAGAGCGGTTGTCCGGCGTGTGCGGCGGTAAGTAATTTCGTAAATCGAGCCTTATCACAATAAACGCGTCTGACAGTTACTGAAAACATCAAACAGTAAATATACATAAAACAGTGGTGACACAGGGAGTGATTTAGCTTCCGAGAAGTCGATTCGAGCAACGTCCCTGACGCTGTGCTTCTGATATAGATACAAGACTGGAACAAATACACTCAGAACAAAAAGTGATAATAAAAAGAACAAAATAGTAGTAAGGAAAGATATACAGGGATCGGACGAAAAGTTGGTGCATTGACGGGAGAATATGGAGAGTGATGACAATACGTCTGAAGATTCCGGTAGAAAGAGGGGAAGAGGAAGGGAAGACTCAAGTGAAATATTCAAGGGTAGTAAAAAACTAATAAGAACACCGCAGAAAGGGAAAGAAGAGGAAGGCAATCTAGTCGCTATGATGAGAGAAATAATGAGAGATGTAAAGGAGATGAAACAGAACCAGAAAGAATACCAAGAAGAACTGAAGGAGATAAGAAGGGAAATGAAATATTAAAGGAGGAAAAAGAAGAAATTAAGAGACAAATGAAATCCATGGAGAGGAGAATGAATAGAATGGAAAAAATGAGCATAAAGAACAACGCTGTAGTATCGGGAATGAAAATATTAACGGAAGACAAATACAATTTGAAAATAGGAATGGAGAATTTTATGAAGAGTAACATGGATGTGGGAATAGAGATAAGGGAGGTGATAAAAATGGGAGAGTCAGTATATAAAGTGGTTCTAGAGAAGGCAAGAGATAAAGAGGTAGTGATGCTGAATAAGAATAAGTTAAGGCAGTTAAAAGAAAGAGTTTACATAAATAACGAAATGACCCTAGAAGAAATAGATATACAGAAGAAACTGAAGCAGATAGGAGAGAATGAACGTAAAGAAGGAAAAAGAGTTAAGCTAAGTTATCAAAAGATCATAATTGATGGAAGAGATTATAAATGGGACAGGGAAAGAGCGAGGTTGGAAAGATACGAGAGAGAGCCCCCGAACAGAAATTCAAAAAACTGATAATATTAGGAAAGAAGGGACTGACGACGACAACCATGGCAAAGAAGAAGGATACGATCGAGGGACGTGCAAAGCGGAAGAGGGGTGAGGATGGTAGAAGGGAAGGGCTCGAAAAAGGGAAGAATCTTGGGGAGCAGCGCTGGAAAAGGGAAAGCGAAAATACATTCGCACTGGAGGTAACTCGACCCAAGAAGGCAACTCAAAACTTAAACAAAACGCGAGGAGGGGAAAACAAGGGGTTTAAGGAAGACGGCAAGAAGAACAAGATAAAAGAAGAAGGAAGGCAGTATAGCACACTGAGAGTGGGTACGTGGAATGTGAGAAGTGTGAATGGGAAGGAGGCGGAGTTAGTGATGGAAATGGAGAAGCATAAGATAGAAATAATGGGAATTACGGAAACGAAAAAGAAAGGAAGTGGCATGAAGAGAATTCACAAGGGATACTGGATGTTCTGGTCTGGAGTTAAAGAGATAGAAAGAGTAAGAGGCGGGGTTGGATTGGTAATAACGCCAACTAGATTGAAAGACATGATGAAAGAAGAATATATAAATGAGAGATTGTTGAAGGTAGAAATTAGTATATTGGACGAGACTTGGACACTAGTAGTGGCATATGGGGTAAGTAAGGACGTTTATAAAAAAGAAAAAGACGAGTTCTTTGAAAGACTCCAGAAAACAATAGACGAGGGGGAGAAAATATTATAGTATTGGGAGACCTCAATGGCAGAGTAGGAAATCTGAATGAAGGAATCGATGATATTATGGAAAAAGAGGGAGAACAAACAAAAAATAACAATGGAAGCAGAATAATAGAAATTTGTATTGAAAACAATCTAGTCATAGAAAACTCGAAGTTCAGACACAAGGACATTCACAAGTTCACGCGAGTCGAAGAAAGCAGGAGAGAAAAATCAATTATAGACTATTTCTTAGTAAGCAAACACAAAGAGGAAATGATACAAGATATTAAAGTAACACGCAGTGCAGAAATAGGAAGTGACCACTACTTGGTAAAAATGGATATGAGAGGAAAAGAGAAAAGAGAGGACAAAAGAAGAACGAGGATACAAGAAAAAATTAAGTGTTACAAATTGAAAAAAAGAAAATATTATGAAAAATACTAACAAATATTAGCTAAAAGATTTGATGACCCGGAAGGAAGCGGAATTGAAGGAAAGTGGAATCATTTCAAAAACAGCTTATTGGAAGCAGCAAAGGAGAGCTGTGGAGTTAAAAAAATATCAAACAAGACCGGAAAAGAACAGAGTGGTGGACCACTGAAATAAAACATATTGTAAAAGAGAAGAAAACCAGTTGGAAAAGATATCTTGAAACAAGAAAACTGGACGATTTGGAAGAATATAAGGAGAAACGCAGAAAGGTCAAAAATGAAATTAAGAAAGCAAAAGAGAGGTCTTGGATAAAATTTGGAGAGAAAATGACTAATAACTATAGAGAAAATCAAAAATTATTCTATGGAACGCTCAAACAATTAAGACAGGAAAGAGAATATAACATGGTAAACATAAAAGATAAGTATGGTCGTATAATTACAGAGGAAGACCAAATAATGGAAAGATGGCGGCAACACTTCCAAGAGCTGACAGAAACTAATGTCGAGACAAGGGAAAAGGAAGAGGAGACAGAAAAAATACAAAATATAGAGCCAATTCAAGAAGAAGAAATAATGGAGTTCGTAAGGAAGCTGAAAATTGGAAAGGCTCCAGGAAGAAACAACATAACACCAGAAATGATCAAATATATGGGAGAAAAAGGGCTAAGACAAATAACCAAACTAATGAATACGATTATACAAGAAGGTAAAATACCGAAGGAGTGGAACTCAGGAATAATATTGCCCATTTATAAGAAGGGGGACAAGAGGGATTGCAATAACTACAGGGGAATTACACTAACAAGCGTCCCAGGTAGAATATTAGCGAGTATTATAGAAAAAGAATAAGCAAAATAACTGAGGAGAGCATAGAAGACACTCAATGTGGATTTAGAAAAGAAAGAAGTACACAAGATTTAATATTTGATAAGACAAGCAAGTGAAAAGATAATTAACAAGAAAAAACAAATACATATATGTTTTATAGACTTAGAAAAAGCTTTCGACCGGATAAGAAGGGAAGACATATGGAATGTCCTAGAAAAGAGAAATATAGACAAACGAACAATAGAGTTAATAAAAGAGATGTATAGGAATAACACAAATATAGTAAGCACCAACAACGAAGAATCTAAAGAGTTTACAACAAAGATTGCGGTAAAGCAGGGCTGTGTGCTTAGTCCACTGTTGTTTTCTATGGTACTAGATGAGGCCATAAAAAGTGCTAAAAAACAAATGAAATCACTAAAAATGGGTCACTGGAAAATGAAGGAGACTAACTTGTGTGAACTGATGTTTGCGGATGATATGGCAATTCTGGCTGAATCAGAAGAAGCGCTACAAAGGAACCTTGAAATCCTAAATAAGGAAATAAAGAATATAAACATGAAAATAAACATCGAAAAGACCAAATCAATGATAATAGCAGGAGAAAGGAAAAGACATAACATCAAAATCGAAGGGAGGACAATAGAACAGGTGAATAACTAGAAATATTTAGGAACAATAATTCAATGGGACGGAAAAATGGAACAAGAAATTAATGAAAGAATGAAAAAGCGGCAAGAATGTTTTATATGATGAGAAATACGTTTCTGGGGAAAAAGGAAGTGCCAAAACGGATTAAAACGGAAATTGTGAAAAAAGTGATAAGACCAACAATAACATATAGTAGTGAGTCCTGGACAAGGTCAGAAAAGGTAAAATCGCGGGTGAACGCCATGGATATGAGATTCCTAAGACGAATAGAAAACAAGACCAAGAAAGACAAGATAAGAAACGAGAATTATTGGCAAAACCTAGGAATAAAACCCATATGGAGAATAGTGGAGGAGAGTCAGCTGAGATGGTTCGGCCATGTGTGTCGTATGAGTGATGATAGACTAACAAAGAGAGTGTATGAGACACGAGTGATAGGAAAAAACAGAAAAGGAAGGCCAAAAAGAAGATGGAATGATGATGTCAAGGGAGCAGCGGCAGAGAGGGAATTGAGTGGGAGGGAATAAAGGATCGGACCGGAGACAGAAAACGGTGGAGAGAACTATATGGAAAATAGGAAACTTGACTCCATCCAAGCCTTACACCGGAAGGTAGATAGGACTATGATTAAGAAGAAGAAGATGTTATAAGAATAGGCGACTTTTGCTTAGGCTATCATTTAGTATTATTCTTCTTCTTTAAAATCCATTTTTGTTTGTTTCTTGAGATACTCCAATTTCAATTTACAATAGTAGGTATTTCATAAGCATTAGATATTTTTAAAGAAAAGTTTGCCCAAAAGAAAATAAAACGGTACATTAGGTTATGATGCCAAATGTTTGCGAAATAATATAAAAATTGGTATATCTCGAGAAAAAAAGTAGGATTAAAAACGAATATGGAATTTAAACGGAAAGAATAATACTAAATGATGGCATGCGCAGAAATGAGCAATAGAGATGCGCTGTGGACTAACCTCGCCTAATATGGTAGGGAACATATCCCGATTTATATATAATTTAAATAGGTAGAATTTCCGAAGGATTCGAAACACAGCCCTGCTACCAATTATCTTATGGTTCGGCCAATTGTTATATGCAAGAGGAGAGTATTACCTGCGTGGATTCAGCGTCACGATAAATGGTCCGGACTGTATATATTTTCCTTTACAGAAAAACTAACATATTCTTCTTCTTCGATGCCGCTATAGCCCAAAACGAGTAGTATTTTTCTTTCGAAGCTGCCTAGCAGGTCTTAGGTTTACACTAGTGTCCATAAAATATAATACAATATAATATAATATAATATAATACATTAAATGTAGAAGACTCTCTATAAACGACCTAATAATAAAAAATTAGGTTCGTTAATGGGCAGTTAACAAGTAACCGTGCAAAAGCCTACCAAGTAAGCACAATTTGCATATGCCAATAATCCTGTAGGAAATGTTGACTATGTCAATCGCAAAACGCAACTGCAGACTAATTAGTTTCGTCCTCATTAGGACTCGTCAGTACAGTATATCGTTCTGCGAGTGATACAGTGAACATTTCCAGGTGATACGTCGAAATCTCGCCGAGATGGATACGGTCAAAATAATGACCCCATCTTCCGAGCAGGAGATGTATTGGCATACCCGGTAACATCGCGTTCAGCGACGAATAAAAATAGCGATCGTGTTTTCGAGAGCCAAAATTTAATAAAATATAATACAATATAAAATAATATAATATTATACATTAAATGTAGAAGACTCTCTATAAACGACCTAATAATAAAAATTAGGTTCGTTAATGGGCAGTTAACAAGTAACCGTGCCATTACCATTTACGAACCTAATTTTTTATTATTAGGTCGTTTATAGAGAGTCTTCTACATTTAATGTATTATATTATATTATATTATATTGTATTATATTTTATTAAATTTTGGCTCTCGAAAACACGATAGCTATTTTTATTCGTCGCTGAACGCGATGTTACCGGGTATGCCAATACATCTCCTGCTCGGAAGATGGGGTCATTATTTTGACCGTATCCATCTCGCCGAGATTTCGACGTATCACCTGGAAATGTTCACTGTATCACTCGCAGAACGATATACTGTACTGACGAGTCCTAATGAGGACGAAACTAATTAGTCTGCAGTTGCGTTTTGCGATTGACATAGTCAACAGTTCCTACAGGATTATTGGCATATGCAAATTGTGCTTACTTGGTAGGCTTTTGCACGGTTACTTGTTAACTGCCCATTAACGAACCTAATTTTTTATTATTAGGTCGTTTATAGAGAGTCTTCTACATTTAATGTATTATATTATATTATATTATATTGTATTATATTTTATTCAATTTTGGCTCTCGAAAACACGATCGCTACTAGTGTCCATGTTTATACCTACCTATATGTCAAACTTGTGCGAATAATAGTTTTATACACCCTTAGCTTGGTCTTTCTATGCACGTTCCTAGATTTACAAATAGACATCTGGGCGTAGTCGTTTCTGTTGGCTATTTCCGAATTTCTTGTTTCGTCGTTGTCGTGGAAGACGTTGGTGTCAAGATACGCGAAATGCTGTATTACTTCGAAATTGTAGTGGTTGGTCCATCGTCAACTATACACTAGCTCTTAGTTCTATTATCGTTTATGAATAGGCCTACATCTCTTACGGCGATATTCAACTCTATGAAAAGTTATTTTATTGATAACATTTACCTTGCTGGCAGGCATGTTAGGGCATCCGCTTATCCGGAAAATTGGTTTGATTTGTTTGTTAAGGTAGACTTATACTAGTTCTTATGACACTTGCTAAACCGAAGTTGAAGAGGATCAGAACCAGTTCATCTTCCCGTTTCAATTCCTGTATGATGTTAAAAACTTTACTCAATTCTCCATCTGCCGTTATTTGACTTTTCATGTCGGACATTGTTATTCGTATCAGTCTTACTAGTTTGGGTGGTATATTAAAATCCAATAGCATAAAGATTGTTTTTTCTCATTTTATACTCTACTATACAACCTGCTTGAAGTCGATGACAAGCCTCATGCCTCATCGTGGAGATCCGATCTGTTGTCCTGCCCTGTGTGAAGTCTGTTTAGTATTCATTGATAATGTTTTCAACTAATGGTTTTATATTGTTCCTCAAAGCCCTTGTAAAGATTTTATATGCAGTATTTAAAAGGGATATTCTGCTGTAATTTTCACATATATATTAGCTTGTGAAAGGATTCACATATCTATAGTAATCTCTATCGTTACGTGATTGCCACGAATGTATCATCATAAGCTCTAAACCTTTCTGTGTAAGATTCGGACCCATTAACCCGTATACTTTGGTATACAGTACCGCTCCTGAACCGACTAGTGGTATTTCCTTACTTTTCGCGTATGTCCAACTTTCTAGTGTGTACATGTGTTTACAATATTCAAATATCAGTTGTAAACAATGTTTTCAACAATATTCTGTTGAAGACGGATAGGAGAGTTAATATACTTTTTCTTTGGTTAGGGTTGTGTTTGTGTATAAAATTATTAATTAAATATATACATATATATATATATATATATATAAATATATCTTATACAAAAATGTTCTACAAAAGCTATCAACGAGTAGGGTATAGTTATGTTACTGTGCATAAATTTTTAAAGAAATACGAATCTACCAAAAGCCTGCAGAGAGCTCCAACGACTGAAAAGTGCAATAAAAAGACAATAGAACACGAGGATCGAAATTGAAAAATCTTATGTCTTCGTAATAAATTTGCAACATCAAAAGAGTTGGCACATGTTACCTCCTGAATTGGAGGATGTGGATCTAAAATCAACCGAAAAACGGTGCGCAGAAGGCTTCAATCTGAGGGACTTAAAGCAAGTACCCCTAGACTTAAACCGACTCTGAGTAGTAATATGTGCGCAGCTCACCTATATTTTGCAAGAGAGTACCAAAACTGGACTCATATTAACTGGAAAAGAATTATTATTATAATCTAAACCAGTCTGATCGCGATTCATAGGTTCGGCGACACGTCAACGAAGATTTGCATCAAAGCATGGTTAACACCCGAAGTAAATTTCCAACAAGTTAAATAATCTGGTATGGCATACCATAATTTGGTTACAGTAAGGTGTCTTTCGTAAGCGGCAATTTAGACGCTAATGGATATATCAACTTTTGGAACCCCCATTGATGCTTTGTTTCCTTTGGTTATTGATCCTATTTCCCAAGATGATTCTGCTCCATGCGATAAAGCGGAAAATTGTAAGAAATATTTTTTTAAATGTGACACTCCAAAAATATACATTTCTTCATTTCTGTTTTAATTAGATAAAGCAACATTAAAAAAAAAAGGGACCCAGAAACAAGTCCAGATTTAAACCTGATAGAAAACTGTTTGGCTACTCTCAAGAAGCATGTGAGCAAAAATGTTTGAAAAAATGAACTAACTGTTCATTTTTGCCAAACTCTCATTAGCTCAATGCCGAGAAGAATTCCAGCTATTATAGAAGTCTGGGGTGGGCACACTAAATACTGAATCAAAATTCTGGTCGTTTAACTTAAGATTTTTTGAATTCGTTTTTTTATAGCAATACAATTTGGCATTGCTCATATGACCCATTAGCCAAGTGCCATTGTTCTGCTTCTTTTTATAATTTATCAATAAGTGAATATGAATATGCATTTTGTTTCTTTCGGCATACGGTTAGTGAGTTTTAAAAACTATTTTGTTATTTGTAATAGCTTCTGCTCAATTCTCAAACCTAGTACTGGTATCCTTTAGGTGAGCACTGCTGTATATACATATATGTTTCGTGGTCTATTTGGATACTTATCTTGCAGGCTAGTTCCATCACTTTCTAGATCAAATAAGAGACATTGCTAATTTACAGCTTATATTTTATTATGGCAAATGCCAACTTTGTCGGTGGAATATAATGCTATATAAAAAAATATTTGATTCTTTTTTTGGTAGCTAAATTTGACCTAGAAAGTACTGGAGGTAAGTCGAAATATAAGTGTCACTTAATACATAATTACATAACCTAAATGTTTTATTTTCTGTGACTATCTTAAGCTACTATTTAAAATATTACGTTTTGGGCTAGTTGGTGCAGTGGCAGGAGTGGCTGCCTCACATGTGGGAAGTTGTGTTTTGAATCTTTGTCAAGATTCTCTGTTTTTTTCTGAGATCTCCCACATATCGGCTAATGAATAATATAGTTTATAAAAGCAAGAGCTCAGTACCTGAAGTTCATTCAGGATAGCACACCCACTTTGGAATATTTACTATAAACAAATACATCTCTACACTGAAAACTAGAAAGACACTGCCAATATCAATTATAATTAGTTATATACAGTTATATTACATTGCCTCAAACACAGACAACTTGCTAACTGTTTGAAGTAAGCAAATAAATTAGATTGGACATTTATGAGTACCTCACTAGTCCTCCGAACACAATATATACACATCCGTAAAATAAAATTATCTTACATTTCTGGGATTCCGACCTTGAAATTTTCTTCGTTTATGATTGTGAAAATGTTTACTTGTGCATTTAAAAATATTCTCCGATTCTTCGTGAATATTGCGTTTTATAGTTTGTAAAGCTGCCAATCGTAATTTTTCTAAATCGTCTTCATCCTCAGATTGAGCTCCAGACTGCAAACAATTCTGGATTAAATACATATATCTCGCAGATGATGTTCACAACTATTTAGACTCATTTATAATGTTTTATTCATTATTTGAAATGTTACCTTATCTTTTAATTCCATATTGTATAAAACAAATTGAGAGATAAACTAGACAATACAGTTTTGGTCGCACTAATCAAAATGGCGTTATATTTTTGTAGTTCTTCAATCGCCCATGTAAATTTTAGGGCGCCATTACTTAGTAGGCACTTCAGCATTCATAGGTTGCATTCTTTTAAGTCAAATATCTGATCAAATCACGGTTTGTTCTTTTTATATGTCTACAACCACATTCTATCTTTTTGACTTTGGGAAGGCTTTTGGGGCAATGATCATTTTAAATCTTGAGCCCTTGAACCACATGTTCGCACAAATGTCACCCACAGAACAGCGGTTTTCAACAATTTTCTCTCATGTTTCTTGGGTTAGCTTTTTATTTATGAATACACAACATATTGACTTCTTTTAATCCTTAAAGTCATATCAGTTCAACTCCAAACCACACCATTTCGTAATGGTTTTGCAAGAATTTGCTCATTTCATTTTATAACAAAGGCTGTAATTTTCGGACAAAAGTATGCATTTGCCAGGCATTATATTGAAGTATGATGCCTTAACTTAATAAACATATTCTGGTTAAAAAAACAATTTATGCATATTCGAATAAAATGCAAGCCGTAGTTCAATCGATTTTGGTTGCCAAGAATAGCGGCTTTATGAGAAAAATGTGCAACAACTTATTAAGTGACCATCAATGTGTTGATTATAAAATGCAAGGGATTAGCCTTATTAATCGCGGACAACAACCGCAGACTGGTTTCGTCATCATCATTGAGATTCCTTGTAGAGATAATATGTATAAACTGTATAGTTGATTCCTTGTTCCTAACGTACCTTGAAAGTGACTCCATTCGCGAATAATTTTGTATATCTGAAAGATGGTCGCATTATGCTCGTACTCTTCTAAGGAGGGCGATGAACTATTATACCGCAGATTCTTTCAGTGGGTAGGCATTTTTTATCTGAACTTCTGATATAGGATCGTACATTAGGACTTATTTTCTGAGAATGTCTCATTTTCTCACCGCTAAGTCAAACTGAGCTCCCACCACCTACCGGTTTGCATTGCCTACTTAAAAATCAGAAACATCTTTACACCGAAAAAGTACATATACATTTCTTATTAAGTGTTGATTTAGAAAAACAGTTAAAAGAACAAACGGCGATTTGTAATAGAGGAAGTATAGATGGCACCACCGTTGATTTGGGACTTTCCTCACACAATACAAATGTAAATGTTACTAAATATCGATCTAGAAATGTGTTTTGACAAGTGCTGGTTCGATAGTAGTTAAAAATATATTTTGTACTAATATAATTTATGCAAGTGTGATTATTAATTTCAGTTTGAACTAATAACTTTGTAGACATTACCTACTTTCATTTCAGAGATAATATAAGTAATCATGTAACACGGTGCTTTGGTGAGGATTCTTCTTGTTTATGAACTTAATTCTTAATATATAATTACTAGTGAAATATCAAGACTATATTGGATTTGTACAATTTACGGAGTACAAGTTGATTTAGGATGTCTGAAGCAAGCAATTTTAGTCCAAAGAAAGAATGGTAAAAAGTATTTCAATATTTGTAGAAATATGGATGATTTTGCAAATATACAACTACCTGAGATTTTTAATTGTGAAGATGCAAGGTCTGAAAGAATATGTGTTGAAACAAACATAGATGCTGTAAATATTTTGGAAGTACCTTTAAAGGATGAAAGTTCTATAAGTTCGATTAATGATAAGACTGATGAAGAAAAAGCAATTCAAAACATTGAAAATTCAATTAGTAGTGGAATTAATTCTCCAAAAACTATAGTGTTAGGAAAATTAAAAGCAAAGCAAAGATTACAAGCATTTTTATTACCAAAGCAAAACGTAACTTTATATTCACCAATTAAAAAAGATGATATTCAAGTTAGTTTAAAAACTGAAAAAGCAACAAGAAAAATAAAGAGAAGTAAGTTTCAAATACGGGTTTTTTTTTTCTAATTCTAATAAATATTCTTTTTTAGATCCTATTGATAAAGCTAAGTCAATAATAGAAGAATTAGAAGAAATTAAAAAAGTCGAAATTGCAAAGTTAGCTTCACCAATATTGTTTAAAGAAAGAAGATCAAGTTACAGGGAAAAACATTATCGAAGAAAAAGTCGTAGTAAAAGTGTTGAATGCCCTAGAAAGTTGCATGAGAAGGACAAATACCCTGGCAACTGGCAAGAAGTAAAACACAGACAACTGAGTTTAGAAGAAATACGTGATATAAAACAAAGTAGAGTTTCTAGAAATACTAAGTGTCAAGAGATTTGCTATGAGTAAGTAGTTATATATATGTATTTACTTGTGTCTTGTCTGCAATAAATCTTTTTTCTGCAATTATTTGTCAGTACTATATTTCACAAGAACATTAATTTTATTGAGTAAATATTAAATTTATTGCTTTCTAGAATTGATATCATTTTTGTCTAGTGTGTGATAGAGTGTAATATGTACAGTAGATGGCCATTGAATTTAAAACTTCTTTTAAGAAGGCATCCATTTTATCTTGAGTAGATACACTATTTATATTTCATAGTGTGACAGATACTTATCTTTTGAATTACGTCAATCACTGTTGGAAGTTAATGGAAACTACAAATTCATTGTACAGAATGTAGTACAGTGTGACTTAAAAATAAGTACCTGCAGAATCACGAAATTACGTATTTTATTAATTATCTTATTTGTAGACTCTTAAAGAAGAAATAAATGCACACAAGAATTTTCTAATGCTTGAAGTACATCCTGTAGTTAATTTGTAATTTTTATTGACCAATATGGTGATAGAATTTGTATGTCATCATTTGTCACTTAGTAAGTAGATATTTCTTACTACATCTTTTCTGACACTTTTCTAGCATGGAAACATAAAACCAATATATGCGTTGGCAGAAGTTTCTAATTCAATGGCCACCTGCTGTATAATAGTAAATTATGAAAACTTCCCCTGAAACTACTTTTGGATCTGAATATAGCTATGGAAAAACTGTTTAACATTAAATTTCTTTCATTACTGTAACTTTTCAGTGATGAAAGTAGTATATCTTTATTATCAATGGATTTTACTCAAATATACTAAATACAATTACAAAGTGAAAATACAAATGGAAGAAATACATTTTTATAAATTAACTACAGCACTTTCTATAGTGGAATGTTGATCAAAGTGTATAGTGCACAAAGGAGAAATCGAGATGTATTGATTGCGTTTTACATTTACAGGTGACTTTATCATAATATTTACTTCAGACATAATAAAATAAGTGTTGAACGTGATTATACTCTCTACTTCATTTACGTGAAGAATGCTTTGTGTGGATAGATAGTGCTATTTATTAGAAATAATTCCCTTCTTTGGGAAATTCCGTAAACGTTTTCAGTAAATCGATTTTCTTTACAAGTCCAGTTGGTCCCTATTACGTTTCTGCCCGTCGTCGTTTTGAAACCTCACAAATGTAACCGTTTAGTCTAAGTTCAAGTTCTAAAGTATGTTTCGGTTTCCCCTTTTATTACAACAAATGACTCATTGTAGCTGTTTTTCTGATGCTCTGACAATTTCGGTTGTTTCTTAAATTTTACACGCATGCAATATCGATAAAATTGTCATAACATTTAACAATAAACGAAGTGATAAACAAATAACAGTACATCTTCCAAAGGCAATACAGTGCATGATTTAATCGATGAACTAAAGAACAATCTAGAGAAAAATAGTTTTAACAGTATCCATAGGCACGAAAAAAGTGTTCGACACGATATCCAAAAGCAAACTCATCGAAAAACTACCTAGCTTAGGAATACTAAACATAGTACAAAATTACATACTTATAAAACAGAAACCAAATATGGCACACTGCAAGGAGGGAACATACGGCCAATATTGTGCATTCTATATATAAAGGATCCTTTTGAAATAGACATACAAGAAAAAAAATTTGAATACGCTGACGGCATTTGCCTACTCTACATAGGACGGAAACAAAAGCAAATACAACACAATATAAACAAGAACATAAATAAAATCGAAGAATGCTGCTACAACAACCTTCTAACTACACTATGCTTGAATCGGGAACTTATTTTTTTCAACATCGATGGGTCCTGGGTAGAAAACACAATTCGAGTACACTGAATCCGATGTTGTCGGCCGTTTAGCAAAGTTGACTCTAATTTTCGAGATATTTATGAGTAAAGATTGTACAACGAAAGACCCAAGAAACACGTTTTTCCGTATATTTCAACCATTTATCCATCAGACATCGTTTCAGTTCGACCAAATTTCTCGTTTTGATGGGATCATATTGAACATTGGTATAGTGGGGAAAAGTTGGATGCTGTTTTAGCAGATATTTGTTGGAATTTGCAAGAAGAAGCATCAGAAATATAAGATGTTGGAGGTAAAAATATTTCTAAGTGGAAAATACACAATTTTTGGGAACAAATAGACTTATTATATATTTTTTCTATACTTTCTGCAACCTTGAATACTCGGTAAGTTAGAAAAAGTGAAAAATATTTCATGAAACGAAGAAATTTTCTTGAACTAAAACGATATTTGATGAATGAATGGTTGAAATGTACGGAAAAACCTGTTTCCTGGGTCTTTTTTGTACAATCTTTACTCATAAATATTTCGAAAACTAGAGTCAACTTCGCAAAACGGCCGACAACGTTGGGTTTTAGCGTACCCAGGACCAATCAATTTTGAACTTTTCGACTAGCACAGTGCTATTAATGAAACCAAAACAAAATACATGATATTCACACCTACAAAAAAACCTAAGTACACATAACATAGAAGTAAACGAACAAAGTAAAAGTACTATATATTAACTGCTTAGGAAATGGGATTTGCATATAAATTAACTCACAAAAACAATAGCAGCATTGCACAAATTTTAAAAAATCTTCCTAAAAAATATGCGGTAGCCGATATTCCGCGCAATGTTCACATTAAAAAATAGGTATCTATGGAGAGACACTACAAAGAAAATAATTAAAATAAAATTCAACAAAATAAAATTTGGAAACCATTGTTCTGCTTTTACCAAAGAGTCCCTACGGAAGAAGTATATAGAACTACGCAGTAACTGGCGACGCAACAGAAGATAATACTGAACAATATGCTGATGCTATAAAAAGTAGATCATACAGTGATCAAACCAACACAACAATGAACAGAAACAAACAAGTCTACACACACAACACTAGACGACACTCGCACATTAGATCAGAGAAATCATCATTATCTTTTACCTTTTCTACCTTCCCGTGTAAGGGTTCGGCCTCACCGAGCTGTATAACCGCTCAGTGGCATTTCTTTACATTTCGCAGCATATTAGAGGTAGCAGACCCATTTAAGGATTTTAAACAGCTACGTTTCGCACCTTGGATTTTTTCACTGTGAAGTGCATGTTTCACCACTCACAAGAGAACATCCCGCACTCGAAAATTAAAAAAGAAAGTGAAATCTTGTGAACAAGTAGTTCACACCCAAGGATGTTCGAAAGTATATATGTACATGTAACAAATACATTTGAACTATATATCAAAATAATCGTTTCATCGAGCATTATTACATATATGAAAATAGTAACTTAGTTCCATTAAAAAAATGTAAGGTGCCCTCCCCACCTCTTCGATGAGCGTACTCAAATTCTACGTTATGTATATCACGGAGAAGAGTATGACAATTAGATTTTATTTTATGTGATATAGTTATTAAATAACTTAATCCACATGCACAATAGTGTTGTTTACATAGACTTTCTTTACTTCAATTACGATAACAAGTGCATTGTTTATCAATATATTATAATAACTACAATTGTTTACTTCTACTACCCTAACAGTAACAGTTATAAGAATAGCGACGATATCATTCGCAGATATTGAAGAAGTAATATGTTTGATTTGGTGACGCATTGTGATAGTATAATATAATTTATCTAATGAGGATCATATTTCCTTACAATTTGATTTATAAATTTGTAAATCATATTACCGTTCATTGCAGGACAAATATAGTACATTGAAGGTAACATACGATAACAATTACGAAGTATGACTTATAATAATGTCTAATGTGAGTAATAATTTACGTTTACTAGTTTCAACTTATTGATTTATTTAGATAAGCAAAATACAGATAATGAAAAGTCACTTTGGCAGTCATAAATCCAGTAAACGTAGTTTGTTTACTTATAGTAACATTTAGTGTTGTAAATGATAACCGCCCCATGGGTTTCAACAATAAAGAACGTGAAATCCACGACTTACTAAGGTATATATTAATTACATCTCGAGACGACAACATTTGTGGTAGATAATGATTAGAGTTACCCAATTTGCGCCAACAACCAGTGGCGGGCGCATAAAAGTTTCCACATAAAATAAATGGTCAGAAATAAATTATAATACGTGCTTAAACACCGTCTTAAGAGTCATCCATGAAATTACAAAGTGAATAATATCTGAAATATTTGCAATACTAGATATGTTTCCATAGTTGTTTCAGCAAACCGAGTGCGGCGGCGTGAGGAAAAAATGTGTTTATATGCAGAAAACGAACGTTCTAATTAGTATAATTAAAATAATTTTTGGAACAATTTAACGGTTCTGTTGACGCACTTTCACAAGTTTGTTCTAATGTGCTAAAATCAAAATCTTTCTCTAAAACACTTTCAGACCTTTCTATTACACAAACATTTTTTGCGCTTTCTACCTCGCATAGCTGTGCATGAACATGTTGCACTATTTGTAGACACCGAAGGATTTCGAAATTTTCTATTACCCTCTATTAAATTTCAACTGGCTTTCCTTGATAGCCGTAGCTTCCTTTGGATAGAATTTTAAAACCACGTTCTTAATATTCTCAAAATATTTATGATAGTAAAACTCGGCCTGTGACGATGTTCCCCCAACGTGTAAGAAACTACTCTGTTGGCTCAGACATACAGGGGCACAGCCTATGAATTTCTCGAATACGTTTTGGCGATTTGACAAACACTGCTTTTGTATGCGCTATTAAAGTGTCTACCTCAGGATAACATTTTGTAATATTATCTGCCACAAGACTGAAAGCATCAATCTTACACGTAACATATAACAACAATGTTTTTTAAGAAACGAGACTGCAGAAAGTGTGCGGCACCATCACTCATAAACATTAACAGTTGGTTTGTTGAAAGTTCGAACTTTTCCAATGTATTTATTTCAAAAGAAGACATCTGCTTTGTTGTCTGGTAAATTAAACGGTAGATTACATAAAATAAAGGTAACACATAAATTCAATTAAAATTTTTCATAGTGTCATATGCTCCTTTTTTTTTTTGAAGAATGCTGTTTGCTATTTACGTGACGTTGACAATCTCCTTTGGACCAACACATAAAAGGGATATTACAAACTACACATTGAAGTTTAACGCCATCAGGTCGAGCATTTCTGCTATAAATTTTGTAACTTTGTCCAACATTGATCGTTCTCGCGACGTAGACGACATTTTTAAAACAAACGTAGAGCTACGAAATAGTATTTACGGCAGCGTACATGTATACTAGCTCCACAAGGATCGAAAGCAGTTAAAAGTATAATACAGTCTATATTCGCAACAACTCACAGCATACCATGATATCAGTATTTGGACGAATGTTATCACCGCTATTTATGATTTTAAAGAACAAAGTATATTTCGACCACGAGTTGGCGCATCAATATACGGAACAGCAAATCTATGCTACTTCTTCAGCACTCGGTAAACTCACAACAGCATTATTTATAGAATGATTCACAAAGGTATATCTTCCAAATACTACACCTCACACAGTTTTATTGCTAGATTCATGTCATTGCCCTTCTACCTTAAGAAATCATATATCGGCCGACAAGAACGTGAACATCCTTACAAGACCAAAGAAAACTATTGGCATGATACAACTAGTTGGCATCTATGGATTTTATCTGTGAAAAAAAATTTGTTGGCAAGTTTTCCAATAAGACCCTCTTACACATTTACGATATTAATTTGGATTCACGTAACAACATTATTAAATTACAATCTTTAGTGCATAACCAAGTATCTTCCACAAAATATGATTTATTTGCTTATCCTTCAAAAGCGGTTAGATTGAGAACCACCCAGATCATTTCGAGAATGCTGTATATTTTGCCTTCACAGAAGATTTGCAGTTCCATCACGATGTGCCATATGTGGTTCCCGTGCTATTATATAATACGGTGTTCCTGGTGCAACCGTTTTTAATGTTTTAAGTATGTTTACGAAGAGGGACGTTACCATACAGATTTAGTAATTATTTGTATATACGCTAGTTCATATATGTATACATATATTTTGTCATTCTGTCTTATACATTAACATATAAAACATCATTCTACCTATTTCTTTTTTTATACTTATATTACATAAAATAAAATCTAATTTTTATATTGTTCCAAAAGCTTCGTGACATACGTAATGTGGGATTTGAATACGCTCTTTATCGAAGAGGTGGCGAAGGGCACCATAATCTTTTTAATGGAACTGGGTGCTGTTTTCATATATGTGATAGAGGTCGATGAGACGATTATTTTGATATATACTTGTGATGTATTTGGTCCAGCCATTGGCGAGTTATTTTGAAAAAACCGTAAATCTACTAAACTTTCAGGTAGTTTCACTCTCTTAGAATGAGATCGGGCCGATAGGGAAAATACTTTCCAACGTCTTTGGGTGTTGAGTAGTTTTGCATAGTTTCAATTTTTTTTTTTTTTTAATTACAGGGTTAGGGATGTGCCCTTGTTAATCAGTAAGCGGATTTAGATCAGAGAAATACACATACAAAAAAATATTCACAAGCTCTGACTACAGAACTAATAAAACAATACAACAAAATAGAAACAAATAAATACTAGAAATTGTGCATATTTCAAAAAAAAAAACTAAAACTAAGAATATTAAAAAAGATACATATAAATATAAAAAACAAAAGCTAGGAAAACAGAAAAACAAGAAAGAAAAATCACTAGAATGGCCCCCGATACCAACAACCCGAGACTAGTGATCGGTAAACTCGTTCATTTATAATAGCAGTTCCAACTGTTATCGTTATTTTGAAATAACGGTTGCAATATAACAGGTTATCGTTATTTCGTAGTCGATAGGTCTGGCATCATGATTCCACATAGCAAATGTTATCAATAAAATATGTCACGGTCTACTTTCCCGACGTTATACTTTCGTTCGATTATTAAATTACGTTTTATTTGACTTCTCTCGTTTTAATTGTTTACACAAATGTGCAATTGCTGATCTTGCAGTACGCTGAAAGGATGTTTTCGCAAACAGGATTATTGATTTCTGACCGTCGAAACCGTTTATCATCTGAAAAAGTGAGAGATTCTGTTATAACTGTTATAACAACATTGTCGTTTTTGAATATATATATTTTAGCATAAGTTTTATTTTTCTTTATTTATATTTGAATATATACATATTTTTTTATGAGTCGTTGCACTTTATGTCGTAAGAATATTTTTTATTTATAATTGTAATTAGAATTGCTATTTTGTTCCATATAATATAACGGTTTAATTTGTAGTTTTTATAATTATTTTTTTATATAACATCGTTCTTTCATTTTACATTTGATAATTTTAATGCATACAATTATTTAGAAAATATTTCCACAATTAAAGTTCGACTCAATTTTGACTGCCGCCGTTATTACCGTCCAAGAGAATATGTAAGTACGTAATAAGTTATTTTTCTAGTGGAGTTGTAGCGGTTATCCATGATAAACGGCGACCTCGACGAGACAGTTGTCACAGAACACCATCAGTTGTATCGAAACGGTTCAACTCCGTACGCTGGAGACAGTCCGAAAGGAACCGGTATTTTCCCAGCGAGATAACAGTTGCAACCGTTACTGAATCTTTAACGATTCTAAAATAACAGATAGTTCAATACCCATCACTACCCGAGACGGTAAATTTCCCTAGATGAAGACGTATGTAGAGTTACTTCATTATCGTTTGGCACCTGTATACAGACCTTTTAAAAATATCGGGTTATTTCGATCTCTTATGCAAATATGTGATATATAACTCACGCGGAATGTGAAGACACCTGGATGCGCGAAACGAATAACGTCACGTGTTAAAGTACAACTTCAAAACATCGAACGCCGGCTACAGTCCATAGTACAATCTTTTTGCAAGCGGGGTACGTCCAAATATAGCAAATATTTAAATGATATTTTGTGAAGTATTTTTATTATTACGCATTTAATTATGAAGTAAAATATATTTTAATAGCAATAACCATAAATACACACGCACTTGTTTTTAAAACAAAAGTTATGACGTTATGTTTACTACATCAATTCCATTTTACTGAGAGTTAATATTAGTTAAACATAAAAATGAGGTATTGTATTATATTGCACATTATAATAAGGAATGACTTTAATGATTATAAATGTACAATGATATAATTTTATTACTTTATCAAGCACATTGTATTTTATAAGGGATTAAAAAAGAAGTGAAATGTAATTTATTTTAAACGATAAAACTTGCCCTACAATACGCCACCTTAAATAACTGAATCCATAGGCGAAATAAACACGTTATGTTTACACAGACTTTCTTAATTTCAATTAGAAAAACAAGTGCAGTATTTATTGATATATTATCATAACTACAATTATTTACCTTTACTACCCTAGCAGTAACAGTTATAAGCATAGCGATGATACATGCTTTAGGGTTCGCAGATATTACATATGTAAGTAATGTTCCATTTTCTGACGCATTATGATAGTATAATTTACCTAGTGGGTATGATATTTCCTTACAAATTGATGTATAGATTTGTAAATCATTTCAAAGATAATTGCAAGCAGACACAGTGCATTGAAAGGTACACACGATGACAATGATGAAGTATAACAGCTGGGGCACCATAATTCATGACCTAGATCTCCGCAAATGGGCTTTGGAAGTCAATGAAGAAATGGGATTAATAAATTTTACAGCATTTCCACATTGGTAATGAAATTTTTTTAAAAGTGTACCGGATAGTTTCTAGAAAAATTACCAAATTGATTACCCGTTCGTATGATACAGACACACCAGCATTAAATCATATTTGGTCGGATTTCATATAAGAAGTAAAACCTTATATTGCGAAAGTAGGCCCTAGTAACTCATTCAACGCTGACGAAAGTGGATTCAATCTAGAATTACACTCTGCCCGCACGTTAGCTTCACAATGATCGAAAGTAGTTAGAAGTATTATACAGTCTATATTTACAACTCGCAACATACCATGATATCAGGATTTGGACGCATGTTAGCACCGCTATTTATGGTTTTAAAGAACAAAGTGGTATATTTCGACCACGAGTTGGTGCATCAATATACGGAACAGCACATCTATGCTACTTCAATAGCATTATTTATGGAATGATTCACAAAGGCATATCTTCCAAATATTACACCTCACACAGTTTTATTGCTAGATTTATGTCATTGCCCTTCTACCTTAAGAAATCATATATCGGCCGACAAGAACGTGCACATCCTTACAAGACCAAAGAAAATTATTGGCATGATACAACCACTTGGTGACTATGGATTTCATCTTTGAAAAAATTTTGTTGGCAAGTTTTCCAATCTGGGCCTCTTACACATTTACGATATTAATTTGGATTCACGTAACAACATTATTAAATTACAATCTTTAGTGCATAACCAAGTATCTTCTACAAAATATCATGATTTATTTGCTTATCCTTCAAAAGCGGTTAGATTGAGAACCACCCAGATCATTTCGAGAATGCTGTACATTTTACCTTCACAGAAAATTTTCAAGTTCCATCACGATGGTTCCCGTGCTATAATGCGGTGTTCCTGGTGCAACCGTTTTTTATGTTTTAAGTATTTCTATGAAGAGGGACGTTACCATACAGATATAGTAATTATTTCTATATATACACACCTTCATACATGTATACATAAGTTATATTTTAGGTACTGTGCCATGTAACACATGTTTTGTCATTCTTTCTTATATAATAACGTATAAAACATCATTCTCCCTATTTATTTTTTTATACCTATATTATATAAAATATAGGTTCCTAATTGAAATAAATTAAATGTATATATATATATATTTCGTGACCTTTTTATACTTATCTTATATGATAGATCTCTACCACTAATAGGTCAATAAAACTATCGTTCAAACCAGCCTTGTTTTATTGACCTATTAGTGGTAGAGATCTATCATATAAGATAATTGAAATAAAGAAAGTCTGTGTACACATAACGTATTTATTTCGCATATGGATTCAGTTACTTAAGGCGGCGTATTGTAGGGTAAGTTTTATCTTTTAGTAATAACTATATTACATAAAATAACCCCCTAGTGGCTGAGTGATAAGAAACATCTTTCACAATGAGAAAGTCTGGTTCGAAACCCGGCCACGGCGGAGCTTAGTAGTTTAAAATTCCAAAATGGATCTGCTACCTCCAATATGCTGCGGACGGGAAATGCCACTAGGCGGGCCAGGAGCGGTACGGTATGCGCACATGTATACGAATAAGCCCTAGGCCTTTAAGGCCTGTAGTGCCGATATATATATATATATAATTTTTGTACTGTTAGTTTGTTACTGTTCGAAGAGGTCAGTGGTATACAAAATGTGGGATTTGAATACGTTCATTACCGAAGATGTGGGAAGGGCACCATATTTTTTTAATGGAACTACGGTGCTATTTTCATATATGTGATAGAGCTCGATGAGACGATATTTTGATATATACTTATGATGTATTTGTTCCAGCCATTGGCGAGTTATTTTGAGAAAACCGAAAATCTACTAAACTTTCAGGGGTAGTTTCACTCTCTTAAAACGAGATCGGGAAAATACTTTCGAACATCCTTGAGTGTTAAGTAGTTTCTCATAAAGTTTAAATTTATTTTAATCTTCGCGTTCGGGATATATATCTATGTATATACAGGGTGATCATTTGAAAACTTCCCACCTTGAAGAACTCTTTAATTAATAAAATTATCAAAAATCACTAAAACAGGTCAATGTTATTTTGAAGGGGGACATTTAATAACCTATTCCAATCAGTTGAGAAACGTTCACCCTCCCTTTCAGCTACCCCCATCCCAAAATTTTAAATGGCACTACCCCATATGTGATACATCATTTTAAAGGGTATAAAATTCTCAATATTTTAAAGCAAAGAAAATTAAAATCGGCCGAGCCGTTCATGAATTAGAGACAAAAATGTATTAAACCGGAAAATTAACTGACAAACGTTGACGATATCGATAACAATCACCTATTTATGAACACAACACTTATTTAATCTACCTGATTATTTAATCTATCTAATTACGTGTCAGATTACGTGTGTTGATAATGCCCATTTTGAGTGGTTGATCAAGCCATCTACCTACGTTTTGCTTTGAAACAAAAGAACGTGCGTCGTACAAGTTCAAAGTGTCAATTGTTGTAGAATTCAGGAATTAAATATCGCCGCTTCAGATAACTTTAGATTCCTTTGATTTGGGGTAGCGTTTGTGCTAATTGTGTCACTAAAATGACATACACTTTAGAAGAGAGAATTGAAATAATTTTCATTTATGGAGCTGAAAGTCAGTGTGCTCGACGAACAGCCAAGGAATTTAATGCAAGACATCCAAATAACCATGTATCCCATCGATACGTTTTAGATTTGGTAGGAAAATTTAAAGAAACTGGATCAGTAGCAAATAAAAAAGGACGCAACCTCGAATTGTGAATGAGAACTCTCAAATAGAAATATTAGGACAATTTGCTGCAAATCATACGAGCTCAATTCGGCAAGTGTGCAACATAACTGGTTTTTCGTATGGGTCTGTTCAGAAAGTTTTAAAACTTCATAAATGGCATCCATACAAACTTCAAAATCACCAAGCTCTAAATGAAGATGATTTCGATAGACGACTTCAATTTTGTGAAAAAATGACTGTGATGATAAATACCAATCCAAATCTAATTCAAAATATTTGCTTCAGTGACGAATGTACTTTTTTTTAATGGCTATGTTAATCGTCATAATTGTCGTTATTGGAATGATGAAAACCCGAATCTATTTAGAGAAGCGCATACTCAGTGGCCACAAAAAATTAATGTGTGGGCTGGTATACTGGGGGACTCGGTCATTGGTCCGTTATTTATTAATGAAAATTTAAATGGTACTATTTATCTCAATATGTTGGAAGATGTGATAGATCCCTTGATTACGGAAGCAATAGAAAATCAAGTAGACGACGAAGGAAACTTAATTTTGGATGAAAATCAAGTTTATTTTCAGCAAGATGGTGCCCCACCACATTTTGTGGTACCAGTTCGAAACTGGTTGAATAACAAGTTTCCAGAGAGGTGGATTGGAAGAAGAGGAGCAGTAGAGTGGCCAGCAAGATCTCCTGACCTTTCCCCCTCGACTTTTCCCTTTGGGGCCACCTTAAATCCGTCGTCTATAAAACTCCCCAGCCAACATCGACGAACTGAAACAACGAATAACATCCGAATGCCGATTGATTCCGCGGCGAGTTTTCGAAAATGTTAGAAGAGAGTTTGAACATAGGCTTTATCATTGCCTAGCAACCAATGGAGCGCAATTCGAGCATCTATTACGATAAATTTAATTGTTTACGTTTTTGAGTTTTAGTTTTAGGTAATTTGTAAACTCTTGTTAATTAATGAAAGTTTATTTTGCATTGTTGTAGTTAATTATTTGCAACTGTTGTGTTCATAAATAGGTGATTGTTATCGATATCGTCAACGTTTGTCAGTTAATTTTCCGGTTTAATACATTTTTGTCTCTAATTCATGAACGGCTCGGCCGATTTTAATTTTCTTTGCTTTAAAATATTGAGAATTTTATACCCTTTAAAATGATGTATCACATATGGGGTAGTGCCTTTTAAAATTTTGGGATGGGGGTAGCTGAAGGGGAGGGTGAACGTTTCCCAACTGATTGGAATAGGTTATTAAATGTCCCCCTTCAAAATAACATTGACCTGTTTTAGGGATTTTTGATAATATTATTAATTAAAGAGTTCTTCAAGGTGGGAAGTTTTCAAATGATCATCCTGTATATATATTTTGTTCGTAATTGTTTTTATATACTTATAATGAATCTGACAACGCACATGTTTGCTATGCAAATCGATTGCAAATAAATTTTATTTATTTATTTATTTTTTTTTTTGTAAGGACAAAGGGTTTTGGGGACAGGTTTTGTCTCCTGGAGCTACATATTTAATTATCTTCTAAGCCGTGGTAGTCGATTCTTTACTTGGTTGTGAACAAAACGATGTGGACGGCTCAGCATCATCGAGTGTTTGGTCGACTTTTTGAAAAAGCATTTTTATTTGAAGTTGTAGTTCTTGTCTTTTCGTTTCACTAAACATATCTTGCAACGGTTTCAAGGCTTCTGTTATAGTGTGAGTAATTTCTATGCTGCGTTCCATTATTCGGTCATAATATGTTATCTCTTCTTCTAATGTTTGGTCCGTTCGAAATATTCCAGAAAATTTTGTCACTCCCTTTTGAGGGAGATTTGACAATATCTTCCAATTCCTCGTTGGCGATCATCTGATGCTGTTCCACTATGTAATCATTTAGTTCTGGGATCGATCTACACCTCCCTGCTGCGCTATATTAATTGTCGTTTTCAATTGTGGATCGATGTTTGGGGGTATCTTCAGAATTAGGAACGATATCATACCACAAAGTTTTTCAACACGCCACTATCGTGTCTGTGGGTGATTAATAACATCCTTTAGTCCAATCTTTAACCATGGTGTAAGGCATTTCGAGATGTGGTCGAGTAGGTATATGTGACTTTGAAACATCTAATGATACCTTGATCAACTGCCTGAAGCAATGAGGTTGTACTAGGTGAAAACCACTTGAGTATCTGCTATAACTAGTGACACAGGGCGCCAGGAGCGATGTCTAATACTTTGGATGGTAATCCTTTATTCTCATTTTCGAAATAAAACATCGATGAAACCATTCTGTAAATAAAACAACCGCACCCACAGCTCCTGATTTGATTAGCAACCAGCAGGAAGACAATTTTTATTTTTGTTTTTAAGGGGAATTAAAGGGGATTCTCTGCTTGATAAACAACTCCAAGTTTAATCATATGACCAGGTGCGTTGGTACAGAGCACCAACGTCAATCTGTTCTCACTTGTTTCAAAGCCTGGTGGTTTCTTCGCTGGGGCGTTTTCTTTTATATAATACCGGTATCATTACAATTAAAAACGTGCTTACCATTTTCAGCAATAACATTTTTAAATGTCTTTCTTTTTCAGCACCTCAGGTATCGAAGATTCGTTTTTATGATTATCTTGGCTACGGCTCCAATATACTTTTTCTATTTCAATCATATCAATACTTTTTTATTTTTTACTAATACTGAGCACTTCAAGTTTTCTTTTAGGTTTAGGAGCCATTTTAAAATATTGTACAATTTATGTGCTTGTATTTAAACGAATTTATTAAATAGTTTAACAGACAAGCACTATTTTGTTGGATAATTCTAATAGAACTAAACAAAATGATCAAAGGCATTTATTCAAGTACATAACCGTGCATGCTTAAGCACGTTCCAACATGTTCAACTTGTACGTGAGTGTTTGATAG
Source organism: Chrysina gloriosa (assembly GCA_038088585.1). Taxonomy (NCBI): domain Eukaryota; kingdom Metazoa; phylum Arthropoda; class Insecta; order Coleoptera; family Scarabaeidae; genus Chrysina; species Chrysina gloriosa. The sequence continues at coordinate 27,901,589 of CM076092.1, forward strand.
TTTTGCGCGCTCTCGAGCCACGGATAAGTGAAGCCGCGAATACGAAGTTAGTCGATACGGGAGTACTACTGTATATAATATTTCTGTTTTTCCTTAATTCCCTAGTGGTCGGTATTTAACCATTTTGTTCACACTTTTCTTTGAAATACATTTACGATAAGAGCATAGTGGAGCGACGAGATTAATCAGGAGCACGCAGCAAGGTAATGCACCGAGAAAGTTTCAAGGTGTTAAAATATGTTAGAGCGGCGAAAAGAAGCATTATTACTAAATAAAATGTTGAAGACAACAAGAGTTTTTGACAGCAATACATACCAGTGGCATAGAAAATGGAATGCTTATGAAATTTTCAAAAGTGGAAAATACGTGGCGAACTTTATGAAAACAGATTAAACCTTTCATATTTAAGGAGTACGGCTAATTAGATTGAATTGACCTCGTCGCATCGTTATATGCTTGTCGCCCCACTATGTTTTTAGGCTAAACAGGGAACCACCGACCACTGACGGATTTTTCCGATTGTTTTGGTTGTGTTAGGCGATGATTAATGTTGAAGATATTCTTAGGATTTCTTTTGTGGAAAGACTAAGCACTAAATTGTATTTAATTACGTATTTCTATAAATACAAAAAGAAAACAAAACGACCTAGAATCATTTACATCTTCCTATTCTTTTTCTTGATGACGGAATTTTCCAGCAACAATATTTACTTCTGCTATTTTCAAGAATATTTTTAAAAGTTATAAGAATAATAATAATATATACGCGTTTTTTTTTTGTGGAAATATATATACGAGGTACGTCGACAAAGCAAATTCCGTTTGGTAATAAAATTAAATTGTGTACAGAGACAGAAAAATTATTTGCACAAAATTCTACAACTCTTAAACTACTTTTCCACATTCCACACAAAATTTTGCAGGCATTTGTCATAGCGTGGCACAAGTTTTTGTATACCTTCTTCATAGAAGTTTGCCGCCTGTGTCTTCAACCAGTTGGAAACATTTTCTTTCAGCTCTTCGTCATTGTTGAAGTGTTGACCGCCAAGGAAAGACTTGAGATGTAAGAACAGATGAAAGTCGCTAGGAGCGAGGTCAGGGCTGTACGGAGGATGGTCAAACACGTCCCAGCCAAATCCCTGTACGAGGTTTTTCGTCACATTTGCAGTGTGGTCGTGCGTTGTCGTGAAGAAAAACAACACCTTTTGACAGCAATCCTCGGCGCTCATTCTGTATTGCGCGGCGCAATTTCCTAAGTGTCTCGCAATAAATATCTGCTTTGAGTGTTTGACCACGCGGTAAGAAATCAATGAGTAAGATGCCTTTCCAGTCCCAGAACACTGTGCATATCATTTTTCGATGTGTCAAGATTTGTTTAGGCTTAACCTTTGCTGGGGATGAAGTGTGCCTCCATTACATTGATTGCCGCTTACTTTCAGGGGTGTCGTAAGAAACCCAAGTTTCATCTTCTGTGACTATCTGTGTCAGAAATTCTGCGCCGCCTTCATCATAACGGGTCAAAAACTGAAGTGCACTACCCATCCGTTTTGTTTTGTGTTGCTCAGTAAGAATATTTGGTACCCAACGTGAGCAAAGTTTACGAAATGTCAGTTTTTCGCTAACAATTTCATGAATTAGTGATCGTGAGATTTGGGGAAATTCCATAGCGAGAGCACTAACTCTAAACTTGCGGTTTTCCTGGATCTTGTCATCAATCGCGTGAACTAGTTCTTCTGTAACCAAAGATGGACGCCCACTTCGTTCTTCATCGTGCACTTCACTACGTCCTTCATTGAACTGTCGGACCCATCGTCTCACCATTGAATCACTCATCGCATTTTGTCCGTAAACTTCGCAAATTTGCCGATAAATTTCAATTGGTTTCACTTTCCTAGCATTCAGAAAACGAATCACAGATCTGATTTCAAAGCGGCGGGATTTTTAATCAACACCGACATTGTAAACAAGCACAACAAAGCGTACGTGGCTGACAGCGATCTCAAAATGGCGCACGTTTCTTCTCCTTGATACAGAGCGTCTACCGCGCATGTGCGGAACTGCGATCGCAGATCTGCAGCGCAGTTAAATTGAAACGGAACTTACTTTCTGGACGTACCTCGTATATATATATATATATATATATATATATATATATATTATCAGATATATGGTGTTTAATAGTAACATGTCTTTTATTTAAGTTTCAGGAAGCAGCTCCTCTTTGAATCACCTTCAAAACCTCTGATTCCTTTGAAAATTAAAGGAATTAATGGTCAAGATAAAACAGTACCATCACAATATATTAGGTATTTGTTTTGTATTTTATATAACGTGTTTCTTTATGTCAAATCCATTCATTTTTCTTAATTTATCTGCTGGTGCTATAAATACTCTTATGCACAGCAAGAGGCACGATCAGGATTGATTGAATGTAGTTGGATTGCCAGAAATTGTCACTTTTATTGTCTAGCAAAAAGTATTAAAATAAATAAACTTCTGGACAAAATTAAGGTATTAGTAAAACTTCTCATTATAACTTCTAATGCTTTAAATCATTAAACATTTTATGTAGGGGTTAAGATATTCTCTGTCACTTATGATAAACGATTACATTTGTTTAGCAGATGTATAATAAAATACCATTTGCCTGTTAATAGGACATTAACCGTTGTTTAAAGTGATTTGTAAAATACAATAAAATCAGTTTTGCTAGTATTTTTTAAAATATAACTTTCCTATTATCTACTCCATTTTCTAAGTCAATCAAAGACGAATGTTAAATTTACAGGTTATACGAGGGGCACCCGTTTTTCAATAGGTTCACTAGGTGACGCTCTTGATATGTGTCAATATTTTCGTAGTATTTGACGTTTGTTATTGTGAAAATATGACTGGCAGTAGTTTGTTTACAGTGAACGTTTAGCAAAAGCAATTTTGTAAAAAAAAATGGCAATTTTACGTGGCGGTTTTCGTTAAATCGTAAAATTTTTACGATTTAAGTAATGGCCTACCTCAATAACAATGCATAGGATGGCTTTTCCAACTTTTTATAATGGAACATAATCAGAAAAGACTGTTTACATTTGGTTAACATAATTTCAGCGTAGTGGTGCGTCAGTCAATGATGAATTGTGTGGAAATCGATCAAAATCGGTTGTTATTCCAAAAAACATCGATGCTGTGCGCAACATGATTGAGGAAGATGGGCCTATGACTTACAGTTAGATAGAGAAATTCTTAGGCATATGGAACACTGCAATACATTTGATTTTGCATGACTCGACCGACGAACTGCAAAATCCGCATACAACATCGTAACAGGTAGCGAAACTTGGATATATTGACATGCACCGCAAACTACACAACAATCCACCGTCTGGGTGTTCCAAGATGAACTGATTCCCACAAAAGCGGTTTGTTTTGTAAAGCATTTCCAAGAAAATGATCGTTTGTTTCTTCGATTGTACTGGACATGTTGGAACTATTCTTTTAGAGCCACGGTGGGCAACAGCCGGCCCGCGAGACATTTTGAAAAACCTAATTTAAAAAAAAATTAAAATTACACTACTTACTCAAGTAGAGAGAGAAGGCGGGTTCTGGACCACCCTCCCACCCTCCCGGAAGGTAGGCAACACCCCGAGCGTGTATACTGGAAGGTAGTCACAACCCCGAGCGCGCGTGTGTGGCAATGGGGGCCACAACCACGGTTGGAGGGTTAAAAATGGGCAACAATCCCCTCCCCGGAAAATTCAAAACCCCCGCCCTCTGGTCGGTAAGGTAGATAACTGGACAGTGCCGGTAATACAGGTGGCTGTATGTAGTACCGCTTTTGACCGGTAGGTGTCGCTGTTCGGTAGGACGCCTGTAATGGCAGTAGTACAGGGCTGTATGTAGTATCGCTTTTGACCGGTAGGTGTCGCTGTTCGGTAGGACGCCTGTAATGGCAGTAGTACAGGGCTGTATGTGGTATCGCTTTCGACCGGTAGGTGTCGTTGTTCGGTAGGGTGGCCTACGTAGTATGTAGTGCCGCTTTTGACCGGGAGGTGTCGCTGTTCGATAGGGCGCCTATGTAGTACAGGTGGCTGTATGTGTCGCTTCGAGCGGAAGGTGTCGCCGCTGCTCGGAGTACAGGGAGCTGTAGGTAACAGGCCTAATTAGGAAATTGGGCATTTCACCAGAAGATGGAGGATCAGAGACGTTGGCCGGGAAGTTACGTCAGATTACGTAATACCATGACGTCACAAACCGGTTTCGACGATACACCATCCATGTACTGACCGCGCTCGACGCTGTTTGACTTCGGTGAAAGGACGAGAACGGCTATTGCCAACGTGCTATAACTGTTGCATTTTTTAAATAGACAGACGGTACACCATCCAAGTACTGACCCCGCGCCTTACTGTTTGACTTTTGGTGAAAGGACGAGAACGGCTATTGCCAATGTGCTATGACTGTTACATTTTTAAATACACATACGGTGCACCATCCAAGTACTGATCGCGCGCGTCGCTGTTTGACTTAGGTGATCGCATGAGGGTCGCTATTGCCAACGTGCTGGTTGTTGCGGATATGTTCCTATATATCACGTAATATTACGCAATACTATTACATCACAAATAGGTTTAAACGAGAATTTTGGATGCAAGGAATATGTTAGAACTTCGCTCTTAGTCAGAAGATGTTGGTAAAACAGATAATTATGTATAGATCCCTAATAAGATATTACGTAATACCATAATGGCATAAACAGGTGTGAATGTTAGATGGGAAGAGCGTTCTCATTCATGATATCATACAAAATGCAGCGTTCTGATTGGTCGCATCCTATACAATGCCACGCTCTGATTGGTTACGAACTCGAAATTCAAAATTCCCGATATGTATAGGAAGTAGTTCACCCAACAACATCCTTAACATAGATCAAGCTGTTTAACGTCAGACAGTAAGTAATAAAAGTCACTGGACATGCGCAAGTTAGCCCTGGTGAACATTACATACTATTGATCGGTCATTAGTAAGGTGAAGAAGCGGTTTATATGTTTAAATGTAAACTACACCAAACTGAGGAATCGGGAGATGACCCGAATTTCATACGATTGATCGACCACCAATCGCAGTACGATACATCGTTAGACATCACAAACAGGTTTCAACGTTATTAAAATATAATAATTTTTTATGTTCATCATAAAATCACCCGGAACAATAATGTAAAAATAATGATAAAGCAGGCACCCCATGATGTACACATATCCTCTTCAAGTTTAAGAGAATTGCTGTTCAGATGCGCATGGAAACAAAGGTGTTCATTGTGTAATGTAGCCGTGGGTAAGGTTTGGTCGCGGCATCGAAAATCATGTTTCGACATGCTATTCGCCGGATGGTTCGTTTTACTTGGTGGCTGCTTCTCTTCTGAAACATCTCGTTTCTTGGTTATGGAATCGATATTATGCGTTTTCTTATGTCGAGACAGACTATCCGATCTCGTAAAAATTTCCTCACATATGGTGCATGTGTGTAAGATTTATTATTTAAGTAGGGATGTCTGTTCAATCCATCTTTCTTGCAAACGTTTTGTGGCATATCTCACACTCCATCTTAAACTATAATATTGCAGTCTATTAGGGAAAGTTTTATTAGATGCCGACTGTATAGGATCGTTATAAAGAAAATCCACATATCTTACTGAAAGATACTGATTTCTATCCGTCTACGACCTGACCGAGCCTGATATGTTTGACTTTGTTGATTTACAATCGATTATTGTTGGTATAAGCGTTCCAGTTAAACATAAGCCTATGTGATACGTTTTAATAATTTACTAACTAATTGACTTACGTTCCATTTCCTTATAATATCGTATTAAAGTATAATATCTAAACCTATTTGTGATGTCTAATGATGTAGCGTACTGTGATTAGCGGTTGGTCAATCGTATGAAGCTCGGGTCATCTCCGATTCCTCAGTTAGGTGTATTTTACGTTCAAACGTATAAACCGATTCTTCACGTTACTGATGAGCGATCGAAAGTATATAGTGTTCAGCAGGACCAACTTGCGCATGCGCAGTGTCGTCATCACTTACTGTCTGACGTTAAACACCTGATCAGTGTTAAGGAAGTTGTTGGGGAACTACCTTCCTATATATAGCATAACATTCATCCTGTTCATATTAAAATATAACGTTGAAACCTGTTTGTGATGTCTAACGATGTATCGTACTGCGATTGGTGGTCGATCAATCGTATGAAATTCGGGTCATCTCCCCGATTCCTCAGTTTGGTGTAGTTTACATTTAAACATATAAACCGCTTCTTCACCTTTACTAATGACCGATCAATAGTATGTAATGTTCACTCAGGCTAACTTGCGCATGTCCAGTGACTTTATTACTTACTGTCTGACGTTAAACAGCTTGATCTATGTTAAGGATGTTGTTGGGTGAACTACCTTCCTATACATATCGGGGAATTTTGAATTTCGAGTTCGTAACCAATCAGAGCGTGGCATTGTATAGGATGCGACCAATCAGAACGCTGCATTTTGTATGATATCATGAATGAGAACGCTCTTCCCATCTAACATTCACCCTGTTTATGCCATTATGGTATTACGTAATATCTTATTAGGGATCTATACATAATTATCTGTTTTACCAACATCTTCTGACTAAGAGCGAAGTTCTAACATATTCCTTGCATCCAAAATTCTCGTTTAAACCTATTTGTGATGTAATAGTATTGCGTAATATTACGTGATATATAGGAACATATCCGCAACAACCAGCACGTTGGCAATAGCGACCCTCATGCGATCACCTAAGTCAAACAGCGACGCGCGCGATCAGTACTTGGATGGTGCACCGTATGTGTATTTAAAAATGTAACAGTCATAGCACATTGGCAATAGCCGTTCTCGTCCTTTCACCAAAGTCAAACAGTAAGGCGCGGGGTCAGTACTTGGATGGTGTACCGTCTGTCTATTTAAAAATGCAACAGTTATAGCACGTTGGCAATAGCCGTTCTCGTCCTTTCACCGAAGTCAAACAGCGTCGAGCGCGGTCAGTACATGGATGGTGTATCGTCGAAACCGGTTTGTGACGTCATGGTATTACGTAATCTGACGTAACTTCCCGGCCAACGTCTCCTGATCCTCCATCTTCTGGTGAAATGCCCAATTTCCTAATTAGGCCTGTTACCACCTACAGCTCCCTGTACTCCGAGCAGCGGCGACACCTTCCGCTCGAAAGCGACACTACATACAGCCACCTGTACTACATAGGCGCCCATCGAACAGCGACACCTCCCGGTCAAAAGCGGCACTACATACTACGTAGGCCACCCTACCGAACAACGACACCTACCGGTCGAAAGCGATACTACATACAGCCCCTGTACTACTGCCATTACAGGCGTCCTACCGAACAGCGACACCTACCGGTCAAAAGCGATACTACATACAGCCCCTGTACTACTGCCATTACAGGCGTCCTACCGAACAGCGACACCTACCGGTCAAAAGCGGTACTACATACAGCCACCTGTATTACCGGCACTGTCCAGTTATCTACCTTACCGACCAGAGGGGCGGGGGTTTTGAATTTTCCGGGGAGGGGATTGTTGCCCATTTTTAACCCTCCAACCGTGGTTGTGGCCCCCATTGCCACACACGCGCGCTCGGGGCTGTGACTACCTTCCAGTATACACGCTCGGGGTGTTGCCTACCTTCCGGGAGGGTGGGAGGGTGGTCCAGAACCCGCCTTCTCTCTCTACTTACTCAAACTCACGGAATCAAGTAAGTGAGCAAGCCGAGTGTCGGCGATCGTCAAAGAGTGATGCGGCAAACATCAAAGCCTTCGATGTTTGCCGCCTCACTGGCGGCGCAACAAAAGATTATTTCTTCTCAACTGTTCTACACTAGACGATTCCAGATCATTCCTTCATTTTGCCTATATAAGCGGGTGGATGGCTCGAACTTTAGTTCAGTTCTACTTGAGCTACCGAGGTGATAACTTCGACGAGCGATATCCTAGCGAACTGCTAGTGCCGTCAATTAGCTTTGTGACTTTGTGTGCATCTTGGGTGCTTTCTAATTATATTTTGTATACGAAAATGATGTCTGGTGGAAAGAAACGAAAAGTAGATGCAGAGGGTCGCCAGTTTCAAGAAAAATGGACTGAAGAATTCTTTTTTATCTTGCACAATGGTAAGCCTATTTGTTTGCTGTGTAATGAATCCATTTCAGTGATGAAAGAATTCAATATAAAGAGGCATTACTCAACTAAGCATCCTACGCTGCACTCACTGACAGGACAAATAAGAAAAGACAAAATCCAGAAGCTTACTGCAAATTTGGAAAAGCAGCAGCAAATGTTTCATAAACAAAGAACACTACTTGATAATGTTGTGAAAGCTAGTTTTATAGTTAGTTCAAAATTGGCAAAGTCATTAAAACCATTTTCCGAAGGCGAACTTATCAAGGAGTGTATGTTAGAAGTTTGCAGTGTTTTGTGTCCTGAAAAGATAAATGAATTTGAAAAAATTAGTTTGTCAAGACGGACTGTTGTCAGACGTATAGAAATGATGGCTAATGATATAAAAACAACATTGACTGACCGTATGGCTGGTTTTGAATCATTTTCCATAACATTAGACGAGAGCACCGATTTGTGTTTGACACAGCTCAACTGGCTATATTTATTCGAGGTGTTGATAAAGAGTTCAAGTTTACAAGTTTATGTAAGTTTTATTTACAAGTTTTGCCTTGCCATGGTCAAAATTAGTTGTAGTATGCACAGATGGTGCACCTTCTATGGTCGGCTTACGTAAAGGTTTCATCGGAATTTTGAACGAAAAAGCAACTGAATTAAATGTGCAAAAAGATGATTTGATAGTCACTGAGATTCACTGCATTATCCACCAACAGAACTTGTGTTCTAAGTCCATTCGACTCCAGAATGTTATGAATGTGGTAGTAAAAACCATCAATTTTATTCGATCCCGAGGGCTTAACCATCGTCAATTCAAGGCGTTTTTGGATGAAATATCAGCCGAATATGACGACGTAACATATTATTCTGAAGTCAGATGGCTAAGCAAAGGGAAAATGCTGAAACGGTTTTACGAGCTTATAAATGAGACAAAAGACTTTATGCAAATAAAAGATAAACCACTATCTGAATTGAGTGACCCAAAATGGATATGTGACTTAGCATTTCTGGTCGACCTTACTGGCTATTTCAATGATTTAAATTTGAAACTTCAAAAACAAGGACAGTTAGTTAATGATTTGTACAGCCATTTGAAAGCGTTTCAGAATAAAATCCGCTTGTGGGAGGCACAGATGCTGTCTGGAAACAGTTACCATTTCACCACGCTCTCTGCGTATGAGAATATTGCTTATGCTCAATATGCTGAAGAACTCAAGGTACTGTCGGAGCAATTTTCGAACAGATTTAGCGATTTCAGAAACATGGAAAACTGTTTCAATTTATTTGCTACTCCAACAAAAATTAATGTACAAAATGCTCCAATACACTTGCAAATGGAGTTGATCGAGATTCAAGAAAACTCACTCCTAAAATCTAAATTTGAAGACGTGGAGTTGTGTGATTTCTACAAAAAGTACCTCGAAGAAGACCATTTTCCACAGCTTAAATTCGCAAGAAGATTGATTTGTGCGTTTGGCAGTACTTATAAATGCGAACAGTTCTTTTCACTGATGAAAGTTAATAAATCGAAATATCGTACAAGGCTGACTGACGATAATTTGGAAAATTCTTTACGTCTTTGTATCAGTGGAATTAATCCAAACATCGATGGATTAGTTTCCCAAGTTCAAGCTCAAGTGTCTCATTGATTTCGGTATCGCTATTTAACTTTCATAGTTTGTAACAATTCCAAATTTCACGATTTAATTATAATGTTATTATTTCATTTTGTTATTTTCATAAATTAATATTATAACATTGTCGTATTATTTCATGTCTGATATCTATCGCAAAAAATTATGAACACTACAATACTACTTTAAAATGTACTACTTTTAAACGCGGCCCGCGAACGTATTTGCACACTAAAGTTTGGCCCACAACATGTCAAAGGTTGCCCATACCTATTTTAGAGGATCGAAGATGCTGATGCTATACAACCAATTTGTTTGTCAGAAGTCATCGACGAAATCAATAAAAACAACCGAAAGCGCCGCTTCGTTCTGCAATATGATAATGGTAGCTCTCACATAATATGTCAAACAATTGATTATTTAGAGGAGAAAAACTTTGTATCAGTGTCTCATTGCCCATATTTATCTGATTTATCACCTAAAGATTACTTTCTGTGCGTAAACACCGATTTTCAGCACGTCAAGATATTGTACAACCTTTTAACCCTTTGACGACGAAGAATTTTCTGCTGAAAATCTTTAATTTTTTTTTGCGGATTCTTACTCGGAAGCACTATATTTCAAGACTAAATTATCGTCAAAATTTCTATCCTACGAGAAAAATCACGGGACATATGTGTCCCATTCGTCGTCAAAGGTAATGATTTGTGAGTAAGTGCATTAAATATTTTTGAAAGAATTTGGTCCTAACAAAAACATGAAAATGCTCGCAAAACTTATTGCTTTATTTACATTGTAAAAACAACAAAAAGGATTCTATCGCTTGCTGATCGTTTGTCCAATAGTTTGCTTTTAGTTTACATGATAGTGCGTGTTGCTTTATTTACATTGCGAAGCATACGAAAATTATTACAACTTTTAGTTTCTAATCAACTGTTCAACTGTTTGCATCTCACAATTTGTGCTTAAAGTCGTGTTTTAAGTTGCGCTTTGAAACATACAATTTTCATATTGTTATTGTTAGCCAAATACGTATATAAATTGTTTTTGAAAATGAGTAGATTGCGTCGGTTTTATAAAACTGAGAGTTTTTCATTGAATTGTTGTATTTACTTTGTCTTTTAATAGTAAAATACTAAATAAAATACAATAAAATACGAAATAAAACCTCCTTTATTTTCACCTTTGATGACGAATGGGACAGATATGTCCCATCTTATTTTAAGTACTTGTAAGAAAAGCATAAAACCGATTCGAAATTCGTGTGTCAATAAGTTTACATAAGGTATTGGTACATTTAATACTAAAAGTTTATCCAGCAGTATCAATTAGAACTCGAAATATTAGAAAACTAAAACTGATAAAAAATAATACGAATTTCCGACTTTGAAACTCCCTTAAGTGCAATTGAAGATCCAAAACGTTAATTTTAATACAAATTAGAAAGAGTTAATTTGTTTTTTACCGAGAAATACAAATTTGGTTGAAATCCATTGAAAAATGTGAAATGTAATCGTAATGAGGAAAAAACAAATGGGACATATGTGTCCCATTCGCCGTCAAAGGGTTAAAAACCTTTGTGAGATATCGGAGTGGAAATTTTTTCACGAGTTGTTTTGAACGCATACAAAAGTGTATAAATCTAATATTTTCAGAAGCAGTAAAACAGTTCATTCCAAGAAAATTTGTTTCGTAATTTTTGTAGCAACTCAAAAGGCGTCCCTCGTATTTATCGACTATGATAGTCAGCGAATATGATAACATCCTTCGTAAAATATGCAGATTAGGAAATTAAGAAATTATGAATCGAACTTAATTTAAACATTTTAATGAAGATGGGGCGAATAGGGAAATGTTATATCGAAAAGAAATACTTTCTGAATTCGTTTAGAATGGACTTTTTCGGCATCAAGGCGTTAGCACTGCATTAACTACTTATCTTCGTTATGTTTATGTATTGTTCTAAACATCCCTTTTCTTAACGTATATATCCGTAAGGGTAAAATGCATCAATCTAATTCAGTCATTACAGCTCTTGAACAATATAAAAATCGTGTTTCAAGAAATTATGTGGTCAAACTGAAGAATACATACATCCCGGGATCTAGTTTTGATTTTGTAGAAGCGTAGGAAGTAATTTCGATTTTTAAGACAATATAACTACGTTTTAGATATTTTTATATAGAGTAGAACAGAGGTCGGCAAACCACGGTCTGTGTGCCGGACATGGTCGAGAATCTCTTTTGAAAGTTCTTTATTTTACTGTTTAAAACATAAATATTTGAAACATATCAAGCAAAATAGTTTGCCGGCTCCTGGAGTAGAATTTATAATGAAAAGCGTAAAACTACATTCATATAACGTAAAATATCTGTGGCGCAAAATTCAACTTATCCTCAATCATTGAAAAGTCACTTTGTATGTACTAATATATAAGTGCACTAATACAATATAATAATATGTATACTAATAGATTTAACTTTAACTGTCAATTTTGAATGTATCTATGTTTTTATATTTTTCTATTGATTAGAGTGGTATTTAATATACATTTACTTTAGATTCACCAAAAAGTCACCGTCAATTAGCTACAGTATCAGTCACCATAAATATTATGAAGAGTATTTATGTAGGTCAGAAATTTATGGCTACATACCAAAATCTCACGAAGACATTTTGAGTAAGTTTAAAACAGCCGCTTGCGAAAAGTAAGTGTATGTCATAGAAATAATATATTGTTGTTAATAATTGATCTTAAAGATTTACAGAAGATTCACTTAAGAAGCCTACTAGGAAATGGTACCCGAAACAACCTATGAGCAGTATTATGGAAGGTTGTGAACTTCTAGAGAAATCTTTAGGTTTGTCAATATTGCAAAGTTATATGGACGAAGAAGAGGAAGAAGAAAAAAATGATTTAAGCTGTTATGATATTTCGAAACCTAACCAAAATGTTATTAAGCAGAATGTTAAAGTGCAGTCACAATTTGAAAACGAGTTAAGTTCAAATGGACAACTCACAGATTTTACTACTGCCATGCCAAGCAAAGACGATGATAAAACTTTAATGAAGGAAGGAATGAATACTGTTAAAGAAGAAGATGGCAAACTACAAATAGAAACGTCACGAAAAACAAATAAGTTTAGCGATGGAAAAATAATAAACCTAAACATAAAAAGGAAAACAAGGATTCAAAGGAAACACGAAAACGTAAACGAAAAAGAGATAAAGAGAAGATAAAAACTAAAAGTGCAAAAAAGGTTAAAAACAGTAAGAGTGAAAAGGGAGAAAGCGATTCCAAGAAGATATCTAAGTCGAGAAAAAAGAAAACATACCGGACAAAAGACTTGATGTTGATAAAACGAAAAACTATAAGGAAAAGAAAAAGGAATGACTGAAGGTGTTGATATCGTTGATTTTAATAAAGTAAAAGCAGGAGAAAAACGTAATAAAACGGACAAAAAGATAATAAAAACGGAAGTAAGAATGAAGACAAGAAAGAAACCAAAAGAAGTGATCAAAAACAAAGTAAGTTTGAAAGAAAGCAAGATAAAAAGGGCCGTAATATAAAGAATAGGCTTCCAACTATGCCTGTCCCACTGTACTATGATGAATTAGAAAGTGCACGAGGAAGATCTTCATCCAGGGAAAAAAGTATCAATTGTAAAATTAAGCCTCAGCAAGAAGAATCGGCACGAGAATGTAAGAAGAAAGAGTATCTTGACAGGGATGATCTTAAAAAGCAAAAAAGAACCGAACCGTTACGGAAAGCAGGAACAAAGTAAATAATAGTATAAGAACACGAGAACTAAACAAATCTTCCCAAAATGATCTTCAAGCGGATACTAAGTCCAAATTATATAATAGAGTGCAAAACCAAAAAACACAAAACAAGGAGGAAGGTTTGCTAAATATAGAACAGTTACAACCAGAGGAAGATTTTGGTACACCCGATACTGATGAATATCATTCTCATTGGGAAAGTGATGAAGATGTTACAAATGCTATATCCTATTCACCACTCTTACCTCGAAAACCTAATTCGTCGTGGGAAAGTGATGAAGACGTGGATCCCGATAAAATTACAATAGAAAATAGACATTCGGACGAGTTTTTAAAAATGTAGAAAGATCTACAGACAGACGCTCCAGAAGGTATTTACAAGGAGAGCGATCATTGGAAATGCCTTTAAACATACTAAATTTAAGTCGAAAAGAAATGAAAAGATCTAAATCACCTAACATATCTGACAGGAAATTATTAAATAATGATATACGATTAATATATGATCAAGATAGTTGGGAAAGAAGTGATTTTTTAAAGATTTATAACGACATAGAAGGTGAAAAGTTAAGGCACGAAAGAAAAACTTTAAGCGAAGAAAGGCGACTTCTAGAATTGGAAAAACGCAAGTTGGCAGAAAAACTGGAAAAGAGATCTTTTAACAGTGATATTTTTGATAACCAGAGAGACAATATCAAAGAAAGAACTTTCACAAACATTTATTCTGAAACAGTAAATAGAGAATGTATTTATGATAATAAGTTAACAAATTGTAAAGACGTTGATTATCATGCGAAAACGAAATCAGAACATGAAACCAGGAAAAGAGCGCATTCGATTGAAGATCAGAGGAAACTAAACGAAATCGATGATGTGACGCTTATGGAAAATCAACCCAAGAAATTCGAGATCGAGAACCGAGATATTAATTGTAAGGACAATAAAGATTATTTCAGCAAATTTGAGAATAACGATGGAGAGCACAAGTACAGTGAAAAGAAAGAGACATTTCTTCAAGATTCACAAGAAAAGTGCTGCTCTAAACGTAAAAGAGACAAGTGGAAAAATGAAAATACGTCTGGAAAATATCTTGACAAAATTAATGATCTAAATCGGTCTCACTTTATGTCAGGCATCTCTGACAGTTTAAATTCGACTTGTGATAGTTTATTATGTGATACAATGAAAAGTAATAAAAGCGATATTCTTGAAAATCAATATGAAGAATTTTTGAAAGCTGTTACTTCTGATATCTCTAAGTCTGAAAATGTCTACAACGACAAAATGTTGACGCGAAGGAAACGAGAAATTAAATCTGCTAAATCTAAAAGAAAACGAAAATACAGTACTAGTTCAAGCAGTAGTAGTTCTGATTCGTATTGTACTGACTCTTCGACTAGCAACAGTAGTTCAAGCAGTTACTCTAGTAGTAATAGTAGTACTTCGTCTTGCGAAATGGATAAGAAAAGACCAACAATAAAACCAAAAGGAAACGATCAACGAGGTAAGAATAGTCGATACTTCTTTGCACATATTTTCGTTTGCAGTGAAAGCTCCCATAAGCGGGCAATCACGATTCCAGCATTTATACCCGCTTACTGGACGTACGTTCTGTTTGCATTTATTTTCTGTTGATGAATGTATTTACACATATATGGTACATACACCCGATGGTACGATATTTGTTGAGCTAGAATTCCTAGAAAGCTGCTATGCCATTTCTTGGAATACAGATCGCTCTGGTAGTAGGACCTCTATCAATAGGACCACTACCCCTCATTTTCACTCGAGCGCTATCCCCGGGTTTCATATTCGTCTTTGTCAACGCTAGCTTAATGAAATAGCGTATAATTTCACTACTTCAAATTCAATTTAGCGCGAAGTGAATTTCGACGACGTGAGCGCGCGTCAGTAGTGGGAGTACCCTAGTTCCAGGATAAAAACTCTCCTCACCGCCCATGTCGGACCCTGTTACCAGAGCGGACTGTAAACCGCACTCGACATACGACTAGAGGGTACACATTGGCGGAAGAACCTTCACTGTCGCAGATTGCAGTTAGTGCATTTAAACTGTAATCCCGTATTAAAAGAAATAAATCGAGGTGAAAAATAAAAGAAAGGAATTTAATTCGTCGAGGGGTATTGTGTTTAACGTGCATAATTATTGATTTCTAAGGTATTGGATAATGGAAATTCGTTATTTTCCTCTTTCCATCGTAAACTTTACGGTGTTGAGTTTAGAATTTAATTCCTCGAAAAAATCGTGTAATTTTCTCATTGCAACTCGACTGCAAAGGAATGCCGTCGTTTGCAGTCGATTGACGTAGCGTGTATTTTCGTGAGTATACGTGCAGTTAAAGTGTAATTTCGTCTTAAAAGAAATAAATGGAGGCGACAAATAAAAGAAAGGAATTTAATTTCCAGTCGAAGGATATTGTATTTAACGTGTATAATTATTTTAAGACCATATTTCCAAATGAAAATAGAATAGAACTAAAAAATCGTGTTGTAGCTGCTATAGGGGTTTCTCTAGCTACTATAGAGAGCAAGCTAAAAGGAATGCTGATGGTGAAGTAAAATTCAGTTTTTATAAAAACGCAAGAGAACCTGCAAAAAACCAACATATCGCTATGGGAACAAATAGATATTAGAAACATTACTTATAATTTCCATAAAATCGAGCGTTATCGAGTTACTCTGACTCACAAGAAAAATGCTGCCCGCCCTTCCCTAGAAAAAATCCCTAGTGACGCCCATGCGTATCGCCCTACATACAATTATTAAAAAACTTGGATTCAAGTGGAGGGAAACTAAGGACAATCGGGGGTTGCTAGTAGAGGGAACCGATATTCGCGTTTTGAGGTTGAAAGCGAACCAATTGTCTTTTTAGGTGAAAATTACATTCACGCAGGTCTCGTTAGTTCCAACAGGTGGAGAGACAATACCACTAATGGTTTGTTATCAACGGTAAGGTAATCGATTTTCGTTTTTCAGAATTTTGCTTTATTAAACTTTATTATGTGAAAAATTGGCAAATTTTCTTTTAATTTTTTTGTTTTGATCCACAATATATACAGTATGTATTTATTACATACATATGCACCTACCAGCCATCAAAAATATACATATTCAACCATCTTAAAAATATACATATTCAACCATCTTAAAAATATACATATAAGTAAGCACAAAACAGAAACCAAAACACAAAAGTAAAAGTACATAAGTTATTTAGGGGCAGATAGAATTTTTTTAAATGCTCGAGTGTTTAAGCTTTTTTCTTTGTTCTTCCTAAAAGCGATTTTGTAAATAACATTCCAAATTCTTAATGTGTTCAAAACCTATATAGTCATTTGTTGAAAATTATTTTAAGCTTTTAATGCACTTCAGGGCTCAATTCTAGCTCTTCTGTGACTTATCGTCTTCTGGCATGCTCCCTATTTCTTCCTCCATTTCATTTTTTTCTCATTGTCTTTAGATTCCATAATTTTGTTCTCAAACTCAAATGATCTTTAGTTGGTGTTTTGATCGATATTTATGAATTCGTCTAAATTTCTATCATCAGTTTTATATTGTTGTGGGATTCACGTTTTGCCACTCTGTTTTTATGAAATAAAATTTTCTTTGAAGCTCAGATGCTGATTTGATGCTGTCCATATAAGATAAAATGTGCTTCAAAATTTGATTGAGATTTCATATTTTGAATGATGCCCTGATTCAAAGGCCGACAAACACACGTTATATTGTGGTGCATCTGAACTATTTTCACATTTCTTAGGTCTCACTCTCGAGGGTGCTACCTGTATTGTCTAAAAACAGTAATATTTTTCTCTAGTTAAGTAATTACTTCATGGTTGTTTTTTAATGCTCTAGGCGGAGGTCCTTTTCCAATCACTAACAATTTTGCGCTCTCATCAATATTGTAGATCTCTTCATGCTAGTATCCAACCAATAAAGATGGAAGCTTCTCCATGAACACATCAACTATTCTATGCCATTTTTGAAGCCAACCGTCAGACCCACTAAAATTTTTGTAGCTGCACTTTAATGCAATTACCTTGGCTTTTACTGGCCCTCCTGATATTGGTATGCTTTGATTTCTGGCCCTTACAAATCTTTCAGAACATGTCTTGTCTATGTTTAAGTCTTCAGTTTCCAAAAAACTTCTTGGCGGACACAATATTTTATGCACGTGTCCAATTCTTAGACAAAACTGCAGCTCAAAATAAAAAGCGGAAATCACCAAACTTCTGTTCCTAAAGGAAAATATCCGTACGTATATAAACCGTGAGGAATATAAGAATAATTCGAGTGGCTATCATCAAAAATGGTATCAGCGCCCATCCATAGAAGCGCTCGCTTATTAAAATGTACTTTATGTATAAAAATATGGCGAAAAAATCGGTTCCAAGATATTTATCCGCATAAAGAAGATGCCCTTTAAGAGAGCTTTCACAGTATTTCGTTATTTTTAAAAATGTTTAATAATTGATAACATATTTCATTTTAGACAAAGAAAATCTAATAAAAATAGAAATGACTCACTCAATAGTTAAAGACCTAGATGATTTACAACCATTCCCAATTTCGAAAGGCCCAGTTATTCATATAAAGAAAGAACAGGAAGATTTTGGTTATCCGGAAGTATTATCAAGCAATAGTACAGAATTGAAAGATACTGAAGATATTATTCCACTTCCCGTACCTTCTCCCGCAATTGTGCCTCCGCCATTTGTGAGTCTTTTGTCTATTAAGCAAGAATCATCCGAATATAGTATAGCTAGCAAAGCTGATTCAACGACGTCACCTGTAAAGAAAATCCCGTTAATTCCAACCAAGTTTATTGCACCTTTGCCAAGAAAAGAAGTTTCCGTAATTGCTGTCACAAATGCATCCATTATTTTGAACACATTACAGAAAAATGAAACACCTCCCGTTAAATCGGTAGAAAGGGATTTTGTGGAATCTTCTATTTTTCTATTCCAAATAAACACGCAGTGTTTAACGAGAGTATCAACGACTCCGATAGTCTCGATTTTATAGATTATTTTCCTAAAGAGACAATAAGCTCAACCTCTATTCATGAGAAAGTTAGCAACATAAATATTTCTGATAAAAATTCATTAACCGTTCTTGAACCAACTAAAGATACTGAAGTAGATAAAACATTGACTAAAACTGAAGAATCCCTCGCTAAAATAGAGGAAATACATGATTCAAATACTGTGGAGTTGATATCATCTGTAACTCAAGAATGTAAAGATACAGAAGTTAAATTGGTTCAGCAACGTTCATCCAGGTTAAAAGCGAATCTGTCGCCCAAGCAAATGTATGAGTTACCCAAGAGACGGTCGATTTCAAAAGATTCTGATAAAACTTCACATTCAGAGATATCCAGGCATAATCGTAGAAGCACATCGCCGAAATATAGGGATTTGTCTCCCAGAAGAGTTAGTTCGCCGAGAAAATTTAGAGACCAATCACCATCCTATCGAACAAGTTCGCGATATCGCGGGGATTCTTCGGGGAAACGAACATCTCCGAGGCGAAAAAGGTCTTTAGAACGATACGATAAACGAAAAATGTCTCCTTTACCTAAGAGTAGGAGAGGCCAATCTTTCAGGAGCCGTACATCGTTATCGCCCAGACGTCGAAAATCTCTTTCTCCAAAAGGTCGAAGGATTTCACCATCTAGAATTCGAAGATCACCATCGCCTAGAACTCGAAGATCGCCATCACCTAGGCTTCGAAGATCGCCATCACCTAGGCTTCGAAGATCGCCATCGCCTAGAATTCGCAGAGCAGGCCCGAGAAAGTCGTCAATGAGGACCAGGAGCTCATCATCACCTAGACTTCGAAGATCCATTTCTCCTACAACACAGAGACTAGTTTCACCTAGAAATCGTAGATCGCCATTTAGAAGTCGCAGGTAAATTTAACTAGTTTTCATCGTTCTTAGAGCGTACTAAAACTAAGCATAAAATATCACGATGATAAGTTTATGTGATATAATATCTATCAGTGTGACATTAGTATGCAAAATATTTTATAATTATATTTTATAAAGCTATTTGAAGGAGTTTGTCAATTCACTTCTAAGTCAATTAAAACTCGTCCACAATGATTGCAAAGAAACTCCGCACCAGATAATTATTAACTTAATCAGCACACGAGTTTTACTTTTACTTTCAATTCGATGTAGGTGACTTATATGTTTGCGTATGCTGTTTAAATGCATTAGTAAATGTAGCTTCTTTCTTTCGTGAGGCCAAATGACGAATATGCACTACATGTGTTTAACCACTAATTTTGAATACCTAGATCGTCAGCATACGCTTTGATATCGTTTTATACGAGTTCTTTAGACACATCATTAATGTATCTTTAAGTTGTAACCCGTGAACTGCAGAGGCGGTACGGGATGTTTCAAAATTCTAATTGCCAACTAGGTGTAACAAATGATACATGCAGATTTCCCAAAAGTATGGAACGATGGTTCTGGAACCTTACGCAGACGTTATATTAAAAAATGCTTCTATTAAAGTTGTTTAACAATATCTTGTGTATGTATATTTTGACCTAGTGTAAAAATTTTTGTGTTGACTTCACTTTGAGTGATGATATCGTGTGTATATTTTTTAAATGGAACATCTTGTATATTTTCAGTTTATTACGTTACTTTTAATGATACCTTTTAAATAGTATCAGGTTGTAATATAAACTTATAAGTTTTCAAGATATTTGAGCTTTTCTTCAAATAAAAGTTTAGTAATAAAAACCACAGTTCTAAATTAAAGTTTTTAGCTAATTAAATGTGCAAAATGTTGTCCATTAACACCGAGACAATGACCCACTCGTTCACACAAAACACGAACAGTATACCTTAAAGAGCTGAGGGATATTTATACTGCTTTATTTCGTATTCGTCCTAAGTCTGCTAAATTGTTAGGATGGTTTCTATAAACTTTGTCTTTCAGGTAACCCCATAAAAAGAAGTCACAAGTTGTCAGGTCTGGAGATCGTGGAGGTCATTGAACAGGGCGCCTACGGCCTACGCCTACGGTTCGGAAAAAGTTTGCCTAAATACCTAGGTACTTAGAGCACACACGTCCTATTAGGTTCTCATACGATCTCCATAACTAGGTGTCATTAAAAGTATAATTCGTTTCTTTTACGACAAATAGACCATTTTTAGTAGCAATTATATCCACAAATTTTTGATGGTTACATATAATTAGGGCGGGCAAACTAAGGTAGCTCCTCCTTTTTTAGATACAACTTTCTTCAGTAAAAGCTCAAATATCTCGGAAACTATTAACTTTACAACATTACACCCCGATACTACTTATTTAAAAGGTCTTATCAATAGTAATGTAGAAGACTGAAAATATATAGGTTGTCCAATTTAAAAATTATTCACATAACATCATCACTCAAAGTGAAGTCAACCATATATATTGTACATCACGTCAAAATATACGCACGGTGTTGTTAAGTAAGTGTGATTTAAAAAGTATGTTGAATATAATCTCTGGCTATAAAATCGTTATTCCATAGTTTTTGGGTGCGGAGTATATAACTAGTAGACAAAATTAACGCATCAGTAAAATTCTCGAAGTTTTAAATCACGAAACATTTTATATAGGTAAATAAAATACGTAAGATACGTATTTTGACAACTAAGTTGCCATCCTCAGTGGAAAGCTATGGGAATTAAGTATTGCCACCGATATCCGGCTAACACTCAAAACGAACACCACGCAACGAGCACCGTACAACACCAACTATGTCGGGCTACGCTTGATTTTGCAGGCCTATTGAACTGAAAATGAGCAATCTGCTCCTTGTTTCGTGATAGGATCGATCGTTTTGTTAGCCCAATGTATATTATTCCTCACAACTGATCGTGTAGATACCTGACATTTTATTTATTTTCCTTATCCTTGGTGTTTCCCAAAATATTACGTAATGAATTAATGATGTTTGTAGACACATCAGGAGTCATAGTATATATACATGAAATTTGTATACGACCGTTACTCTCTCGCAAAACCGTACTGAGGATCGGTAAAACCGTGAAACGTATGTATATGGATGGCGAGAGTAGAACAAAGTTTTTAATTTGTAATGAATTAACTGATTTGTATGTGACCTGTAAATTGAATTGTTTAAAAACTTTGGGAAGACCCTTAGCGCAAATGGACTGATAATTTAACGATTTTTTTGGCTTGTTTATCCAAAGTTAGGCTCGTGGATTCCCTAATCAAAGTTTCGAATTTTTTGAACCTGGTGTATTTGGCTATTATATTTATGTTTTATGTATTTAATTACTATACTACTGAAATACAGACTAATGGTGTCGAATACCACAATGCCGAAAATGTATTGCTTGCCCAAGAGATACAAACATCAGGAAGTAACTCACCGACATATTTCGATATCCGAGTGGTTTGTAAGAGTTCAGAAGTTCACCCATAAAAACTAAAAGTTTGTAAGTAAATAATTTCTCAGAATTCATTGTGGAAATTAAAATCTTAAATAAATTGAAAGAAGACGAGGTTTTGGTATCTTTTTATGTCAGTTCGTTATTTTCATCAGTACCTACCGCTGATACTTAAAAATAAATATTTGGAAAACTTACTCCATAGAAATGATATGAGCATGGCAAAAATAGAAGAATACATATATCAATTTAATAACACTCTGCATGTCCCATTCAAATTGAGCCTAAATATTTTTAATAATAGCACGGTACTGGCGCATAGTTTGTCAAATTTGGTGACCGATTTATTGATGAATAATTTTGAGGCTCAATTTAAGAGAGATGCTATGTATTTCCCGAGTACAGCCTGTACGATATTTGTTGAGCCGAAATTCCTAGAAGACCGCTACATCATTTTTTGGAATAAACCGCAGTCTACGCAACGGTCTGCTGCGACTAGATATTTGCAAGCAATACCGTGCCTTAAAATTTTCGTCGTTATTTTTTTTTTTTTTGTAAATATTTGAGAAACTATTGAACAGGTTTTCACCAAGTTTTCTTTGTTGCGAGAAATTAAATTACGAGAAAAGAAGCCAATGATTCAACGTGACTTTTTGTAAAAAAGCAATCTTTTAAGTGATATGTTTTTCTTTCGATTAAAATAATGTATCATGAATATAATAATAATAATAAGTAAATGTTATTATACAATACAAAAATATACACGTTGGTACAAAAGATGAAGGAAACAAACATTTAATGAAACAAACATTTAATTTGGCTAATCCACTACATCGCCTAAAGTATCATCAGAACCTGTGATAATCAAATCTTCTAGTAGCACATCAACTCGAATATCATTCTGCAAGTAATTGTCTTCAGCTTGAACAACATGTTGGTAACACTTGACACACTCCAGTCTTGAACAGTAACTAATGAAAATTCTTCTTATAGAGTATTCACAGCGTCTAATTTAAATAAAACATCTTTCTTTGCTACATTGTTTTTAACCATATCATTTCGATCGGTTTCAAATCCGGATGGTAGGGTGGGAGCCTTAAAACCACGTGGCCATCTTTTTGGAGCAGACTATCGAATTTACAAACAGTGTGTTATTAATTTCATACAGCTGTGGCTTACGCAAATTCGCCGAAAAAGATATATTTTTACTTGTCAACCAGTTTATGATATTGTCCTTAGTTTTCCTGTATTTGAATCCAAGATTCGTGAGGCAGATTCGGTTTCCCGAAAAATCGTATTCCGTACATAATTTTTCTTGTAAGTGAGTCATAGTAACTCGACAGTGCTCGTATTTTTAGGAGAGCTGAGTCTTACTTCGCTATCACCATTCCTTTTAGCTTGCTCTTTATAGTAGCTAACACGGTTTTTAGTTCTGTTTTATTTTCATTTGGAAATATGGTCTTAAAATAATTATACACGTTAAATACAATATCACTCTATTGGAAATTAAATTCCTTTTTTTATTTCTCGTCTCCGTTTATTTCTTTACGAAATTATACTTTGAATGCACGTACACTAACGGAGATACACGCTACATAAATCGCCTGCAAACCATGGCATGCAGACTAACTGCAACCAGCTTGATGAACGGAGCGCCGTTAACCTGTCCCGTGAGGTTGGCAACCGAATTTGTGAAAATATAATAATTCATCGGAGTTCCAGGTAGATATGAAATTGTTGTAGAGTACTTTGTGGAAATTTTCAAGAGTTCTGCAAAATTGCGCGAAAAAACGAAAAATACCGAAAATGAACATAGGAATGAATATCTTTTCAATTTTCAACTTTCCAAAAAATGTTATAAGGATTTTCGATAGAACTCTTATGGCGGCTGTACACTCTCGCCGAGACAGCACGAGGAAGAGCGAGTGGGAGAGTGTAGATTATAGATGGGCAACCTCCGGCCCGCGGGCCACATGCGGCCTCGAGTAAGATTTGCCCGGCCCGCTACTGAATTCTTTCGTTGCATATTAGCACGGCCCGTCTAAACTTAATTCATAATGAATCATAAGGATACCACAAAAATGTATATTTTTCAAGATTACTCGCAGCATAAAACTTCTACAAAAAAGGTTGCCCATGCCTGGTGTAGATGGTAGTGCTCGCTCGTCTCGGCCTGTCTCGGTGTTACTCGCTAGCTCTCCATCCCGGATCGGTTTTTGTGCTCGAGTCAAAAGGTCTCGCGCCGCTTCGCGCAATCTGCGAGCGTGTCGCTGTTCACTCTCGCTTCTCCTAGTTGCGCTCGCGCCGTGGAACCGTGAATACCTACTTACTTTATTTGACCGTACACGATGTCATGGAATAACGAGAGTGAATTGAATTTCATAGAAATTTACCAAATGGAACCTGTTTTATGGGATCTTTATCACAAATTTCACAGGGATAAAAAATACTTGCATGATGCGAGACATAGCGAGAGTGTATAGCCGCCATTAGGGTTGAAGCGAGAACTGCGATCAGAATCGTTGCGCGATTTCTTAATTTTTATCTAGAATTATGTGTCCCACACTATTGCACATATCTTTCAAACTAAGGTTTTGATAGAAACAAGTTGTAAGGGTCTTCGATAGAACTGCGATTTTCAAAATTAACAATATTTTGCAAAATCTCAATTTTTGCAGAAATTTTCGCAAGATTTGGTCAAGAACTCTAGAACTATGGTCGAGGTGCAGAAATATGTCCTAAACGCCCTGTTTTTCTCGAAAATGGTGCTACGTTAATTTACATTTCATTTACCGCAAAGTACTCTAGATCTATTTCACATCTATCTATCTTCACGGGACTATGTATACCATACTCGGGTGTCGAGCGCGTTTTGTTCCAAGAAATGAAGTAGCGGCTTTGTGGGAATTTTAGCTCAACAAATACCGTATGTGTATTAGATATAATATGTAGGCGACATTTGCCATTTTTGACACTAAAAAGTATAAATTACAGGATTTTTGGAGAAATTAAATTCTAAACTGAACACCATACAGTTTACGATGGAAAGAGAAAAATTACGAATTTCGATTCTCCGATACCTTAGTATCGCCGACTCCCCACTCTAGTCAGTACGCTGTATGCGAGTAGTTCCGTATATATGTAGGCTGTTGTAACTTATTTCGTAATTACTGCTGTTTGCCCAGACCTGATATATATCATAAAAGCTAATGTCAACGGGTTTATAACCGAGGATTCTAACCACAGTTTTCAGCAAAGAATGGTATCTTTTAATTTTCTACTATACCGGTTATTAAATTTTCTCCTCACTAAAGAAAGATATCAAAAGAACTTAAAACATATAAAACAGCTGAATACATTAGTTTTGAAGCAAAATTGATTGATAACTTAATTAGGAAACAAAGATTCAAAACCTTGAAATCCACGAGCCGAACTTTGTATAAACAAGCCAAGAAATTCGTTAAATTACCATTCCATCATTGGATTAACGGTCTTCGCAAAGTTTTCAAACAAAACGATTTAGAGGTCGCAAGTGAATGAGTTAATTCATTACATGTAGATAGTTTTCTATCATTACTAGGTCAATTAAACGAATGAGTTAATAGTTACATTTTCAGAACGTTCACAAACACCTTCATCAGTGAAAATATAACTACATATATGTATACACAAACATTTGTCTTTTGTTCGGAAACTATCAATAAAATAACTAATGACTAGGATTTCTTGATATATAGGATCTGTAAAAATTATATGTTATAAACAACTGTTTTAATTCAATACATAATCTTTTGGGAAATAATAAGGGTGAAATAAATTAAAAAGCAGATATTTACGAAATCGGTTGTCAGGAATGTGGAATAAAGTACATTGGACAAACAAAGCCATCAATCTTCTCTTTTGCATATATGTAGTCAAACCTAGGAAAAATACTACGTATTTGCAAAATAAAATGGGAAATAAAATATTTTATTTTCAAATAATATTTTTACCTAGGTCTGCAGCATAAATGATACATTTTGTAATAATGTAATTGTAAACTAATGCTTTTACGTCTTGATATTATATAAACCAAAACGTCTTTTGCGTATAAAGCTAAATTTTAACAGAAACTCTCATAACTAAAGGTCCGCCATATCTGAAGCGCCCCGCCGAAATAGTCATCGATAACATAAACATGTTACGATTTATGGTTCCAAACGAGTTACCCTAAGCGATTATCTGTTTCTGTCACACACTGTTATAATGACCGCGATTTATTATTTTTTCAAATGTTTATGTAACTCTTTGTTGTAATTAGGTTCAACTCTTTAATTACATATATTTTATTGTAAGAAAAAAAGAGCAAATGGCATGAAATAATTATCGAAAGAAAATTTAACAAAAATGAAAGATTACGCATCACTATGTATACGGTTTCGTTAGATTGGCTGCATACCTCCAACGCCGCCTCGTTTCGCATTTAATTATGAACTTGCTGTACATAGTTAGCGTGTACTTTAGTTCTTATTTGATATGATTAAGTTCTGCTTTATGTTTATTTCAATAACAATCCGGCTTCGTATTTTCAGTTCAAATCGGAAAATCTCACCTACAGGAAGAACATATAATCACAGTTATAATAGATCTCCTTCTCCTACATTCAAAAAGGAATCAATTCAGCAAACACTACAGAGATTAGCTGGTATTGAAGATCATTATCACCAAGCAATGAATAAATCTCCCATAAATTCTCCAGTAGATGGATTTAAACGTAGTGTGGCTGACTCTACTATTAGCGATGATCAGCTCCTACAACAAAATTCTGCGGAATCTGTTGATTCTCCGATTTATAGGACATCGTCGACGAGATTAATTCAATCCCCACTGTCTCCGAAAAGAGTACCGTTAGATGTTCGTATAAATCAAGTTTTAGGTTTGGATAAGGACATTCCAAATTCTGTAGCACCGAGCTACACGCAAACGACTTACACAGAAAATTATTCATATAATGAGTATCCAGAGCAATATGAAGTTCAATACAATCAGTATAATCAAAGCATTATACATAAAGATAATTATATTCAGTCACCTGCGCAACCTACATTACAGTCCACTGTGCGCTCGTCGAAAGTTGTTCAAATTGGAAACATGCTACAGGTGGTTCCAACAGAAGATATCTCTCTTGAAGAGCATACAAAGGTGTGTATTATTTAGTATACTCGATTTATTTTGACCGATGGTCGGAGTTTTCTTTTCCATGAATGAAAGCGGACATCAATTGACTGTTTGCTAGTAACTAGGGCCTAGCGGTTTTAACCACATTGTCCCCGCCAATTACTCCCCCTTCCGATGTGAGTGGCTGACTAAGGAAGATCCCGAACCTGGGAATTCAAAAACATGATACTTTGGGAACATGTAGATCACATACTATGTACTATGTAATTTTTCTTTTCCGCGGAAAAACACTGAATGGAGCAAAAGAAAAAATGGAAATGGAAAGATTTGCATTCCGCCGATGCGCATAATTCGCTAACGGTAAGAGATAGAGAAAAAGTTTTAAGACAAAAATGGTTTGTTTGAACGAGTTTTATTAAACACACAAGAAAAAAGGTATAAACATTAAAAAAATTGACAGGTAAACAGCTTTGGGATTAATAAGCAATAGAGATTAGTCGATTATATAACAGACTTGTAGTTGTAGCGGATATTGTTGGTAGTATGGTATAACAATCTGTAGGATATAGACTGCGCAACTGCCACAACAGTTTTTGTTCCCTGCAAAGCGAAACTGTAGTCGGAATGTAGCTCTAGATTAAAACCGCTCTCATCGCCATTGAATGTATTACACTGGCCAACACACAGTTGGTGCCTCGGATTTTTAAGTGTAATTAAGCAATTTTGAGGTGGCTAATCCAAAAGTGCTGCCAGATTTGTTCTATCAGATCTAGTTTTCGAAATTCACTCTTTCTGCCCTATTTAGGAAAAATTCACTTTTAAAACTTTTAAAATATTACTATTTGATAACTGTTAACTGAAACGCAATAAAAATGGATAGAAGGTATTAATTTAACAGAAAGAAAAACTTGCAATTATCAGTTTAAAATGTCCTTTATAACTGTAAAATGCGTAATACGTACATAATGAGAGAATTCATATCCAATCCCTCTCATATGTACGAACATCAACATTCATACTATATACACATATACGTACATATGTATACGGATGGCAACAGAAGAACACAATTTTGTAATCTAAGTATTTAGTTAATTATTTTGATTTACCATTTATCCGTATCCAAACCCAGTACCGTGATGTTTTAAAATCCCCTAAATCAATGTTTGTGTTAGCTTGTAATGCCTATCGCTGGATGTCCAAATCATGAATTATGGCACCTGAATCAATACTATTTACAAATTCATTATATACGAATTGAGAAATTTTAAGCAACTTATCTCGTTGCGTACCACTTATGTTTATTGCTTCTTCCCACCTACAAAAAAAAAAAATCTAGTAATACTATAGAACAATACAAGTACGAACAAATCGTTGCTATGTCACAATATTACTTCACGATTTACCTGTACAATTGCTGTATAGATGAAACTTTGAGAAACTTTTGCCGGACGGTATTCAATGCAAGTCGTCTTTTTTTCACTTTTCCAATACATAACAGCGTTGGTTTTATATTCTAACGTTATAATACCTCCTTCTTCTGGTGTACATTCGTCTTCGGCTTCTATTGCTTCTAACGCCTCATCTGCAAATTCTAGGAATGTGGTCTGTGCGGTTGCAAGAATTCTAGAGTTGAATTAGTTTTCAGTGAAAACAATGTTTCTCGTTGAGTATCGAGAAGCTTATTTTTTATTATGTCGTGTACAAGAGGCCCATTATTATTGAAAACTTTGAACGTTACCATCAGTAAACGAATTACATTTATAATATTTATGGCGACCATTTTCAACACTATAGGTTTGCTATATATCCAACCAATAACTGTAATTTCAAGTTTGATGAGTTATACATACTACTTGCTTATCTCATTCAGCCTCTTTTCTTTAGAAAAACTTCTTTGCTATTTACTGGTCTAACCTACAACTTTTAGATAAGAAACAATCTAATCTAATGAACAAATATTTTTTTCCTATTTGCTCGATAAACCTTATCCAAACAAACAATTTTTGTCTTAAAACTTTTTCTCTATCTCTTACCGTTAGCGGGTTATGCGCATCGGCAGAATGCAAAATTTTCCATTTCCAAATTTTTTTCACCCACTCAGAGTGTTTTTCTGCAGAAAGAAATGCGTGGTAGGTACATACTTATATGTGATCTATATGTTCCCAAAGTTTCATAATTTTTTGAATTCCGCGTTCGGGATCTTCCCTTGTGAGTAACGGGTGTGTGTAACACGGCTGGTCGCTCTCGCTGTGCAGGTACACAAACGATGAGGGGTCGTGCTTAAAGCCGCTTGACCTTGATAATAACTTTTTGATTCTAGTTTTAAATGTATTTACAATTTTATATCTTAATACCCACGAAAGAACGCATATTATTTCAAAAATAAGAATGACTGTTGGATAGGCATTATTTATATTATTATTCATAAGTGACCTACATAATCTAGCAATTTGATAAGAATAGCTTGAGGTTGCTTTCAAATGCATAAAATAATCAAAGATCTCCCATAGATGTACAGGGTTTGTTCGGAAAGTAATGCAATTTGGTTTTTCCTGTCGCTTCTGGTCGCAGCGAGCTCGAGCTGATTGGGTTAAGTGGGCGGGACTCTTACCTTTAGAATGCACGCAGGCTCAGTTTGCTCCGAGCTTTGGGAGGGGGAAGCAGTCAACTCTATCTATTACGTGAAAGTGCTCGATAGATTAAGAAAAAGAGTCGTCCGCTGTCGAAACGAAATCGCCGCTACTTGGCAGCTACATCGCGACAACGCGGTGAAAATCCCGACTATGCACAGCTTGGCAACGTTGCCCCAGCGTCCCTACAGTCATCACCTTTCTCCGATAGACTTCTTTTTGTTCCCCAGGATCAAGATCGTCCTGAAAGGAAATGGTTTTGAAAACATTTCCGGCAACGCCTTCCAGGATACGTACCATGCGTGGAAAAATCGTTGGCAAAAATGGGTGGATGCCTAAGGGGAGTACTTTGAAGAATTTTAGACGTTTGTAACTTTATCTTTAATATAAACAAATACGAACTTAATTGCATTACTTCTGGGACAAACCCTACATGTAAGTCTATGTTTAATACAAATATGGATAGCGCTGATGCTCAAAAATTTAAAAACTACAAAAAGACTTGAGTTAATTTACGTATATATAAATAATAACTTTGGAAGAATTTATTCTAAGTGATGCTTAAGCTCTGTATTACAACCATCAGTTATTGTAGAGATCGACAGACAAAATATTAATTTTTATTTTAGCAAATACCTTCCCAAAAATTGTACAAGTGGGCAATATGCTACAAATCGTCCCAACGCCAAACGCTCTTATTATAAACGAAGCCGTTGCCCCTCCGCTAGTTAGTGATGTTCAGGCTGCTGAAACTGACGTATCATTGGAAGTTCTCCAATCTACATTAATTACAAACGACCTTCTCTGTTCTCCTGTCCATCATAACATACCAACTACATCAAATTATGAAAAATATCGCCCGAAGAAATAATGTTGCAAAAAATTGCCGAAAGACGAGCTGAAAGAGCTAAAAGGCACGAGGAACGAGAAAGAAAAAGGAAGGAAAAAGAAAAACGTCGAAAAGAAAAGGAAAAGAAAAAACAACTTAAATTAAAAATAAAAACTGAAAATACAATAAAGGTGCACCAATAAACAAAGTTGTATTCGTGAAGTTCTATAATATAATAAATTTTCAGAAAGCTTTAAGAATTGAGACTGAAGCGTTAGCTCTGGGTGAAACAATAGACGAGGATGAAAATGCAATAGATACTATTTCCGGTTGTTGGCCATCTACTTCTAGTCTCCCAAATCCATGTTTAAAATATGTGGGAAAAGGGATTTTGATTACACATGGATTTAGGTTAGTTATCAAATTTATTATTGTCACTCTATACTAATTTTGAATTTCCTCAATTCGATTTCAATTGTACGAACTCACGTTTTATTCTGCAAGTGATTATAATTTTATTTTTAGCAAGGTAAACATTGAAGATGAACATGAACAAAAAAAACTTAAATGTGTAAAATTTGCTGACGGTGTCGCACCTGGGGAAGGTACTTCACCTTCCGGCGGAGAAGAATTATCTTCACCGCCACCACCAAAGGAGAAACGAAATAAGAAAATCAAAAAGAAGAAATTACAGAAGAAAAAGAAAATAAAGGTAAGCAAGTACACTCGTATAGGGTTCGGCCAAAGAACGGCCGGATTACACGCGAAAGGTACGCTACATCTCGACACTATTATCAAAGAAATATATATAATTTTACAGCATTTATTTTAAATACGTTATGTCATCATGTGCGGAGTTATGACGTAAATATCTTGTTAATGGAACATCTTCAACAGCATCAATCTTTTTTCATAGTTTGCTACGTTAAGAGGTCCTGAGACTTTTATTAATTCCATCATATAATTTTATAATAACCTAAAATCGAATTAACATTATTATTAATTTAATCGCAATAGAGTATCCGCTACATTATTTTTCATCTTATTAATTAGTACAATTTAGTGTAGGTATACATATATAAAATATTACTTCTCTATTTTTTATTATGATTTTTAATATCCTATTTTATTAAAAGCGTTGTTACTGGAAAAAATCAATTTCTTCATAATTCTGAGATATGCAGCCTGTTTCACAACTTATGCATCAAATTAAAACAGAAGAAAGTGCACAACAATAAAACAAAATTACTTGTAAGAGAAAATATTTTCTTATTATCACAGGAAAGCCGAGAAGAATTTTCGGAAGGAAATTATTTTTACATGCAAATAGAATAAAATAAAGGGGTATGTTTACTGTTTAGACAAAGAAATGCGAACGCTAGTAAAATTAGATCAATATGTTTGTGAACATCAAGTTCGGATACGACGTGCCATGGACGGAAGATTACGGAATTATTATTAGAGATAGAGAAGAAACTTATATATAAACTAAGGTACAGAATGACAGACCAAAGTTGCTTTTTCTTATGCGTATTCTAAGAAATTCTAAAAGAGTTTGACGTGTTAATAAAGAAATCTATAAAATACTCTGGCTTAAATTACAAATAGAGGAGTTATTTATATTTTTGTAAGAAAAATTCCTCCTTTCATGACAATGCTGCCTTTTAATAAAATCGCGTAATCGGATAAAATTTAGACCATTGAATTTTCAGTTCAGTTGTTACATTATGCGATGCATAATTCTGGATTATCTACAACAAGTAAACAGGGTGGTAAACTTTTGCGCATCATTAATTTTTAAATGGAACATCCTGGATATTAATGTTGCATCCTGTACAAAATTGATTGTACTTTTAGTGTCATGCGTCATATCTGTGCCAAATTAATACAAGTTTTTTAGAGATAAATTCATTGTTAGCCTCATATTTTTAATTTAACCTGTATACTAGTGCCACATCACATAGAAAGTTATCTATACTTTTAATACTAAACTAATAAAAGCTTTCAAGATACATTAGAGATGTTGATATTTTCAATTTAATTGTAGTTAACCGTATTTTAAATTACATGCACTTAGTAAATCTATTTGTTCTTCGTGTAATGAAGTATGTGTTTAAAAAATAACGTCAGATTTCGGATATATTAGGGAATTTAGTAATTTTATAATTCTGTTTACATTGCATGATGTAAATATTGTCCAAAAATGTATCGACTGTTTATTCTTCTTCTTTTTCTTCTCTAGTTAGTGTGTATTATGTACCGTTTTCTGTATTTTCTTGTTTCCCGTTTGATAATTTTTTCTAATTAACATTTCCAAGGCAACATAGAAAATAGAAAACTGGACAAATATTAGATGTGATTTTTATATTGGGAGCATGATTTAAAAATCCAGGTTTAGCACCACGGGTATATCATCAAAAACATCGAGGTAAATCATCACATAAGAAAAGCTTTGAAAAATTACAGCAGAGATTTGTACAAACTTTACAACTTGTACAACTTTGAATCCTTTCCCAGATGAAGACACAGAATTTAATGTTCTAGCAAGTGTATATCAAGATCATCACACCAGCAAACGCGAAATATGCTTCGCGATACCCGACGAATCTATCCTACCATAACGATAATATGCAACATGCTCTTTAAATCGTGTAACTATTGCGCTTCATCGCATTCACTACAATCAATTTTATAGATACCCTACCGTTGTTCCAAATCTGTTTTGTCTTTCGGATTACCTAAGAGATTCCTTAACCTTCCTATACTCACGCATACGGTCTGTGAGACCGACTTATATAGTATAGTATATGTCTTTCATTTTGACGTGAGTATAGGAAGGTTAAGGTGTTCTTAGATGTCGAACATACCTTTATGTTTCCACCTTTTGATATCTTATGAATACGGTAGTTTTATTAAATTTCTTTCCGTGTTACTACCGGGGCCAGAGTCGTTGAATTTCTTATGTGGACTTACGAAAGACAGAATAGACAGGTCGATTCACCACGAGAACTTGATGCGTATGAAGCAATACACATGCATAAAAATACAAATCTAAATCGCGACGGTGGATAGACTCAGCAATTTAGTTTATTTCGTTTATTATAATTAAATAAATAATTAAGCAATATTACTCATTGAAAGGGGTAGTTAGCATTTTATTTTTTTCTTCGGGAAATTAACCAAATAACGATACTTTTTAACGTTCAACTCATTTAAACCGGAAGGCGGTCTTGAGCGTCCACTTTACAAGGGTCGTTTATCTAGGGCTGGCTTTGCTAGCAGTCTCCAAACGGGAAAACATTTGTTTAAGCCACATACACGGGTACAGTAAAGTAAAAAGTGGAGTAAATAGGTACAATAAGAACTTTAAGAAAATTATTTGGTCACTTTGGTTTATACGGTTGTGATAACGCTTGCTTCGACCTAGTGAAACACGTGTCACCGAATTTATTATGAAACAGTTGTGTGGTGAGGAGTTTACCGATGTGATATAGTGTCAGTATACTTAAACTGATTGTTATTGAAATAAAATTGAAGATATCAGAATAATAACAATCTTATTTCGAAAATTTGTATTAGTTTAGCACACAAATTGTGCTTAGCACTATGCACCATTTCTACAATCAATTTTGTACACGATGCAACCTTAATACACAGGAGTTTTATTTGAAGAATTCGAGAAAATAATTGATCGGCAAAAGCCCTGTATAGTTTTTGCAGATAAGCCAGAATTATTAATCGCATAATATGACCTGAAAATGGTGTTGTATAAATTTTATCTGGTTACATGATTTTATTAAAACAGTATTGTTATGATAGGAGGAACTTTTCTTATAAAAATATAAATGACTCTATTTCCAATTTAAGAACCATAGTATCCTATATCTTTCTTTATCAACACGTCAAATTCCTTCAGAATTTAAAAAATATACAGCGTATTCCATAAGGTTAAACAGCTTTGGTCTATCGTAGTAATACGGATCATCCTGTATAATTTT
>CM076092.1:27936774-27973559 GCA_038088585.1 Chrysina gloriosa
AACTACATACATACTATATCATACTCTTATTGTTACTGCCCTGTTCGCACAAGAACCTCTCCACTCTATATGTGCACAGGTGCATAGCGAGTGGCGACATCTAACCGTAATATGTTGACGTATATCCCAGGTATATCTAACTTTTACACTCCCTCGTTAACCGAACCGTATTAGATAGGATATTGAAACAAAAATTGCTTCGTAGCTTATACACATAGCCCTATTTTCATACACATATTTGCAAAAATGTTTGAGTTTACAGGTTTGGTGAACATGTCACCAAGCTGGTTTTCAGACGGCACGAATTCCACACAAATATCTCCCTTTTGATATAATTCGCGAACGAAATGGTAGCGAATTTCAATGTGTTTAGATCGTTTGTGAAATTCGTGATTCTTTACCAGTTTGATAGCGCTTGCATTGTCTACAAATAATACAGGCACAGTGCTTCTCTTTTCGCGTATTTCATTTAACAATCGGGTGAGCCATAACAATTCTCTAGATCCTTCACTAGCGGCAACAAATTCTGCCTCAGTGGTAGAGAGCGGAACCGATTTTTGTAATTGTGAAGTCCAAGACACAGCAGTGTTGCCAATTAAGGATACGAAACCATTTGTTGAGCGTCTGTTGTTACGGTCTCCTCTTTTGGAGAAAGCACCATGCGGTTACCCGCTTGCGTGTGGATATAGAAATTAAAACACGCTTTTCTCTTTTCCTGCCAGTTTATTTGATAGATACGATTAGTAATACATTTACAACAGAAGAACATTTCATCAGACAGCTATGATTGACACACTTACTATATAACATTTCATCCCACAGATATGATTGATACTCACAATATAAGAAACGATCATAAATCATCATTTCAAGGTCAACATTTTTAGATAAAAAATCTATCGCAACATATGGTTATAATGTGTATCACGTCTAGCGTGTACTGTGTTTTAGCCCATTTGACTTAACGCTTGCATCTTGCATTTAAGTCGGGCGGTGAACGGCGGTCTGTTACTTGAATCCGAAGAATCGGATGGTTCTCACTTCGGAGAAAATTAAAATACATTTGTGGCTGAACGTTTTAAAATACGTTTTGTCCAAAACAGTTCAAATATTTTGTCTTTGCGTTTGTTCTAGACGTTCTAAAGACGCCAGTCACAAACGTTTTGCGTCTAAGCGCGGTAAAAACGGCGAAGCCGTAACATATGTGTCTCTTAGGTCGGAGACGTTAACGCAAGTTTGTCTTACACGTTTAAATTCATTGACGACCGAAAGGTCTATACAAAAATTTTATGCGGAGGGGCGGCCGCCGTGGTCTCTTGGAAAGAACGTAAGTTCGTATGGTTTCAAAGCACGTTTGCACCTAAACGTGTATGCAGCCTTAAGCCGGAGGGCAGTCTGTATGTACGTATGCGGCAGTTTGCCATACGAAGTAAGATGGTCGGATCTTCTTCGGTCTCGCTAGGAGACTTGTACGTATAAGGTTGGGTTACGTACCAGTACTATGAGATGCAGAACGAACGTCGGTGGAAGGCGGGTCAGTTCAAACCGACGTTCGAGTGATCTTATACTCAGCTCGCAGTCCCTGTTCTACTATGTCTGCATTCATATCTGTGTGCTTGCCTTCCTATAGTACCGACGAAGCCACAGAATCTTTATTTGGATGATTGGACGATTCCTTCGAACAGAGGCCTAACGCAATGGGTTACGATGATTCATTCGTCGCTCGATCTTTTCAGACTGGGACTGCAGACGATTGACTTGTATTCACCGACGGTGACATTCGATACTTTCCATCTTCGCGTGGTTAACCGACCGAGTATGCTTGTACGTCTGAACGTACGTTAGAATATACGCACGCATTGTCGCTAGGGTTTGATACACAATAAGCACTTAGAACAGTCAAAACAGGAGATAATTTTAAATGAGGTACATATACAACACATATAACATATATAACACGAAAATTGAATATAATTTTTAAAATCTACTAGTAAAAAATAAAAGGAACAGTTATTGAATATAAAAAATTAGGAATCTTGATATATGGCAAAGTTTCATACAATATTACATATGTATATATATATATTAGGGCGGGTCAAATTGTATGGAACGATTTTTTGATGAAGCGTATAGCAAAAGCGTAATCTATAGGTGATTCTGAGAAATTTTGCTCCAGAGACCATAGCTCTAAGTCGGATTTGGAGCTTCCCAAAATTTCAAAATATATACTTTTCCATATATACATAGAATAATTTAATTAAATTCGTCATAAAATCGGATAGAATTATAGTAGATTTCTCAATCTGGGCTTGTTTGAAAGGTATTTTTATCACCTTTCAGAATCTGTATTGATACCAAAAATTTCTTTTATTTTGAGTAGAGATATTAGGAATTTTTGTCGAAAAATAGCCTAAAATGAACTTTTAACTAATAAATTCTGAATTTTCTTCGATTTTTTTTTTTTGCAGATTATGAAAGTTCAGATAATTTCCAACAACTTTTATTACGATCAATTTTGTTGTTTGTGATACTATCAAAGTTATTATGGATAATCAAGAACCATCAACATCGTCTGCGGTGTCTTCGCAAATGGAAGCAACAACATCAACAAGTTTTGACTCAAGATATTGTTGTTTTTGGTTTATCAAGTGATTTAAATGATCTTAGTTTGCCTACTAAATGTGACATTTTAAAATATTATTTTTTTTAGGTGATCGTGCTAAATTTGAAAACAAAATGTTCTCGTATAAAACTTTTACTCCTCACGTAACAGATAAATTGATCCAAATTTGGTGTAAATTAAATATTGAAATCATTAATAGAAAGAGTGTTTTAAAAAAATTAACTGGTTTGCTTGATAAATACCAGAAACATGTACAACATAGAAACAAAAGAGATGAATTTAAAGCATTTGTTGATTCAATAAACGAATTATTTTATATTGGCAAATGTAATTGCAAATTAAAAACAACAGAATGCTCGTGTGGATGGATTCCAGAACATCTAAAAAGAATTTATGATGGACCAGCATAATGATAAAAAATTCACAATACCTGAATATACGGAAGACGTTGAAGAAGTAGCTACAACAATACCAACACTTACAACTGGTACCGATGATCCAAGTTACGAACCACCTGAATTACACATGGATGAAGATGAAAATGAAGCAACAACAGAAGTTCCAGAAGGAACTGTTCAAATGAGACGAGGTCATTATACTCAAAGATACGATGCCTTAAATTTTGGTATGATGTGTGATAGATTCGGTGTTTCAGATAGAGTCGCTTCATGTTTAGCAACAGCTCTATTCGAAGATATAAATTTTAGAGATGTTCATGGTAATCTTGTTATTATGGATAAATCAAAAAGTGGCTAGAGAAAAAGTTAAATCTAGAGATGCAGTGCTTCGTACACGACATACAAATTCTTCCATAACTGCATTCTCTTTCGATGGTAGAAAAGACGACTCATTAACTACAGAGAAAATTAATGACAAATTTCATACCACTATGGTAAAAGAAGCGCATTTAGTTGTTCTGAAAGAGCCCTATAATGAGTTACTTGGATATGTAAATTTGGGTAGTCAAAGAAGATGCAAAAACCAAACACAGAAAACTGAATGAATTTTTCAACAATAAAGCATTAACAGTTGATCAATTAATTGGCATATGCAGTGATGGTGAGCCAGCAAATACTGGAACAGAAAATGGTGTTTTACGATTATTTGACAAACAGTTAAATAGACCAATTCACTGGTTTATATGTCTGCTTCATTTCAATGAACTGCCATTTCGTCATTTATATGAAGCATTGGACAAAACAGTCACCAGTGGACCACGAGCAGCAAGTGGAAAGTTATTCAAAGCTATTCAAGAATGTGAAAAATTGCAAGTATGTAACACTTTATTTTATTTAATATCATCATTTATTATCATTATTTATTGTCATTATTTTACTTTTTCGATTGGAATAAAGTTAAAATAAAATAATTGCATTTTAATTGATCTAAACATTTAATTTTTCAGGTAGTAGCTGATTTTGATCCAATACCACTGGAGAATATGCCTGCAATGATGGATCATGAACATGAGCTCGAACTATCAACAGATGTTAAATATTTATATCAAATAGCTAAAGCAATTTCGAATGGTATTGTTCCACTTGATTTAGCTAACATTAAACCAGAACAAATTGCACATTCTCGTTGGTTAACCAAAGCAAGTAGATTACTACGATTATATGTAACAACTAATACACCATCGACCAATTTAAAAACTTTGGCAGTTTATATTATTACAGTTTATGTGCCAATGTACTTCAATGTGAAGTTTTATAACTCTGTTGTGTACGGCAGTGCACTTTTATTAAAATTTATACGTTGGACACGATACTTACAACCAAACTTTCGTAATATTGTAGATGGTGTAATTCAAAACAACTAATATTACGCACATCCAGAAAATATCTTATTAACAATGTTATTTGATGATCGAAAAGCAATACGGAATAGAGCTATCAAAAGATTTTACACTATCGAGAAAAATTGCACGATCCAACTAAACTCAGAGTTTACAAAAATATATCTTAAATTTCAATGCTACCGATTATGTCAATATGGTTGATATGAATAACGACGATATATTATTTGAACCAGCATTTACTCGACAGATTCCATGATCACTTGGTAGAATACTTAGATTTCGATGAACCACCACTGGCTGATCCACAAATTCCAATGCACATACAAGGAACAGAAAGACATGTACAATTATTAACGAGCGTTTCAAAACGACTTATAGAAAAGAATCGCGAAGGAGTTCTGGCAGTGACATTAGAAAGTCGTAAGAAAACTCCTCGAATGGAAAGTAAAAGGACTTTAAAAATAATATTACCACGTTAAAACATTAAATTGTAGGTCGAGAATAATATTTAAAAATAAATTGAATTAAAAATGTAAAAATAGTGTTTTTGTTGAAACCTTGAAAATGTTGATTTTTTCAGATCGATTTTCCTACAAAAAGGAGTTCGAAAACAAAAAAATTGATCGTAATAAAAGTTGTTCATAATCTGCAAAAAAGAAAATCGAAGAAAATTCAGAATTTATTAGTTAAAAGTTCATTTCAGGCTATTTTTCGACAAAAATTCCTAATATCTCTACTAAAAATAAAAGAAAATTTTGGTATCAATACAGATTCTGAAAGGTGATAAAAATACCTTTCAAACAAGCCCAGATTGAGAAATCTACTATAATTCTATCCGATTTTATGACGAATTTAATTAAATTATTCTATGTATATATGGAAAAATATATATTTTGAAATTTTGGGAGGCTCCAAATCCGACTTAGAGCTATGGTCTCTGGAGCAAAATTTCTCAGAATCACCTATAGATTACGTTTTTGCTATACGCTTCATCAAAAAAATTAACCCGCCCTAATATATATATATATATATATATATATATATATATATATATATAAACAAAAATATATCTTAAATCTAAAACTAATGTCTTTAAGTCTTTAACATCTGTTTTTAGCATCACCTGCGAAATCTGCATCGGAGTATGCACATAAGTCACCTCCTGTTGATGTATACAACAAACCTGAGTCAGTTGTACTGCGCAGATATCTAAATATGCGTTTAACAGATATCCAAGATACATTAATGAGCCTACGGCTTGGTGATAGGGAATAGAATGATCAAGAGCGACTTTAGAATTGTCATTTGGTTGATCGTTACTAGCAGGTGTTTTTACTGGTTTTGAATCAGACATATCAAAACGTTTTAAAACTTTCTGAACATAAAAACGTTGTGAAACGAATAGACCGGTTTCCCTTTGTTCTATTGGCATGCTTAAGAAAGAATCCAATGAGCCAATAGTGATTTTAAATTCTGAATTTAATGATTCTAAAAACGAATCGACTACCTTTTGATTAGAGCCAGCTATTAGGCCGTCATCAACATAAATGGCAATCAATAATTTTTCTGATTCACGTTGCCGAATGTACATACACGGATCTGCTGTAGAAAGAATAAATCCGCTTTTCTTCATAAACGAATCGAATTTATTGTTCCAACATCGAGGGGATTGTTTGAGATCGTATAGTGATTTCTTGAGGCGACAAACGCGACCCGAGCCGTCATTGCGGTCATGCGGTTCAGTCATGTATATTTCCCGTATCAATATCACCGTAAAGAAATGCGGTTTTTACGTCGAATTGGCTAAGCACTAAATTTTCTTCGGCTGCGATTGCAATTAGTGCTCGAATTGCGTCATACCGAGCAACAGGGCTAAAGGTTTCGTCGTAATCAAGTCCAGCACGCTGAAAAAAACCCCTAACAACTAAGTGAGCGGGATACCGATCAGCAGATCCATCGGGTTTATATTTGACGCGGAGAACCCAGCGGTTGTCGATAACATGTTTGTCTTTTGGTAATGTTACTAAGTCCCATGTTTCGTTTTCTTTGAAAGCGTTTATTTCTTCCTGCATTGCTGTCAACCATTTGTCCGAATCGCGATATTTTATAGCGTCATCGAAAGTTGTCGGTGCAAGTTCTTCGTGAATAGCTTCAGCTAAACATGCGAGTATGCTGTTCGTTTGAGACGAATGAGTTTGATACTTCGAAATCGGCAAATTTCGCGGGCGGGCGAATATCACGAATGCGACGAATATTCTCGACTTTTCTCGACAAAATGACCGAATATTGCCTTATCGTCGAGTTTTGAACGAAATGTCTTTGGCACGTCTACGTAACATTCTGTACCGAAAATGCGTAAATAATCAAGGAAATTGAATATTTTTCCGCTCCAAAGTTCCATAGGAATTTTACCTGAAACATTAGACTTTCCTATACGATTGATTAAAAACGCGGCGGTTTCGCATGCGTGAGACCAAAACGATTTAGGCAGTTTACTGACTGAAAGCATCGTCCGAGCAAGTTCAACTACATGTCTGTTTGATTGTTCCGCTACACCATTCTGCTCTGGCGTATACGGGCATGTTGGTCGAAATTCAATACCACGGTCGCGTAGTATTGTTAACATCGCATCACAATCAAATTCACCCCTCCGTCTGAACGCAAAAGTTTTACTTTGTGACCAGCAGAGCCACACTCATTCAAAAATATTTTGAAGTTTGAAGCGAGTTCTGATTTATGTTTCATAAAATATATGCGAACAAAACGAGAATAATCATCTTTAAAGATAACATAATATCGAAAACCGTTAATTGAATTTTCCGACATTGGTCCGTTTACATCCACATTGATTAATTCATCCACAGATTGTGCACGATCCGTTTGTGTACAAAAAGGTTTGCGGTGCGACCAGGGGAGGAATGTTAAATCGAATCGTTTGAACGTTGAATTTAAATCAGACGGTAGCCGTAGATGTCGCTATAATTAAGGTTGTAGATATCTACTGATAAATATCGACCATTTTCGGATATCGGCCATTTTTGTTTTTACTGTTTGGTAGTTTGGTTTAGTTCAATTTTTTTCACGTCTATTCAACCATTAAACACATTGAATAATAATAATAATCGAGAAATACATTGTATAACAGTGAATATAATATTTAATAATTACATAAGGTAAGTTAATATAATTTGTTGTATGTTATATACCATATTATACATAACATAAAATTATTTGTAGGAAGGAAGATGAGGAAATGTGCGTGTAATGAAATGTCGTGTAATGAATTGCACGTTTGAATGCAGTATTGTGCATCAATTTCTCTAAGAAGAGCAGCATTATGTGCAAAAGCATGTGGGAACCCAAACTTGTTCAACGTGGACAAGGAGAAATCCAAGAACTTCTATATTGGCGAAGCCATTATAATCTTAAGTATTTAATGAGAAACAATAGACTTTCAAGGGTAGTAGTGCCCACAATATATTTAGCTGGTAATTTGTTTCTAACTATTACTTTAATAACAATTCAATCAAGTTATTATTTTATTTAAGGACCTATATCTTGGTTTTGATTCAGAGTTGCCAACTACTCCAGGACAAACGACAGTCTTCAGTCAAATGAGACAATTTGGGTGTAGTTGAGTAAACTGCATACATTCTACGGTATTTATCTAAACATTGTTATAAACGATTTTCAGAGGATAATTTGATGCTTTGAGTAAATTTATTAGATGTTTTTGGTGATTTTATAGATTGCAAACACTTGCCAGAAACCTAAAAATTTTTAATGAGCAAATTCACAAATTTGCTCATTAAAATTATATTCGATTTGTAATAAAATAATTGCTGGCAAGGATTCCATAACATATTCAAACAATGTCCAATAACTTGTAGATATTTATTTTTAAATACTTGTTTGTTTTTATATGTATTTGTAGCTGTATTTTTATATCTTGTTGTTTTTTCTTCTATATTTATATATTCTTTAATTCAATTTTTGCAGATATGTACATCTAAATCCATGCAGTTAATGCGGGACATTTTGCACGCTCTACCCACTCAATTTGTAAAAATGAGTCCCTGTGTTTAATTTTCTGCTGTAATAATGGAAGGCTAGAGTGTAGTTCTTGGACACACTACCTACAGTTTTTTAGTGGGTCTGCAACATCGATAAGCTATGCTAAGCCAAATCCATGATATAATACTACACGTTTACTATAACTAATATTTTTATTTTTCAATTTGTGCATTTTACTACTTTTATTAATAGATATTTACTTCTTGTATTTCATGTATCTAAAGTTCAATTTCAATATTACACCGAGCGATACAAACTCTTTTTGCTTTAATTATCTTCTATTGTTATTAGATAAGCTATTATTATTGTGTAATAAATACCTGTATTCTTAATATTTCCGGTTTTTATGTGTCTTAAATATAATTTATTTTGTTATCATTTAATGTATCATGTTTATTGGTTTTCTAGCAATTAGTTTATATAAAATTTCAGCAATTAATGTTGCTGAAATTTTATCTAAATTATATGTTAGAAATCCACTAAACAGAAAAGTAATTTCCATGCCTACATACAAACTATTTCAAACGTCGCGCGCTTGTCAGTATTTTATACAGCCACCGCAGAGGGCATAAGAAAATACCGTTTTAATAGTTCTCAGATTCCCCGGCCTGGGTGCGACTTACCGAGACTGCATCCGTCACAGAAGTCCGTCGCGCACATGACCTTTGTCTTGATGCCCGAGACGTTCATGCCATCCTTGTAGATCATCTGTCGTTGCGAAGTTAATTTCAGCTGGTGCGTCTGGCTTCCGAACACGCATATTCATTATATATGTACGTAGTGCCGATGAGCTGACCGGTAGCGACGACTTTACTATCATGTCGGATAGTAACGTTGTGATGTCGTTGCCATGTCGAGCTGCTTGACGAACGGAGAAAAGTTGATGG
Source organism: Chrysina gloriosa (assembly GCA_038088585.1). Lineage (NCBI taxonomy): Eukaryota > Metazoa > Arthropoda > Insecta > Coleoptera > Scarabaeidae > Chrysina > Chrysina gloriosa. Next base: position 27,946,160 of record CM076092.1, read on the forward strand.
TGAGCATCAGAAACGTACCATACGTTGTCCAGAGATGCAGATGACCATTTGCCGTTTATATACACTTCTACATTGACACGACCAGATCCGTAAGCTAGAATAAATTCATTTCCTGCAGTTTGAACGAAGTGCGGAATTGGAAAATTTTCGAACGTAGAAAAATGTTGTTTATTACCAGATATGTGATGAGTTGTTCCAGAACCCGAAACCTAGGCGTCCAGGCTGAGTCACTGCTAACTGATAAACCAGTAGCAAGGAAAGTAATCGGCTTGCTTTTCGAGCTGAAATCGGAATTGTTACTCTTCTCTGCATTTGTTAACTTATGCTGCTCTGCAGCGACACGTTTTCGGCAATCTGCAATGATGTGTCCAATTTTCTTGCAGTAAAGGCACGAACGAGTTTCCATTATCTTGGATTCGTCTCCTTTCGAAGTGGTGGATTTTCTAGAATTTCCCTTTTATGTTTCCTTTTGCGATTTTGTGTAGAAAGCACTGATTGTTTTCATTGGTCCATGCGTTGCTTGTGAGCACTCTATAGAACGCAAATTTTCGATAAGCTTTGTTGTTCTTTCAGATTCTGGAACGCGGTACCATGTCGAACGGTAATACTGGTAATCGGGACCAAGAGTTCTAAAACTTCAATGATGTGAAAGCGATAAAGGAAGTGTCGCATTTGAATTTTCTTTTCGAAGTTCTGCTATAATATCATCGAACAAATTTGCTAATTGAGACGTGTGTTTCGTAACCGATATTGCGTCATTCTTTAAAAGTTCAAAAAAGGTATCAAGTAATGTGTAGAGTCTTTGTAAAGAAGATTGCTTAAATACGGATATGAGCGTTTCCCAAATGTCTTTCGGGTCTACTTTCTTACGCACATACGTACCCGGTTCATCATCTAACGCTGTAGCAATTAAGGAAGCTGCGCGTGCGTTGTCGCGTTGCCATCGAACGTTTTTCGCGGATAATTCCATATTATCTAGCGGCGGCGGCGAACATTCACGTGTACCATTAGGTTTGTTCGTAGAGCAATCAGCAACCGTCAGACGCATGCGTATTTATATATTTGTTCGTAGAGTAAAATTTCAAACTGATGCCTAGAAATCCGGCGTTCGCAGAGTGAATTTTATTCAATTTCCAACCGATTGGCAACCGTCAGAATAATTTCTTACAGAATTGAAAATTTTTGGTTTGAGACATGCGCAATGGCAAGTGCCAACTTTAGTAATGTTGCCTCCCAGATTACTTGTTAATGTGTGGTAATCCATTCCATGATCTGCCCCACATCTGTACGTTGACGATATTCATTTGTGAATATGTGTCGTTTTTGTTGTTTTCTCCACATTATTACTACATTTAGATAAATAATGCTTCAAAAGACCTACAAAAACTGAGTTTTGCGTCGCCTTCAGGACAAATTACGCATTCCTTCTTCTCTTTTATGTTCGTAGAGCATTAAATTTAGGACAAATTTGCAACTGTTTCCAGTCGGGCATGCGCATTGAATATTAGTTGCCAACGGTTTCCAATTTACTCTACGAACAAACCTATTAACAATTGTATCTAAGCACTGCTCTTTTAAACAAAGTTCTATTTGCCACTTCCATGTTTCCCACTGATCTTCGTTTGCTAATTTGCGTATGTTTAACGTTGAACGATCACTTTCATCAAACGATTGTCGAGATACTGAATTATTGCTACGTCGCGACATTTCTAACCTTCATTGACCGATTTGTAAGTATTTTTGGTTTTAAAAAACGAACTGAGCCCATAACCTGATATGGTAGAGGGGTAGAGTAAACCAAAAATATTACTACTAAATGAAAGATTTAATACAGTCGTTGATTATACAAAGAAACACTGAACTACAAAACTACATACGTACTATATCATACTCTTATTGTTGCTGCTGTTCGCACAACAACCTCTCACTCTATATGTACACAGGATGCACAGCGAGTGGCGACATCTAAACGTAATATGGTGAGGTATATCCCAGGTATATCTAACTTTTACATAGTTAACTAATACAATTTCACAACTATTAAAATTAAACTTAGCTCTAGTCTAACTTAAGAAAATAGCTATAACTTTTCTAACACCTCTTCTACTATTCTTCTATCCTTTGCCTTTTCTCTCCAGTTTCCAACGCTGATCTTCTACATATCTTCCTCGACGCTGTTAAACCATCTCTTGCAAGGCCTGCCCTTCTTATTTTTCCCAACTGGTTTTCTGCTTAAAACCATTTTAGGCATTCTATCTTTATCCAGTTTTTGGACATGGCCTAGCCTTCTTATGCGTTGTGCTCTGGTCACTGTTGTTATCTTAGGTGCTCTGAGAATTCTTATCTCCCATCTTTCCAGCTTTCCCTCATTCTCCTTCCTTAGAACCCACGTCTCGCACGCATAGGTAACCGTTGGCCTAATTAGCGTTTTGTATATTCCCAACTTAGTTCTCCTGGATACAAATTTTGATTTCATTACTGATCTTAACACCCCGAATTTCATACTTCCCTTTGTTATCCTCTATCTCCGATCCTTCCTGGTCGTTTTCCTTAATCTTCACAGCCAAGTAAATAAATTCTTCCACTCTTTCGAAGGTGAGACACTTTTCTTCTGTTTGCATCATTAATTGTGTATCCATATCACCATCGTCCCCCATTATCATGAATTTTGTTTTACTTTAGTTGATTTCGAGCCCATACACAGAGAAAAAGGCTTACTATAGATAAGAAAATATCATTTCTTGGGTATATTTTCTTGTACCAAGAAAGTACTTTCTTAGATTTAGAATTTGTTCTTGAACCAAGAAAGTCGGCTTTTTTGACAGAAGTAATTTATTTTCTTACATATTAGATTAAAGTAGAGCATGCGCCTTCAAGTTATCCAGAAATTATGTTATTTGTAACATATTTGAACCATTTCTAACCAGTAATCAGTAATCAACGAATCGGTTAAACGGTGAGTGCATTATCACACATTATCACACTGCTCAGTTTAAGAGGTCCTTCACTTACACCTGTGGACGTATAATGAATGAGTTACCTGTTCACATTAAACAGTTATCGACCAGTTCTTTTAAATTTAGTTTGAGGCGATTTCTTCTTTCTGGCGACCTGGTCTTGGCTGCAGAGCGCTAATTTAAACATTAAATTTCGACTGTACTGTTACTGTCTTCTTTGTAATATTATTATTGTTTAGTTTTGGCTTGCATGCGTTGCATTATTTTTTTTTATATTTTCAACAGGCATATCTGGAACAGCAGGTCGCCGAAATGGCTTAACTGAAGGTGTTGCCTATTGGTTAACACTTTATTGTAAAATTGTTTTCTTTGTAAGCTTCTACAGTGTTACTTTGAACCAATAAATTATTATTATTATTATTATTATTATTATTATTTATAATGCTATTATATTTCCGCTTAAATTATTGTTTAGTAGTAAATAACAATATGTATGTTTTATTAGAGTTAGATGAGTTAAAATATCGGATACAATATGGTAGTCATTGTGTAGGGTCACATTTTATACCCGATATAAGCGAAGCTAGTCGAACAGGTTTATTATTTTATTTCTACTAATTTTATTATTTTATTTCTACCAATTTTATTATATTAGTAGATGGACATTACATCACTATAGATACGATATATGAACGAAATCGTAATGTAAGGTTTAAAATACTTTAACACGACTTTCATGAATACAATAATAGTAAACAATGCACGTTGTAAATGCGTCAAGTGTTCTCCGCTTTGAATATCGTTCGAAACATTGTATGCAGTAGTTACAGATATAAGATGTATTTATATGTATGTATGTATATATTATAAGACCATTTGTTCTACTTAGGAAGCAATTAAATGTATCTGACTCTGTTGAAATAAAATTTTCCGATGCGGAAGGGGCCGTTATCGAAAATGAATTCTTACTCCAGTAACTTTAAAATTATGACAAAGGAGTTATACTGCAAGTACTAACAACGCCCGCAGATGATAGAGACGTAGATTTGCATCCAGCTTTGGATTCCACTATTTCTGTAAAAGATGTAAATAAGATATTGCAAATATTATTATAATTTACTATTACTGCATGCAATGTAAAAACATTCTTCATTATTCATAATTATCAGAAATTATTTAGAATGTTGTTAATTTAAAGTATTTGGACATCTGTAAAAAATTGTAATTTCTAGTTTTCTAAAAATTATACCTCGTTGATGCTGTCATCTTTTACAAAGATAACGTCGCATCAGGTAAAATTACATTGAAAGGAAATACAAGGCAAATAGAAATATTAACTATTTACAAGATATAAAAAAATAGGCCATTTCTACCTACTGTAGACATAAGATATAAGTATAAGTATACGTAAATACTATGAAATATATAATATGAAATATCGGCAACTGGATGTGAAGGATAAAATAATGTTTTTATTTCAGTTATGAATTGCTGTTGAACTAAATTCATAATCCTTTTTTAAATAAGGATCTTTGCATGTGTCTCAAAATAACTAACAAGGATTTCTCTGAAAATATGACGATTTCAAAAATAACTCTAACCAGAAAATATAATTTTGCGTTACAAACAAATTTAGTCAAATTTCTATAATAATGAATAATTATGTCGGTCTGTAATAGTGTCCTTAATTCCTTTTATTGGGGGAAGTAACAAATTATCTACTTCAATTAAACTTGTTACGTCATTAGCAATGTGACTTTTGAAATGTGGATAGTCTGCAATATCTCATTCCGAAAGTCCAAGGTCAAAAATCATAGTCATTATTGGTGTAGTAAGCATTTATAGTTGGTGGCACAATGTTGCTGAATAATAATTTTCTAAGGGCGCAACAGTAAACCATTCAGATTATTATTCCATCCTCCGCAAGCTCTAATACACAAAAAAATAATTTCAAGTGGCCTTGCGAGCACCTATATATTAAAAAATACCTGGATTTTCGACCCGCGTTAAAAATTCAACTACCAAATTTTTAACTGTATAGATTCATCAAGAAATCTATAGCAAATGTATTTCTATTATGTTGCAAAAAACTGTTTTGATATATGGCTACCTAGTAATATATATTGATCAAATATAATGAATATTTGTACCATTTCTGATAGGAAGATTTCACTATTAAACAATAAATGTTGTTAAAAAAATCAACGCGTGGTTTGACAGACTCATAAGAGCCAACGAGCAAGAGAAAGGTACAAACTCCTCTGTGTATATACCTACACTCTTCCAATAGAAGGGCACGGTTTTCGTTGATAAGCGCATTATCGTGGGCCTTCCACTATTTTCTCTAATTCAATGGGTTTGCTAAATTACTCGTGCCCTGGCCTAATATATTTTCAACACGGTCTGTTTTGATTAAAAAAACTCGTTTTGCACTCAATGAATACATCACGTCTTTCGTGTTGAACAAACAGCCGGCAAGTTATGGAAGTAAATTTTTCCTTTTCAAGATGCATTTAGTATAATACTACAGCAAGTAAAAAAGGAATTTTGTTTAATTAAATTATTAAATAAATCTTGATCGCCAGCAACATACGGATTAGCACCTATGAACTTCTTCGAAAGTTATGAACCTATAGATAAAATCGTTAATCCATATTTTAAAGCAATATGTACGTAATTGATAAATAGTTTTTGGACAATAATCGTGAGTAGGATTACCATATTAACTTCATCGAAAAATGTAATTAGTGGGATGCGTATCCGCAATTGGTGTTTGCTGTAGCCCCTCCTTAAATTACCAATTAGTATTACTGTAGGAAAACTGAAGTATAAAATCGCAAGTTGTTTATCTATAGCTTCATTAGCAAATTTTCGTTCGGTCTTAATTGTTTGTAATTTTTGTTATTACATTTAAATTTTTAAAAAATGGGAAATCGCAAACGTGGTGCGTATTTGTGCAGACCAAAAAGTCACAAGAAACAGTTGAAACGGGCGCGTTTAGCAAAGCGTAAAAAAGTTGACGATATGGAGATTGCGACCTATTCGGAAAAAGAAGCACCATTCCTTGAGAAATTGAAAAATGAAAATCCAGAAGAAATACAAAAATTAACTGTAGGCCAAAAGAGCCAACACTTTATGGAAAACGATGAGGATCAATTAACTGCATCCAATTTTGGTAGAGCTGCAAAACTAAGAAAAACCACTTAAACAGCGAACACAGTAAAGGCTCTACTTTATGAAGACTTTTTTGGATCTGCGGCAACTCAATACTGCATACAAAATGAAAGCAAAGCATTGGCCGAATTTAAAAACATTTCTGGCTTAGAAGTAAGAAGCTGTGGTCTTTTTATAGACCAGAAATATACGTTTTTAGCTGCATCTCCTGATGGCTTAGTAGGTGACGACGCCATTATTGAAATAAACAGCCCTTATAATTCAAGGATGTTAACACCGAAAGAAGCAACAGAAAATAAACTTATAAAATATTTGATTATTGATAACAGCGGTGACCTGCTATTAAAAAATAATCACAGCTACATGCACCAAGTACAAGGTCAATTGAACATAACCAATAAAAATAAATGTTACTTTATTGTATGGACGCCAAAAGGGTTGTTTTATCAAATTATATACAAAGATGAACATTCTTTGAAAGAAGCAACTTCCCAAACTTATCACTTTTTATAAAAGGGCACTCTTGCCAGAACTAATCGATCCTCGTAAAGTTAGAGACCAGGAATTACGTAATATCTATATTTAAAAATTCTATATTTTACCAATAGCCATATTATACCAATATTTGTGTTAGTATATTATGTTTACTCTGTGGAATAAGAGTGCGATAAGCAGACCGTCCATAAAGCTTCCACCGCAGGAGGTGCTGTAAATCTGTAAACACTTTAGTCAGAATAAAATAAGTTGACACGAGCTATATTTCTTTTAATTTTGCATGTGTTCCACTCATAGTTTATCTGTACTGGGTTACCTCTGTATCTATTGTACTATTTGTTTATTATTTATTACCTGCTCACTATTATACTCTCTAGTCATTATAGACATCTAAGAATATGTCAATAAAATCATCTGTCAATAAATCTGTGAAATCTGAAATTAATTCCCATTTATTATCTATTATTGTAATTTCTAATTCAGACGGGATATTTGTAAATAAAGAAACTACATCTACACTAAATTTGGTACATACATACATAAAAATCTACTAATTCCCAAGAATTTTGTATACTATAAATTGATTTATTCATGATATTACTAAGTATATATGCCAAAACCTTTTCTATAAATAGTTATAATAATAATAATAATAATTCACATTTGGTTATTTCTGTTGAATTTCGTCGACAACGTTTCCCGTAATGAAATCTATCTCTTGTTTAGGAATATGACGCACAAGGAATCTTGCATTTATTTCTCTACCGGTAGTGAGCTATTTGTGTTGCCTACATGCTATTTTACAGTTTTGAAAAATGCCGATTATTTTAATAATTTTGTTACATTATTGCGGAGTTTATAGACAATTTGGAAATATTTTACAAGTGGCATACGAAAGAGAGTGCTCACATCAAGCTACCAACGTGGAGATATTTTCGATATTTATATTTCGGTTAATGTTATTTGAAAAGTTTGATATTAAATCGAGTTGTACGTTTTTAAATGCCCAAACGTTATTTAAAAAAATAATAAAAAATCGCTGTGTCAGTAGACAGATAAAACATAGATGATGCTGAAAAAAATTCATCCACTCTTTCAACTTTAAAATTGGCTCCCAAAACGTGTATCGAAATGTGCATAAAACTGAGTATATTTTGAGGTGATTTTATTGATATATTCTTAGATGTCTATAATGACTAGAGATTATAATAGTGAGCAGGTAATAAATAATAAACAAATAGTACAATAGGCACAGAGGTAACCCAGTACAGATAAACTATTAGTGAAACACATGCAAAATTAAAGGAAGTATAAATCGTTTCAACTTATTTTATTCTGACTAAAGTGTTTACAGATTTACAGCACCTCCTGCGGTGGAAGCTTTATGGACGGTCTGCTTATCGCACTCTTATCCCACAGAGTATACATAATATACTAACACAAATATACCTGCTGACTATTGGTAAAGTATAGAATTTTTAAATATAGATATTACGTAATTCCTGACCTCTAACTTTACGGGGATCGATTAATTCAGACAAGAGTGCCCTTTATAAAAAGTGATAAGTTTGTGTTAACATCCTTGAATTATAAGGGCTTTTGATTTCAATAATGGCGTCGTCACCTACTAAGCTATTAGGAGATGCAGCTAAAAACGGATATTTCTGGTCTATAAAAACCACAGCTTTTTATTTCTAAGCCAGAAATTCTTTCAAATTCGGCAAATGCTCTGCTTTCATTTTGTATGCCGTACTGAGTTGTCGCAGATCCAAAAAGTCTTCATAAAGTAGAGTCTTTACTGTGTTCGCTGTTGAAGTGGTTTTCCTTAGTTTTGCAATTTTACCAAAATTGGATGCAGTTAATCACTTGATCCTCCCTGATTTTTGTAGTTCTTCTGGATTTTCACTTTTCAATTTTTCAAGGAATGTTGCTTCTTTTTCCGAATAGGTCGCAATCCCAATATCGTCAACATTGGCATTTCTTTCAACTACTTTCTTACGCCCTGCTAAACGCGCCCGTTTCTACTGCTTCTTGTGACTTTTTGGTCTGGACAAATACGCACCGCGTTTGCGATTTCCCATTTTTTAAAATTTAAATGTAATAACAAAAATTACGAACAATCAAGACTGAACGAAAATTTGCTAATGAAGTTGTAGATAAACAACTTGCGATTTTACACTTTAGTTTTCCTACAGTAATACTAAGTGGTAATTTAAGGAGGGGCTACAGCAAACACCAATTGCGGATACGCATCCCACTAATTACATTGTTCGATGAAGTTAATATGGTAATCCTACTCACGATTATTGTCCCCATTTATCCATATGATATCCATAGTTCATGATACGTATAAAGAAATAGAACTATTTTTTCCAATAATATTTACAATTTCCAAAAAATATTTATCAATTACGTACATATTGCTTTAAAATATGGATTAACGATTTTATCTATAGGTTCCTAACTTTCGAAGAAGTTTATAGGTGCTAATCTGTATGTTGCTGGCGATCAAGCTTTGTTTAATAATTTAATAGAACAAAACTCCTTTTTTACTTGCTGTAGTACTATACTAAATACATCTTGAAAAGGAAGAATTTACTTCCATTACTTTCCGGCTGTTTGTCCAACACGAAAGACGTTTTATGAGTATTCATTGAGTGTAAAACGAGATTTTTTAATGAAAACAGTCCGTGTTGAAAATATATTAGGCCAGGGCACGAGTAATTTAGCAAAACCATTGAATTAGAGAAGATAGTGGAAGGCGCACAATAATGCGCTTATCAACGAAAACCGTACCCTTCTATTGGAAGAGTGTAGGTATATACACAGAGGGGGTTTGTACCTTTCTCTTGCGCGTTGGCTCTTATGAGTCTGTCAAACCACGCGTTGGTTTTTTAACATCATTTATTGTTTAATAGTGAGATATTCCTATCAGAAACGGTACAAACATCCATTATATTTGAACAATATAGATTATTAGGTAGCCATATATGAAAACAGTTTTTTGCAACATAATATTCAAAGCGGAAGTTAATTTGATTCACATGAAAAGATCCTTATTTAAAAAAGGATTATGAATTTAGTTCAACAGCAATTCATAACTGAAATAAAAACATTATTTTATGCTTCACATCCAGTTGTCGATATTTCATATTATATATTTCATAGTATTTATTTATACTTATACTTATATCTTATGTCTACAGTAGGTAGAAATGGCCTTTTTTATATCTTGTAAATAGTTTATATTTCTATTTGCCTTGTATTCCCTTTCAATGTAATTTTACCTGATGCGGCGTTATTTCAGATTATCACGCCAGCTAAGATTACCTTGCATATTTTTGAATGAGTCAAACACGGATAGCCATCCCGTCCACTATGTTTATCCTTTTCTAGCAAGAACGTCTCGTTTTCTCACACTGTAGCGTTATCGAAGATGAGCGTAATGTCACATTTTGTTAGTAGGCAACTTAATATACAAACATTAGAAATTTATTTTAGGTAAACTCCAGCCTTAAGTATACAGATCTTCGTTAAAAGTCCAGTTTACGTGGCCAGAAAACGCGCATGCGCTTGTCAGCGTTTGTGGAAATCGTTCGGTAATGTTGGTAATATTATCGTTCATTAATCATTATTTTAAAGTTTTTACTTACTTTTTAATTTGCCTATATTACAAAGCGTTTATATTTCAAAATTTGTTTTATTTTACAACACTAAATATTGTTTCAAGTATTCATTAAAACGCAAGTAGAAACTAAGGTTATATAAAAATCATGTAACCTATATTGCCCATCTATTATTACGCATGCGTACCTTCTGGCCAACCTTCGGCTACCTAAACTGCAGTTTTACCGATTTTTTAATACCGTGTTATTTTTAATGATTGTCCTGATAATATCAAGAGTTAAGAGCCACTATCGAATCCGTATACGTAATACATCATCTGACCCGTTGCTCATAATAAGTTTTTGAAAGTTTATATGCGATTGATTGGTTTAAGTTGTGTTATTCCGGTTCTGTTTGTCCACATGAGCTTGTGTTCGGAACTTAGTTTTTGTTTTATTGTGTTCTATTTTTTTGATTAAAATATACATCTATTGTGCTATTTAAAAACAATTTTGAAGGTGATAATAAGAGAATGTACTAAATACTATAAGCATAAGTCTAAAATTTGGTATTTGCAGGTGCATATTAGCTACTCGTTTTAACGTAATTATTGTGTTTACAAAATTTAAGTGTTAGGTTTAATTAAGAGTATGTATACTACTCAAATTATTGTTTAGTGTGCTTATACTACTTTGCTTTCTCTAAATATAGACATGCCAAGGAAGGTATCTTGTGCAGTATTAGAATGCAATAGCAGCATCTCTAAACTGCATTTGTTTCCAAATCCTAAGAAAGAAATGGATAAATTCTTGGAGTGGTTATTTATTAACCCTGAATTGCAGCACAGGGATCCCATTGAGGTATATAAGAAGGAGACAGTGTGTGATCCGCATTTTTACAAGAGCATAAAAGTGCAAATGGCCGATTATATAATATAGCTGTTCTACTGTTATGCCTACCACATGAGAGAAATGGTAAGTTTTGTTAGTATGGCAATGACAATGACAATGTTATTAATTAAGTTGTTACTCATAAGGTAATGGGTTGGGATGCCATGTGCATTATGTTTTTATTTGTTGTAGTATTTATAGACCATAATTACTGCACTACTGAGAATAAATCTGTTGAAGATAATGCCTAGTTTGGTAAGTGTTCATAACACTACTCTGAGAGTGATTGTGTTAATGTAGTGTGGCGACACCAAAAACAATTTACTGAGAACCCACAGTTCCAAGTATTTTCTCTCTAAAGTTGTGTATTTCAGAAACCATTCAATTGTCATCAACGTCAGAGGTAATGGATGTTGAATTGGATACATCTATGCCATCCATGTCACAATTATCTAATATAGAATTGCATTCCAGCAAATATGGTAAAGTTAACACTTTTTATCAACAATATTACATACTTGTATAATGAATGTAGTTTTATCAAATACTATGCAATTGCTTTATTGTTACTTCTTTGCTTGTTACTATTTTCATCTTGTTAAATATCATATACAATCAAATACATCACCACGAAAGGTGAATACTGATTTGTACGAACCAGTACCATCTACTTCTGGATTACAGAGTATGGAATTGAACTCTAGTTGTGAAAAAGGCAAAACTTATGATCATTAGTACAAATATCATTTGAAGTACTGATAAACAATTTTATCTAGTATTGAAATTATGTCTATCAGTTTCTTCTTTTTGTTTGCAATGTATCATGCTATTTAATATGAGGATTATATTATTTGCAGAATCATCAAGGATCTTAAAAAGAAGAAGAGGATACACATGTACCTTATTATTTAGAAAAAAATCACCGACACAGATTTAAAAGGAAAGGGAGTTTAAAACAATATCTCGAAATATTTCCTGTATGAAAAAGAAACAGTTGAATTTGAAAGCACAGTTAAAATTAGCAAGCAATGTTGCTAATACTAAACTGTTTCAAAAGATGGATAAATGGAGTCCAGCAGTCGGGCGTTTTTTCAAGAGCCAACTTCAAATTTAGGCAGAAAAGCCACTGGGAAACGTTTTTCAATTGATGAAAAAATTCTTTCCGTCACTTTATATAAACAAAGTGGTAAGGGGTATAGATTCTTATCTTCTTTGTTTGCATTGCCTACAAGAAAGACAATGATGGCCCTGCTTAATAGAATAAAATTAAATCCAGTCATTTAAAATGTATGGCAAATACATTGAAAGAATGTGAAAAGTATTGCATACTTGTCTTTGACGAGATGGCTTTACACTCACATTTAAATTGGAACCTCGCAGAGGATATTGTGGAGGGATTTGAAGATTTTGGGGACATCAGAACTAGTAAAGTAACGGACCACGCCTTAGTCTTTTTACTACGTGGTGTGTTTAAGGCCTGGAAGCAGCCTATTTACTATGGTTTTTGTGAAAGTACCACAAAGACACTTTCATTAAAAAATATTAGAAACGTCATCAAAGAAGTGCAAAAAGTAGGTTTGACAATATTGGCATGTGTCTGTGATTAAGGTGGCACTAATGTAGCTGCCATAAACAGCCTAATGGAAGACACCAGACGAACGCACTTGCAGAAGCAAGAAGAAATGCGTCATAAGAATACCTTCGAAGTAAATGGGTCGAAAGTAATATTTTTGTATGATCCTCCACACCTGCTAAAGAGCATCAGAAACAACTTTCTCGACAAAGACATAATATATGTTAATAATGAGAAACAGTTATGTAGAGCCTCATGGCAAGACATTCTTCTGGCATACAAAATAGATGCCCCATCTGGAATGTTAAGACTAATGCCTAAACTAACAGATTTTTTTTGCCTGATCGCGTAAAACAAAAAAAAAAAAAAAAGATAGTATCTCTATGCTCGCAAGTATTAAGCGTGAAGACCGCATCTGCAATTAGACGCGTGAGTCTAGATGGTAATATTTCCTCTTTTCATATTTTGTTGTTACAGGCAGTCGTACAATTGATGGTAGAGCTACTATGAGAGCAGAAGGAGTTCAAACGGCAGAATTATTGCTATTCTTCGATCGATTTTTTGATTCAGTAAATGGTGGTACAAGATTGTTTAAAGGTGGTAAGACATTAAGATGTGGAGTGACACGAAATTCTGCACATTTGAAATTTTGGCAAAGAGGCGTGATATTTTTAGAAAATATGTACTTTCTTACGAAAGACAATAAGAAAGTGACACCACCATCCTTGAAGCACTGGATAGTTACGCTGAAAAGTTTCCAAGCTCTGTATAAGCAAATTATATGGGAACTTAGGATGCCGTACTTTTTACCCCGTGTTTTAATCAAGATCCTCTGGAGAACTTTTTTGGACAGTTGCGACAACATACAGGTCGTAACGTAAATCCTACCTGTGCAGCATGTGGCAATTATTATAAGATGCTGCTGGTTAATAATTTTGTCTCCAGACATTCAATATCCTCCAATTGTGAGGAAGATGCTAGTGGGGACTACCTAAATACAAGAAAGGCATTTCGCAGCCAAATCGATGATACCAATTACCTTGAAAATATAGCGCCAATTACGAACGTCGAGCTTTATAAGTGGATATATCTTAAAAAATAGTGTTGGTGCGCATAGGTAATTGCGAAAAATGTAAACGTGGCGTCCTTATCTCAGAACATCAACAACGCCACAGTTTCATCGCCGCTACGGAGTATACGGAAATAGAGCAATTGCATTATTACCATGATGAATTTCTGGGAAATTTGAAATATATATATAAGATGTGTATGTCTCTGCTGCCTATAATTGCATTTAACTAAAATTTATATCAACATTTATATGTTACTGTCAGTAAATACATTAGATTGGACTATTTGATTAGATGTCCAGAGCATGGAAACAATTTTTCTGATGTAACAATTAAACAACACAAGATTCTTAAATGGACAAGACTCGCACAATACTTTAATTTATATTTGTCAGGTTGAAGCTCTAATATAAAAAGTATGAAACTATTTAATGTTATTTTTTTCTTACCTTTTTTATATGTCTCATTTCCAAGTCGAATTTCTGTGGATTTGTTGAATAATTTTGTGAAATTGCTTTACTTTTGGTAGCATTATAGTTGTTGTAATTTGATTAATATGTATATGTATTTCAGTAGTATATATTTGTATAGTAATTTCATGAACTTATATAAAACCATGAAACTGAATATTATAACGAAACATAATTAATCGGGCTTAAAATTTTAGATAATCAAAGATACATTATTTGGGTGATTGGGTCAGATTTATATCTGACTGAATCGCCAAAATAATTTATCTTTGATTATGTGAATATATTTTAAAAATCACAGTAACTTTTTTAATTATCCCGCGCATTTAAGATAACGTATTTAATTCAAGGGAAATTCGCGGAGATGGCGCGCAAAACCTATATCCCAACGTTTTAACATTGGGTTTCTATTATCCTCTATTATCTCTGAATTTCCCCATATTTGTGCCCATATCTACCGACATGGCTGTCACTTTTCGTACGTGCACCATGTGTAATTTTGGGTTTTATAGGAACAAGTTTTTACGTTTGCTAGTTTTTTCTCAAGGCTAAACGTGTTTGCCGGTTTTTTCCGTTACCTACTTAAAATAACGGCAAAATTGGAGATTCTATAGTGGTGATATCGATACATCACAACTTTTACACGGGCGATATGTACGATAAGTTGCATAATCATATTGTGGCTAGAGGATACCACGACACTGCACAACGTGTCATTTAAATGGAAGTAAATATTGGGGTGAGGACTGAGGATCAGGACAATCATTAAAAGATCTCCCAGTATAAGTAGTCACCCCAAAACTTGCAAAATATTTATTTACAGAAGAATCCCCAGATATGACAAAATATACTTACTGATTTCAAAATTTAATTACTATGTGGTACATTATTTAAAAGAAAAATTTGTCAGGCATTCATAATTTTTATTCAGGTCAAAATAAAACACTGACCTTTACGTCAACATATGTTCCCTAATTTTTGATACATCTCACTGACTATCTTAAAAAATTAATTTGCCAAATATATGGCGTAATTAACTTTATTATAAATTCCTGTATGTATAAATATAAAGTAGTAACTGTTATATTAGCATGTATAGTATAAGTGATGTATGTATAATAGCCAATAGAATATGTGAACGTGTATGGAGCATAGCGACACAGAAAATGTCCGACGTGTAACATGTATGTAAGTACAAATGTAGATTGTGATGTAGATTAATGAATAAAGATATTCAAATAAAATATAGAGTTATCATATAAACTAACACTATGCCTATAATATGGTGTCAGGTGGAACATAATAAATTGAAGATTTAAGATAAAGAAAGTTGGAATATTCTTATCACTAGTAGGAGATAAAGCTATGCTTAAATATGATAGATTTAAATTAAAACAGGAGGAAAAAACAACATTAAACCATGTAATTTCAGCTATACGAGCAAGATTAGTATCGAAAAAAATTTTATTTATGAACGTGCAATATTTAACTCGTGTAATCAAAATATAGATGAAAGCTTTGATGATGATTATCCTTCCTATACTCACGTCAAAATGAAAGACGTATATTATACTATATAAATCGGTCTCACAGACCGTATGCGTGAGTATAGGAAGGTTATAGAAAACTAGAGAAATTAATAGAAAATTGCGAATTTAAAGATTTTAAAGATGATTTACTAAGAGACAGGATAGTTTTAGGAATACGAAATAAAGAGTTACAAAGAAAATTAATGCTGAAAACAGATTTAACTCTGAAAGATACATTAGATATGTGTAGAATAGATGAACTCACAAACAAACAAATCCAAGATATAAATGCTGAAACTGTAAACAAAATTTCACATGAGAAACGATGTAAATTTTGTGGGTATACACACAGCTTTATTAAAGGGAAGTGTTCTGCACTTGGTCAGCGACGCAGAATATGTAATGGTAAGTATCATTTTCATAGAGTTTGGAAGAAAAATCAGAAAAAAGAAGAACAAACAGGATTGGAAAAGAAGAAAGAAAGAGCAGTGAAGAGTGTAAAGACAGTAGAAGAAACACAGGAAGAATCAGATGATGGACAAGCAAATAGGTTTGATATATGCAGAATCATAGACAATACTGATCATGGAGGTACTGTAGAAGCAGAATTGGAATTCAAATTAAATGGCAAAATTTTGAAGTGCCAGGTAGATACAGGTGCTAATGTAAGTTTGGTTGGGTACAAATATTTGTGTAAAATACTTAATAATCAGGATATAGAGCTTGAGAAATCCAATCATACTTTACACAATTTTGGCGGAGGAAAGATACCTGTCATAGGGCAGCATATCTTACTTTGTAAATCCAAAGGTAAAAATTATAGATTACATTTACAAGTAGTTGATGTGAATCATGGCATTCTGCTGTCAACTTCTGCATGCACGAGTATGTGTCTCATAAAGCATTGCAATTCCATCATTGATAACATGAAACGAGATGCTACAAATATTATTTCAAAATATAATGAAGTGTTTCAGGGTTATGGCTGTTTCAAGGAGGAAGTTAAACTCGAAATTGATCCGGAGGTTAGATCCGTCAAAGTCCTCGTAGAATACCAGTTGCTATTAGAAAGGATTTGCGAAAAGAAGTAAACAGATTGGAACAGGCAGGAGTTATAGCCAAACAAGAAAACCACGCAGATTGGATAAGCAATATTCTAATGGTAAAGAAACCGAATTCGTTTAGCATTCGTCTAGACCCTATTCCTCTAAATAAAGCTCTAATACGACCAAATTATCAATTTCAAACGATTGATGAAATGTTGCCTGATCTAGAAGAGGCGAAAGTATTTTCTTTAGTTGACACAAAGAAAGGCTTTTGGCAAGTAAAATTGGATAAGGCTAGCAGTTTATTAACGACGTCCTGGACTCCTTTTGGTCGATACAGATGGTTGAGAATGCCTTTTGGTATTAAATCTACACCTAAAATCTTCCAAATGTATATGAACCCATTACTTAGGAATATAAAGGTATTAAAGTATTAGCTGATGATATATAAATATATGGAAGGTGTAAAACAAAAGACGAAGCGATCATGGATCATAATAGAAATTTAGAAACTTTACTGTGCAGACTGAAAGAAAGTAATTATAAATTAAATCATGATAAATTACGATTATGCGTTAGCGAAATAAAATTTTATGGGCATATTCTTACTGACGAAGGAATAAAACCAGACGAATCTAAGATCGAAGCTATCTTAAAGTTTAAACATCCGAATAATAAGGAAGATTTACTCAAGTTTCTTGGGATGCTAAATTATTTAAGTAGATATATTAAACATCTAAGCTCGAAGGTATTTCACTTAAGAAAACTGACTCACGAAGACGTTGCTTGGAAATGGACAGATATAGAAAATTCTGAATTTATAGACATTAAGAAAATTGTAGCTAAAGCACCTACCTTAAAATATTTCAACGTAAATGAGGCAGTCATAATTGAATGTGACGCTAGTAAACATGGCCTAGGTGTTGCTCTTTACCAGAATGATAAAGTTATAGGATATGCATCCCGAACATTGACCAAGACCGAACGAAATTATGCACAGATGAAGAAAGAATTACTTGCTGTAGTTTTCGTATGTGTGAGATTTGACCAGTTAATTACAGCAAACCCGAAAGTAACTGTTAGAACAGATCATAAGCCGCTACTAAACATTTTTAATAAACCATTGATTAAAGCTCCAAAAAGACTACAGAAAATGATGTTGCAACTTCAGAAATTTAATCTGTACTTAGAATTTATTTCAGGAAAAGATAATAAAGTAGCAGACACTCTGTTAAGAGCTCCGGTGGAAACATCGACGTTGGATAACAACAAAGAGGTTTACAGAATTTTAGATAACAATTTCAAGAATTTTGAACAGATTAACATTCAACAACAAGTAAGTATATCAAATGAGATACTAGATGTTGTACGAGAAGAAACTATTAAAGACCCAACTTCAACTAAACTGAAATTCTATATACAAATTTGGATGGCCAAAATATGTAACGCAAGTACCAGATGATATAAAAATATTTTAGTTTCAAAAATGAATTATCGAAGAAGAAGAAGACCTCATTGTTAAAAATGATTGTATTGTTATTCCTTTCAACCTAAGAAAAATACTTATCAACAGAATACACTTAAGTCATCAAGGCATAGAATACTGTGTAAATATAGCTAAAAACGTTTTTGGCCAAATATGGTAACGGAAATTACAAACAAAATAAAAGTATGTGAGATCTGTACTAAACATCAATCTAGTCAAAGAAAACCAGAGATGATGTCGCATCAAATACCATCATATCCTTTCCAGCAAATATCAATGGATGTATTTTTTATTCAATATCAACAAAGAAAAGTATTGGTAACAGTAGATCACTACTCCGACTTCTTTGAAATGGACTTCCTACAGGACCTAACGCCGCAAACGGTTATAGGTATATGTAAGAAGAATTTCAGGCGTCATGGTATTCCGAAAATAGTATGCACCGACAACGGTACAAATTTTGTGAATCAAAAGTTTTAAAATTTCAGTAAAAACTGGCATTTTAAGCATACGACCTCATCTGCTAATCATCAACAAGGCAATGGTAAACCCAAGCAACACTGAAAATCGCGAAATATTTAATAAAAAAGGTGGAAGATTTGTGGTATGCTTTACTGCATTTAAGAAATACTCCAAATAAGATAAATTTCAGTCCAGCAGAGAGAATATATTCGAGAAGAACACGAACGAGTATCCCATGTATTACATGTACATGTATTACAAGAAATCTGTTACTCAAACCTATACAAGACGTTACAACACGCATAGAAACGAGGAAGAAAATAAGTAAGAGTAATTATGACAGAAAAGCAAAAAGATATCCACTGTTAAAGATTGGTCAACCAGTATACATACAACTAAATGGGAAAACATGGTCAAATGGAAAACTAGGGAGAAAATTACCAGATAATTCATACATTGTTAATGTACAGAGAACATCTTACCGACGAAGTCAATGCGAAGTAAAACCAAAGCAAGAGAAGACAGACAACAGCGAGACAGTTCTTGTGCAAAACGCTGATGTTGAAATGAGTGAAGAGCCTACAGATAACCAGATTAAATCCGAAGAAGAAGCAGTCCCTAATTGGGAAAACGGTCCTGACGAGGATACACTTGTCAACGAGAGTCCTACCCCAACAGCACGACCGGAACGAAGACGACAACTACCAGCAAAATACAAAGATTATATAATGTAATGTTAAAAAGGGAAAAATGTTATATTAGCATGTTAGTATAAGTGATGTATGTATAATAACCAATAGAATATGTGAACGTGTGTGGAGTATACCGACACAGAAGATGTCCGACGTGTAAACATGTATGCACGAATGTAGATTAATGAATAAAGATATTCAAATAAAATATAGAGTTATCATATAAATTAACTCGATGCCTATAACACTAACGTAATTTTTAAATTGAATAATAAATATAGCTTATAATAATATATATAATAATAAATGAAGCTTCTAGTGATGACAACAAATTAACCGAAAAAGATGAACAAAAACGATGGATTTTGATCTGAAACTGTGGAAAATGTTTTGGAATATATTGTCAGCTCTGCTTCTGCTTCTAAGATGCTAAAAAAATGTAAGCGAATGGTATTTGCGATACAGAATCGCATAGTTCACTTGCATCATGAGAAGCCATGCACAATAGTGTATACCAATTAAAATATCCATAGTGCACATGCGCATACATTATTTAACGAAAGACATCAATATATTAGAACCAGAAAATCTTACTTTGTGTAATGTGTGGTATTTCAATAACAAAAGGTACAATAACGTGGGTACATAATGAATAGTTGCAACGTGATTGCAATGACTCTAAGTAACTGACAGTAATTGTGAGTGTCGCCAGTAAGGTAGGCAACACACTTTCGATTAATGCATATTATATAACATCTCCCTTATATATATACATATATATATATAAACAAAACCAAAACATAAATAGTTTAACTAAAGGTTAGAACGACAGTACATTAAATTTTATAGAACATCGCCATTAATCCTGCTCGCATTTTCTGCAAATGTTAAATTGTACTTATCGAAGTACGTATTCGAAGACGGTTTCAAATCCCGTCCGTTCCGTCCATATTCACCTTATTATGTATGACCTAGGCGTATTGTATTTCGAAATTACCCTGCCATGGCTCCATTCTCTTCTTATCCTCATCGTAATATCTTGTCCAATCTCTAAAGGTTTCAAATCTTTTGCATGCTTATTAAAATATTTTGCTGTTGCTTTTTGATCATTTTCCTTGCGTTGTTTCACATCTGCTCTACTTTCGGGTTTAAAGATTTCGTTTGATTTGGCAACCTAGTTCTGATGTTTCTGCTGGACATAGCTTGCGCTGTCGAAACTCCAGTAGATTTTATTGGTGTGCTTCTGTATATCGTGAGTATTTCATAGATATCGGTTTTTAAAATAAATTCTTTTAACATATTCTTTGCTATTTATACACATCTCTCCGCCAATCCATTTGCTTGTGGAAATCTAGGACTTGTCGTTAACTTAATATCCTATGCTTTACCAAATTCATTAAAATCGGCACTTTTAAATGGCATATTGTCTGAAATGATTTCTAGCGGAATGCTATTCCTAGCAAAGATTTCTTTGTTTCACGATAACTTCTCGAGCTGTTTTTGAATTAATCTGGATTATTTCCAACCAATTCGAATAATAGTCTATAACGATTAGAAAACTCATTCTACCAAATTCTAGGATATCTGTAGCTATCTTCTCCCATGGTCTATTTGGAATTGTATGAGATAGTAGTGATTCCTTTTCGTTTTTCCTTTGAAACTTCTCACAAACGGAACACTCCTGTACTATTTGTTCTATATCTCGATTTATACCCGGCCAATATATAACAGATCTAGCTCTCATTTTTTAAATACCTTGATGTCCCGCATGTATCTGGTTTAATATTTCTTTTCTGAATGTTGTTGGAATTAACAATTTATCTCCTATAAAAATAAATCCATCATTTACTGTGATTTTTGATTGAAATTTCCAATAAGGTTTAGCTAAATTACTTACTTTCTTTTTGTTTCTGGGCCAACCTTCTTTATTGTGTTTCAGGATTTCTTTAAAACTATCATCTTTTAGTGTTTCTTCTTTAATACGGTCCTGTTCCTTTTGGCTAACGGCCAAATGCTTTGCAACACTGTGAACTACCGTTTCCAAATCAACATCATCTTCAATAAGATCTTGTAAGAAAAATCAAGAAAGCACATCTGCAACATACATTTTCTTTCGAGGAACATATGTAACTGCATAGTCATATTTTAATAATCTCAACATTATGCGCTGCAGTCTATTAGTAATTATATGTACTTCTTCTTTCATAATAACCTCAAGTGGTTTATGATCACTCTGGATTAGAAGTTTTTGACCCTATACAAAATGATGAAATTTTCCCATCTCAAAAACAATCGCTAGTAATTCTTTTTCTATTTGTGCATATCTTGTCTCAGTCTCGGTTAAAGGTCTTGATACATATCCAATGGAATCTTAATTCTGCATTAGACAAGCTCCTAATCTATTCTGAGATGCGTCGGCTTGTAGTACGACTAGCTCGGTAGGATTGAAATATTTCAATACTGGTGCTTTAATTAAACATTCTCTAAGTAATTTAAATGATTTTTCTTGTTCTATACTCCACGTAAATAGAACATCTTTCAATAATTTTCTTAATGATGCCTTAATTTCGGACAAATTCGGAAAATAGTTTGAAAAATAATTTATTATTCCTAAGATTCTCCTTAGCTCATCTTTATTGCAAGGTGGTTTCATAACAACTATACTTTTAATTTTATCCTTATCAGGCTTTAATCTGTCTTCACTGATTACATGACCCATAAATTTAACAGATTTAACTTTAAATTGTAGTTTTTCTTTATTAAAAATAATATCCTGTGCTCTTGCAGTGTCTAGCACTTTTTTCAAAATTCTATCATGTTCAGTTGTGTCTGAAATTATTATATCATCGAACAGTACCTGAACATCCTCTGTGGTACTAAATATCTTTGTTTTAATCTTTGGAATACTTCTGGAGCTGATCGTATACCGAATGGAAGCCTCTGAAATTTATATTTACCAAAGAGAGTATTACATGTACATAAATCTGAACCAGCTTTACCTAACTTTATCTGCCAAAATCCAGAACTCATATCAATCACAGAAAATATTCTTTTGTTGTTCAGTCTAGAAGCAATTTTTTCAGATGTGGGGATAATGTGAGATTCTCTGATAATTGCCTTATTTAGATGTTTCGAATCTAAACAAAGACGTAGTTCGCCTTATTTTTTTCTACTATAACAAGATTATGAACCCAATTTGTATGATATTTTACTTTCGCTATAACACTTTGACTTTCCATTTGATCCAAAGTTTTTTTAATTTTGTCTCTAATGATAAGCGAATTCTTGTGGGAGGATTTATAACGGGTATAACTTCAGGATCAATGACAATATGATATTTTTCCTTTACCTGACCTAATCCACTAAACACGTCTTTATAGTCTCTCAAAATATCAGTTGCACTTAAATCGTCTTTTACAAGATCTACTTTTTGATTAATTCTAACTTAGTGCATGCAATGAGTCCAAGTAGAGGTTGTGATGCTACATTGCTTTCTACAAAATCTACATTTATTTGTTGATTATTTGCTGCACAAACTAAATTTACTTTGCCTATTGCCTTTGTTTTGTAGTTACCATACCCTACTAAAGTAATATTGGACATATGTAACTTTATATTTGGATTTTTTACATTAACTTATCACTAGGCTTAGGATAAATATGCACTTACATATCTGCATATGCAAATGCATGTTTTAGGTATTTTTTTTTCGATAAATGCATATTTTCATTCTTCAGAGCATTAATGCATCTTTTCTGTTGAAATTACAAATATGCTATTATTTCCTGTTTCGAAATGTAAAGATATATTTTGTAGGAGATAATTAAATAATCTTCTAAACTATTAAATAAGCACTTAAAAATTAAATGGTTCCTTAGTAATTATTTCTCATTATTTGTTTACCGACTTAATTGCAGGTAATCCTCTTAATATTTACAAGTATTGTGGGTTCAGAATAATTAATGTACCTGTTTAATAGTTTATAGTACTATACATAGTTCAGTAATAGTTCCATACTACCTGGAAATATTAAGGGGATTACCGAGAATGATGTAGGACAACGAACTGTACTTAAATTTACCAGACTGTTACATATTTCAATATAATGTACTAATTGCGCATTTTTGCAGCTATTTGATTCTACAGAAGTAGACAACTTGTTTTGCCACAAACTCCTGTAGTAGCTACAATCGCGCACTCGGCTAGTCCGCCGTGGGAAAATTGTGCTTAATTAGAAAACTACTTTTACTATTCGCAGACATGCGTTTCGCGGTCATACCGCTCATCAGTGCGACTGTGTGAAGTAGTTTTCGTTTCTATAGAAGCTCTATATAAGCCCGGGTGTTAGATGTTCGTACATATGAGAGTTCAATTACTAAATTCGGCCATAATGTACTAATTGCGCATTTTTTCAGCTATTTGATTCTGCAGAAGTAGACAACTTGTTTTGCCACAAACTCCTGTAGTAGCTACAATCGCGCACTCGGCTAGCCCGCCGTGGGAAAATTGTGCTTAATTAGAAAACTACTTTCACTATTCGCAGACGCGCGTTTCGCGGTCATACCGCTCATCAGTGCGACTGTGTGAAGTAGTTTTCGTTTCTATAGAAGCTCTATATAAGCCCGGGTGTTAGATGTTCGTACATATGAGAGTTCAATTACTAAATTCGGCCATAATGTACTAATTGCGCATTTTTTCAGCTATTTGATTCTACAGAAGTAGACAACTTGAAAGTAGTTTTCTAATTAAGCACAATTTTCCCACGGCGGGCTAGCCGAGTGCGCAATTGTAGCTACTACAGGAGTTTGTGGCAAAACAAGTTGTCTACTTCTGTAGAATCAAATAGCTGCAAAAATGCGCAATTAGTACATTATGGCCGAATTTAGTAATTGAACTCTCATATGTACGAACATCTAACACCCGGGCTTATATAGAGCGTCTATTGAAACGAAAACTACTTCACACAGTCGCACTGATGAGCGGTATGACCGCGAAATGCGCGTCTGCGAATAGTGAAAGTAGTTTTCTAATTAAGCACATCTATGAAGATGCCAAAAGAAAAAAGGTGTGTAGGTGCCATCTTAAATCAATTTGTAAAAGACTATAGTGATTTTACAACAGATGGGAGTGTGCTATTTTGTAAATACTGCGAAGTTCAAGTTAAAGGTAAAGAAGTTTCAAGTGACGCAGCATCTCCAAACAGGCAAATAAAAAATCGTAAAAGGGGAAATAACGAACGACAAATGTTCATTTCCAGTTTACCGACGCCTGGACCTAGACACTCGGTATTCTCTGAAGAACTTTGTACGGGTTTTATTTGCGCTGACATTCTGTTAGTTAAATTAGAGAATAAAGTTTTTTGCAATTTTATGGAAAAGTATACGAAACAGCATTCCAGGCGAGTCAACATTACGAAAATATTGTTTCCGATTTGTATAACACAACATTAAACAAATTAAGAGAAAAAGTATTCAACAACAATTCTGAGTTTATTGTGGCCTTCTGGGAATTTATATGAACAAGTACTACTGGTTTGTAGTGATGCGAACCATATAATAATAATAATGATAATAATAATAATGATAATTTATTTCAACCTTTTGACTGTAAACAGCATAGGTCAAGTCTATAATTTTTACATAAAATAAAAAATACAAAGAAAAATATTTTTTTTTATAATGAATATCATTCCTACATATCCTTGTATATATATAAGGTCGTTATCATGTATATAAACAAAAATACGAAGCATCTATACAAGTATATAAAAGTAAAGAACAAACAGTGTCAATCAATTATACAACAACAACACACAAACCAACATCAACATTAATACAAACAAACACTAAATATCAAAGTCCCGTAAATATTCCTCCAAAGAATAATAAGCCTTAGAGACCAATAACTTTTTAACATCCCGTCTAAACACATCTAGGGAGAGAGAGATTTATACTCAACCGGCAGTCTATTGTACACAATGATAGCCCGGTACCCAGGAGTCTTTTCTGAAAATGTCAATCTGTGCCTGGGTATTTCCAATAACTGATCATTACGAGTGCTATACTCATGTGTTTCGTTTAATTTCCCGAAAGAGCTGCAATTTTCTTTGACATATAGCAACAGTTGATAAATATATACACATGGTACGGTCACAATTGACATATCTTTAAATATGTTTTTGCAACTCGTTCTAGCACTAACTTTGCTCATCTGTCTAAGAGCTCTTTTTTGAAGTCGAAAAATTCTGACTGTGTCCGCTGATCCACCCCAGACGAGAATCCCATATGTAACCAGTGAGTGAAAATGAGCAAAGTAGTACATTCTTAAAGTATAGGTATCTACATTAGACCTTAGTTGACCTACTGCATAACAAATACCAGTCAATTTTCTTGCCAAGCGATCAATGTGCTCACCAAATGAGCAGTTCTCATCAATATATACGCCCAGAAACTTTGTCGAGCTGACTTGAGCAATACTGTGGTCATTTATCTCAACCAAATGTGAAAATTTGCTTTCGCGCTTGTTAGCACTAAATTCTATAAAATTAGTCTTTGTACTGTTCAAGTACAACCGATTGTCCTGATAATAGCTATTAATAGTATTAACCGAATTCTCTACGGCAACTCGCACATTTCCATGTTTATTGCATGCCACCAATAACGAAATATCATCTGCATACATAACCATTTCCAGGTCTGGAGCATCATTGATATATAAAATGTATAAAAGAGGGCCCAGAACACTACCCTGTGGGACGCCTCTTCTCATTTCTCGCAAATCCGATTGTATTCCTTTTATTTCAACATAATGCGATCGATTTTTCAGGTAGGACTCAAACCACTCCAATGCCAAGCCCCTAATACCATAGCGTGACAACTTTTCTAGTAAAATATTGTGACATACTAAGTCAAAAGCTTTACTTAAATCTATGAAAACTCCCACACGAGTGTCCGTCCCCCACACAGTTGTATTCATTATTCATGAATTTGGTTACTGCACCTATTGTTGAATGTCCTTTACGAAAACCAAATTGATTTTTATTTAAAATATCTGTAATGAATCGAGAATAGTTTATTAACGACAACAGTTTATTAAAAGACGTTACAATTGATTACAATACGTTCGCGTTGACAAAAGATACAGACGCCATACATACGCTTACAGTTGGTTCTATATATTTTTCAGTGTTACCAACAGACTTTTTTATTATCACCAACTTAGACTAAATCCTACGCCCCCTTAATAAAACAAAGTCTATTATCACTTTAGTCCTAATTCTTTAACTAACTCTTCGAATTTGCGTTTTGGGAGTGCCTTGGTCATAATATCGGCAATTTGATGCGCACTTTGTACATATTTTACCTTTATTTCTTCGTCTTGAACCAAATCACGAACAAAGTTGTGTCTAATGTCTATATGTTTGGTCCTCTTGTGTAAAATTGCATTTCTTGTCAGGTTAATACAGCTCTGATTGTCTTCAAAAATCTCTATAGCTTCATCCATCTTCAATCCGATCTCTTGTAAGACTCTTTTAATCCATATCACCTCAGTACATGCTTCGCTTAACGCCACATATTCCGCCTTTGTGGAGGACAATGCAACTGAGTCTTGTTTCTTTGATGCCCACGCGCATAGACATCCATATACGTAATAGAGATATCCGGTAGTAGATTTCCTATCCTGTTTGTCCGAGCCCCAATCAGCATCTACATATCCATGCAATACTTGCTCACTTATGTTTCTGTCGTATATGAGCTTATAGTCTAAGGTCCCTTTCAGGTATCTTAAGATTCTCTTTAGGTAAGCCCAGGTTTCAGGGTTAGGTTTATGTTGGAACCGACTCAAGTATGTTACCGCGTAGCATATATCTGGCCTCAAACACATGGTTGCATATAGCAAACATCCTATTAACTGTCTGTGAATAGTTTCGAGTTTTTTATCTTCGGTTTC
>CM076092.1:27974059-28050795 GCA_038088585.1 Chrysina gloriosa
ATTCTGTTTTCCAAAATAACATTTTTGTAACGCCCACTGAGAGTTTATTTTTTGTCAAATTAGGAGAAACTAAATCACTACAAGTTTGTCACTTAAGACAAAAAGTCACATTTAGAAACATTGTTTCAATCTTGCCGTGAGCAGATTAACAATCAAATTAAGTCATTTTTCAGTTTCAACGCGGTCGGGAGCCGGTTAACTGAACACATGTAAATTTAAATTCACCGCTTACTAAAATTATTTATTTGTAAGGTGTACATAGTATCATTTATTTCTCTTTTTTTGTGTAATATACTGTTGAACTAAACAGTGCATTATTTCCGCGCAACCTACACTTTAAATTAAGCGAGTGCAGAACAAATTACCAGCGCAGTCGATCGTTTCTGTAACCAGCTGAAACGAAAGACATCTCCTACAAACCAGGAGGAGCAAACAATTTTGTTTGTTCATAATTTTTGATATGAGAAGAAGAATGAAAAAAACATATGGTGCGTTTTGAATGGAAGAAATGTCCCGTGACGAGACCCAAACCAGCGATCTCGTGACTATCGCACCTGATCGCACCAAAACGCTATCGACTAGGACACGAGTCCAATTGACAACCGTATTATATCTAGTGGATTTAAATGGGGGTGAAACTTCAACATCGATTATCTCGGTAATTTATGAACGTTGCGTCGAACTATTCCAAAATATTCTTATTTAAGGTCCAAACTACACGTACCACAAATATCAAAAATTACAAAAATCCGATTACCTTACCTTCTCCTTGTCAGATGATGATCTACCATTAACTGCAGTGAAGGAAAAGCTACTTTCTGAAGACAATCAGCAAGAACTTATTGAAATCAGAAACACTTTGCAACAAATTTCGTGTGATAATCATCAGCATTACGAAACTGAACATAACGAATGGATTGATGGAGATGACGACCTTTACCTCTACATAGCGATGATAGTGTTTCACATGCTGAAACTGTTATAGATGAACCAAAAGTGAAACATGAAGAAGCAATCAGCAGTTTTAACACTTGTATAAAATGGGCTGAAGATAATGGAGCCCAATTAGGAACCCTGAACATACTTAGGCTAATGCGAGAACGAGCAATGGAAGCTAAACAATTGAAATGCCGACAAGGAAAAATTACAAACTTTTTTAACTAAATTATTTAATATGTTTTACAATCTGTTTTCCTGTTAGTGGTGCTTTAAGATGTTATGATACTGAATTACAACTTATGCATTATGTAGTAATGTATTTTTTTGCTGAAAATCTATTATTTTAACAATGACTCAGTAATCCTAATTTTCTGATAATCCGAATCATCCATGTTTTAATTAATTCGAATTAGCGAGTTCCCACTGTATAATAAAAATAAAATAGTAATAATAATAATAATAATAATAATAATCATATATATATAGCAGCGTTCACAGGCGTTCTAGGCCCATTGCTTTGTAAAATATTTCCATTTTTCCCTGTTCCTTGCAATTATTCTCCAGTTCGCGGATCCTTTCTCTGCCAAGTCTTCATTCACTGCTTCTCACCATTTTTTCCTCGGTCTTCCCCTCCTTCTCTTTCCCTCCGGGTCTCTCCATCCTATATCTTTCACTATTCTGTCCTCCTGCATTCTCTCCATATGACCCGCCCACTGCATTCTTCGGGCTTTAATTGCTTGTGTTATACATGGTTCGTTGTATAGTGCATAGATATCATCATTGGTGCGTCTCTCCCACATGCCGTCCACCTTCTTCCCTCCGAAGATCCTTCGAAGTATTTTCCTCTCCCATATCTCTAACTTTGTTTGTGAGCTTTTTGTCAACGACCATGTTTCGCAACCATATAGCAATGTCGGTCTCAAAACGGTCTTATACAGTTGTAATTTCGATCTCGTTGATATATTCTTGGATTTTAATATGTTTGAGATTCCCCCGCGCATCTGTTGCTCTTAGCTATCCTTAAGTTTATTTCCGTTTATTCTTTGCATTTGTTGTCTATCAAAGTTCCTAGGTACATATATTCTTCCACTTCCTCAAATTCGTATAACTCCCTATCTCTAGCTTGGACGCGTAGTTTCTGTTTTCCGTTTAACCTGTTGTTGTTCCTTAGTTCCATATATTTAGTTTTGCTCTCACTAATCTCCAGTCCCATTCTACTTGCCGCAGTTATTAGGTTTTTGTTAGTTCCTCTAGGATTTTCTTATTTCTGGTCAGCAGCAATATGTCATCAGCATATGCAAGACACTGGTGACTCTTATTGAAGAGTGTTCCGTTTCTGTTTATGTTGCTATTTCTGATCATCAGTTCCAACACTGCGTTAAATAGCAGGGTAGAAAGCGGGTCTCCTTGTCTTACCCCGTTCTTCACTTTGAAACTTTCTGATGTCTTTCCGTTTACTTTAACTGCGCATATTGTGTTCTGCAGTGTCATCTTTACCAGTGCAATTAGTTTGTCCGGAACATTCAGTATTCTCAATGGGTCGAAAAGCCCTCCTCTGTTGACTGAATCGTATGCTGCTTTAAAATCAATAAATAGCATGTAAGTCGGAATTTCGTATTCATACATTCCTATGAGGATTTGTTTCAGCGTGAAAAGTTGATCCGTTGTTGATCTGTTTTTCCGGAAACCAGCCTGGTACTCTCCGAGAGCAAGTTCTATAAACATTTCCAGCCGTTTCTTAATCAGCGTGGCCAGGACTTTGTATACGGTGTCCAATAAGGCTATTCCCCTATAGTTGCTGCACTCGGTTCGGTCTCCTTTCTTGAATAGCGGGATTATGACAGCTCTATTCCATTGCTGCGGCATTACCTCTGTGTTCCAGATTTCCTTAACCAGTTCATATATCTTTAGAATTACCACTTCACCCCCGTATTTAATATTTTCTGCTGTCATCTCGTTTTCTCCTGGACTCTTGTTGTTCTTCATTGAGTTTACTATTTCTTCTATTTCTATTATTGACGGCTCTTCGGTTCCTTCGGTATTTTGGTCGTTTTGCCTCGCTTCCGCACTTTCTCTTTGATTCTCTACGTCGTCTTCCTCCCCTGGTTCTTCCCATTGAGTAGCTCTTCGAAGTACTGTCTCCATCTTCTGTTAATTTCGCTTGCAGACCCCAGCAGTTCTCCATTCCTATCCTTGAAGTATCGTTGAATCCCTTTGCTTCCCGTTCTCATGTTTTTTACATCTTTGTAGAAGTTTCTAATTTCTTTTTTTGTGTAACTTTCCTCGATCTTTTGTAAAATGTGTTCCCAATACTTTCGTTTCCTTGTCCTACACAGTTGTTTAACTTTTTCTTTTGTTCATTATATTCGTCCTTGTCTTTTTGTTTTTTGGTTTGCAAGAATTTTTGCCATAGTTTTGTCTTGTTGTTCATTTCATCTCTGCATTCCTCGTCTAGCCAATAGTTCCTCTTATATGTTGTTTTCTTCGATATGTTATTCCTGGTCGCATTTTTAATTGCCCCCACAAGTTTTTCCCATCGATCGCTCACTTCTACCTCTTGCTCGTTGTCGTCACCGTGCCACTCTTCGATATTTGTTCTGTATTTTCGTGCTACTTGCACGTTTTGTAGGTCTTCGAAGTTGTATTTTGGTTCTCCTCGATTACTATTTTGTCTATTCATTTCCTTTTGTTTCAATTTCATTTTGACTAATACCAGGAAATGATCAGAATCCGCTTCCGCGCCTCTACATGAACGTACGTTCTTAATAATTTCTGTTTTATCTTCCTCTATTAGCACATGGTCTATTTGGTTCGTTTCGTATCTTCCTGGCATCATCCATGTACCCTTATAAATGTCTTTTCGCTTAAAGTGGGTGCTCATAATTTTCATCTTTTGTTCTATTGCAAAGGTGATCAGTCTTGTTCCGTTGTCGTTACTTGTGTTATGCTTACTTTCTCCTCCCGTAACTTCTGTGTACACCTCTTCCCTGCCGATTTTAGCATTCGCATCGCCTAGAATTATTTTAATATCCTCCTTAGGAATTTTTTCGACCGTTTCCTCTAGCTTTTCGTAGAATACATCTTTTGTTTCCTCCTCCTTCTCTTCGGTCGGTGCGTGCATGTTGATCACTGTTATTGTACCGTATACCGTCTTAATTCTCACAGAACACAGCCGCTCAGATATTGGGGCAAAGCGTTTTACTTCCTTTTCCAGAGTGTCTTTTATCAGAAATCCTACTCCGAGTCTTCGAGTTTCATTTCCACTTGTAAATAATGTATAGTTCTTAAGTTTTTGTATGTCTGATCCCTTTAAGTGTGTCTCTTGGAGTGCTGCAAGATCAATATTATACTTGTTCATAGTGTTTACTAGGTTAATTATTGCACCTTCTTCGTATATGCCTCGCACATTCCATGTGCATATCCTCATAGAATTATTCCGTTTAAGACTTTTGCTATTATTTCTCCTTTCTTCAACATTTTCCCCGTCCGTATATTTTGCCAAAGTCGTTGCCGAGCCATATTCGCTTCCTTCTCTTATCAGTTTTTGCTTTACTTTCTAAAATTCTGTTACCTGCATGTTGTTTGACAATATTGTTCTCTTCTATACTCCACTTCCACACTTCTCCGTCCATTATTAGTTATTGATATCTGATTTGAACTCTTTTTCCTGCCTGCTTTTCCTTTCTTGCTATTGCTCTTAATTTTCCTTGTGTAATTCTCTCCTCCTTCGTCATATCATCGTTAATGTACACAGCTTCATTTCTATACTCTCTTAACTTGCTCTTGTTCTTCATTACAGCTATCTTATCCTCCATTCTGTACAATTCTATTAAACAAACTTCTGGTCCCAACTTCCTTATTTGTTTTATGTCCACTTCTACGCCTACCTTTTCTTTCAAAAAGTTGTTTATACATACTCTTAAAGTTTTTGTTCCCTTTCGTTTATTGCGTAACCCTGTAGCACTATATTTCTTCTTCTATTTTCACTTTCTATTCTTTCAAATTTCTCTTTTATAATTTTTATTTCCGTTTTCAACTCTATATTTTCCTTACTCGGTCTTTCGTTTTCCACTTTTACTTCTCTTAATTCTCCTATGATTACATCCTGTTTAGTTTCTATTTTGGCGATTCTTTCTGTCAAATCGTGTAACAGAATCAGCACTCTGTCTAATTTACTTTCTTCCTTGTTGTAGTTCTTATCTGGCGCTTTCCCGGCTTTCTTACTTCTTTGAAAAATATCCAATTCCGTCCCTGCTCGCTTTCTTTTCCCTCATCCGTGGACCCGCCGGCACTATCCATTTCGAGGTTTGTGAGAAGAGTCAAAATAATCCTCCGCTCTATCTCCTGAATACGTCCCTGCTCACCGCTATGTCACACCGTGATAAAAGCTCACCCCGAGTCGACCTCTCGGAAGGTTGGTTCCTCTCAGTGTGACTTTGTTTATGTTTTTAATAGCTTATATTCCACTCCTACCTTGCAAAACCTACGCTTTTCTCCAAAATCTTAATTTACACACTTTTCATTCACCGCTGTACACTTCACAAATATTTTTCCGTCTCTAAAACTCTCCAAAATTGAAGTTGATTTTAGGAGCGCTAATATCTGTGTTTCACCTACTGCAACAGGACAGTACTCAATAATAATCATACCAACCGTAAAATACAGAGTGAAATACACGAACAGTTGTATGGAGGCATAACCCTCATATCGTATTAAGCGACATCGAGCGAAAACGAGAAAATGAGATAAGGGAGCCATAAATCTAAAATTAATGGAATATGTCCAATTTCACCGCTGAAAGTTTCTAGAAGTGGGTAAGGCAAGAATTATCCGATTTTACTAAATCCGATTACGAAAAGCCTCAAAAAATGTTCGAACAGTTATAAAAAAGTTACAGAGCTATTTCCAAAATTCACCAGAACTTATTAAAATTTAGCGGAATAAGTCTTTAAAATGTTGGAAATCATAAGTATTCCCCAAATTCATCGGTCGCGTACTACGTTAATCCACGTTGTTTCTTGATGGAAGGTCTATATAACAATGTCGAAGACATACTGTTATAACGTGAGATGAGATACAAAGGAGAGTCATTGATCTAGGTATATCCGTATATTGACCCAACAACAAAGCAAATCAACTATACCCAATAAAACAAATCAAATATACAAGTAAGTGCACGACGATGTCTGTGTGAGTGTGAGTGCCTTGCTTGATCACCGATATGTGATGTGGTTCGCAAGGACCGCTCCGTGCCTCGCCCAATGCTCGGCTCTTTCTCAGGGATTTACCTCAATATTTCATGCATAACCAGGCGGCCTTGAATTGTTACCACTGCCGGAGAAATATTGAAATCCGACAGCATACCGATGGAAAAGAAGAGTATGGGCGGCAAGTTACTCACATAAACAAGAAAATAGCGGAAACGATTACGTCTATATTACAACTACGAATGACTTCGCCGCGGCGTACGCTTATAAATATCACCGCTGAAGGCGGCTAGGTTATGAATTCCGAGCTGAAGGCTTTATTGTAAAGTGGAGAAATAGAGTTTATTTATCTGTATGTTGGATATCTCCCTCGGCGTCCTCGGTCGGAGATTGTGTGGCGGCCAGGTGTTCGAGCTTGTTTCCGTAGCGTGATGATAAATCCGGAATCATCCGTTTCGTCTCTCCCCTTTTGCGGATACTACATCCGAATTCCCACACGGGATCAGCAACGGGAGGATGACACGCGAGATATTTCGATGATCCTCTATTGTAAGAGACAATTCCTGGAATTTTCTCGAACGTATCCCGCGATCACTGTTACGTTGTTACTTCATGATGTTCAGATGCTCGTTTACCGCTTCCAGACACCGAGTCCCCGCGTCACTCTTTTTCTTCTTATATCATCCCTCCTCCCGCGGGCAGCGTCGCACCACTTGTTTACAACTTCACTCATAACGTCATCAAATGACAACATGTCGATTTCTCGTCTAATCGAACCGTTTCGATATTCCGCCACTCCTTTTTCATTACGGCCTTATCAAATCCACCGAGTTTTTCGGCGACAATCCAAACTTCACTCAACCTACAATCCCGATCTTCATCTTTCAAAGCCGTTTCCCTATCAAAAACTTACAAGCAAGTGAAAAATTCGTCATTTATATAAAACAATCTCCGTTTGATATGATTTGCAGCCTCTACATAATAATTTAAACAATTCTCGCGAATTCTACGAACGATTTCCTCATTTTCGGTGGTATTGTTTGACTTCACTTTTGCTATAACGTTGTGGCATTCTTCTCCCAATGATATCTCATCCAGGGGCAATTGATTACTACAATCTTCGAATCGAACGTTCCCCGATTACACAAAGGGAAGGAGAGGTCTTTTTATAAAATGTCGTACCATCCACGAGAAAAAATTGACGGCATTTATCGTACAACTGATGAACTCGCGTTTTGGAATTTTGAAAAAAAAATTACATTATTGAATATCGCCAAAACGTACTCTAGAAAAGCTAAGTATGCTTGCATCTCGAGGTCCTTGAGAAATGCGTTCATTTTTTTCTAGTTTTCCTCGTTATTTGCGATCACCTTCTTCTATTCTCACATGCCCGCAACGACGGCATCAAGAGACGCAGTCTCTGGATAGCGTCGTGACGCCCGACCCACCGCGTTCTCGAACGCTTAACTAGTTTTAGGTGTAAGCCTTGACAAGCATCGACAAACTCGTCTAAAATTTGTGATCGTTTCGCATAATTTTGGTGGTCAACGATCGACGTCATTGACTCCTTAACTATGTCAGGCATTGTTTTTTCACAAGAATGCTCTAATACTAGCGCGAGAGTATGACAAACGCATGCAATAACGATGACCCTCCGGTTCTCCAGAAGGAGTAACGCTTTGAAGGATACTTTCTCCGCGTTCATAATCAAAGCGTGATCGCATGCCATTGCTATAATGTTCGAAAAAGGAATTGCATGTTTTACCATGTAATCCTTTAAATTTCGCGGATAGATTAAGTTGGTAGTTTCGGCAATAGTGAATATATTCGCATGCATTGTGCATAGGAATTTGTGACTATGTCGACTATTGCCGGAATACCTACTTAAACTATTCACGAAATTAAAAAAATGTTTGCTGCGTCAATATTGTCTCTAGAAATTACAGAGGGAAATGACGTGTTGGAAAACTCAAGTAGAATAATTTTATTCTACGATGTTAAATAGACCCCATACCGATAACACACGTAAATAATGAATTGGTTCCTAAACACCGGCCTATCGTTAATTATGTATTTAAAAAGCAAAACATAACTGACCCACTTAAGGTTCGACGTAATTTAAAAATGCGTCGTAGCATTTCATATAGTCTTCATGTATTAGCTCTAGAAAACGGTCGCGCTTTCTTCCTTGTGCAGAGTTGATTTTGAGGGGGACTTACACCTTGTAGGCAAATTTTAGAGCCAATTTTGAAGAATTTATTGTAAAATAACTAGAGAAGATTTCGATACGAACTTTTTTATGTTATCATACATCAATTGAACATCATACGTGATTTCTTGTTAATGTCAATGTTGACTCTTAAGACCTGAAGATGGCTTTGACAGCGCCTCTGTCCAAAGTGAAGGGTCAAACGGTGTGCCGAATTGGGTCCACCCTAATTATCTGAAATGAAAAATTCAACAAGGCTTTTGATCATTGTTACGTCAGCGAGGTCCTGATCGTTCACTTTTTCGCAAAATAGCGAAAATTTTTCCAAAAAGTCATTCTTTTATTACGTTTTCTGTCCCACTCGAAACTGTCAAAAATCAGCAAAACGATATTTTCCAAAAATGAACGATCGGGACCTTGGTAAGTGTTTCCGGTGCATTTAAAAAAATTCATCACGTTCAGTTGTTCTCCCATAATCGTGCACACCAGTTTGAAAAATGCAACTTTTGGGAAAACGCGTTTGAAATTTTAGAACATTACAATATGTTAATCATGGGACTTACGATTAATCCGCAATGCCTGGTCCGTACAGTTCACCTTCCTGATCAAGGAGAAATTCACGATGGCCCACCTGCTCTTCTCTGCGTTGAATTCTTGCTTGTTTCGCCTCATCGCTCATGCTCCGCTCGGCGCCGTCGATTCGTATCACGTCCAGTTGAGTGGCGCACGCCTCCGTTTGCGGTCCCAACGTGATCCCCAAGATGTCCATTACTTTTAATATTCCCTTCTGTCCTTCATTGAACGTTATGACAGCCAAACTAGTTACGATTTCAACCACACCCTTCCCAGAATGCAAATGTTTAGGCGCGATTAACCAAATGCAACTATTCAACGACTCTTTACTGTTTTGAGTGTGCGCTCCTAACATCGCTCTAGCAAATCTTCTGAAGATAAATCTGCGTAAATCGGGGTTATGACTTTCAAAACTGAAGGATTCAGGATATCCCGACCATGTTTGAAAGTCGCCAAAATGCCGTTTGCCTCCTCTTGACGCCACTTGCACCAGCTGTCAGGACCGGGTGGGCATAACGACTGTTTTGGATTTTCATCCGACGAGCTGCAATGATGCAACGACGCGAAAATCGCGTCTTTCATTTTCTTCGAGAGAATCCGAATTTCTTCGAATCGCGAGGCCATAGAATTTGGTCAACTCCCCGATGACTCTGTCCGTTAGCTTCCCTCGTCCTTTTCCATCAATACCTTTTTGATTCTTTTTGGCATTTTTAGGCGTCTTCCCATCCGTTTTCCTACGTGAACACACACAAAATTGAAAAATAACCCACTGGAAACCAAAAACTGAAATAGCGCAGTAGCCGAAATGTTTGCAGCGTGAAGGATCGTTTAAAACTGAGAGACTCCGAGAACCCTTCCTCTGGTTCGAAACAATCATGGACAGAGGCGTTGACGAACGAACATCGGACGAGCTAAAAACTATGCACAGGATAAGTAGCAACGTGTTCAATCAAAAATAGCGCTAGGATGACCTCTAGGGCGCGCGCCGGCGCCGTCATCAGGCGTCATTAGATCAGCTATAGCTCTCGAGCTAGAGTGTAATCTGGAAAACCCTTTCACAGGCCCATATCTGAGACCCTTTAGATTAGAATCACGCAACAAAAAACAAATCGATTTTTCGAAATCGTCAAGGTGTAAGTCCCCGTTAAATAAAGAAACTTTTATTTATACTAATTATTGCTCTTTATTAAATGCTCTATCCCGACATTACGCAATAAATGTTGAATGGATATTTATTAGTTTAACACGTTCACGCCGGCGCGTACCACCGGTGGCCCACAGTAGACTGTCTCATCGGGCGGTGCGTACCACCGGTGGCCCACAGTAGACTGTCTCATCGGGCGGTGCGTGCCACCGGTGACCCACAGTAGAAAATTAGAATAATGAAAATTTAATGTAATTTCATTATAAACATTTATTTTTAATGACAATTATAATTAATAACAATACGTTATATATAATATATATATATATATAAATATAACTGTTGTTCAAGAGCATAAACATAATAATTCAGTATTATAAATTTAACTCAAATTCGATACATAGAACGTGTGTACAAGCGAAAATCGCACGCCGCCAGATGAAGCGCGGCATGAATTCAAGCGCCGCCCCACGGCGAAAAACATGAAAATCGGTCCCGGCGTGAACGTGTTAAAAAAGAATACCTATAAATCTACATATTTGTTGTAGGCATAAACCAAATACAATCAAGCATTAAATTCGAACCAGACCTTTTCTTTTAATAGTAACTTAATACTTATCTATTACAAGTATTACAACATAGATAAGAGGCGAGGAACAGTCGAAAACGTTCGGCATTGATTTGCCCCTTTGGCTGGTTCCCCCACTATGACGAATATTTCGCCAGACAAGTGAGTGGAGGCTAGGAACTTCAAGTCGATACTAGGGCCGGTGGAGGATTCCTTACGCCCTTTTATCTTCAGGTGTAGGCTGCTTCGATCACGCAGCCTGGGGAGAGATGAGGTTGGTTAGCGAAGAGCTAACTGGGGAAGATGACTTTTCACCTGTAACGCATACGAGGATTTCAGGCTGAAAAATAGCCGTTTATCAGTCGTTTAGAGGACGATGATGGTCGTCGAGGGACCTGTGGGAATTGCCTTAGTCCAGATCGATGACATCTGCAAGGCGGCGGACCTTCTTTTTGGGAGGGGGTCGATCTTGGGGATCGACGACCATCTGAACGCAGAGATTTTGGCTGGCGCGGGCTCTTTCCCACGCGGACTTCAGGAGTTTCGTCAGAAATTCACGTAGAGTCGGGACGTTCAGTTCTCGATGAATCTGAACGTTCCTTACGAAGTAGGGGGCGTCAACGATGAGGCGGAGAGTTCGGTTTTGGAGTGCTTCCAAACCTTTGATGTTGGACTTACTCGCTGTTAACCAGGCCATAGCGCCGTAGGTTAAAAGCGGTCGAAGCGTCGTCTTGTATAGGAGCAACTTGCTCCCTAGGTGAAGGGGACTCCTTCGCCCTATGAGGGGCAGAAGCAAGTTGCGGGCCTTGATGAAGCGATTTCGGATTTCGTCAGTTTGTTTTTGGAATGTGAGCATTCGGTCGAAGATGACACCGAGGTATTTCACTTCGGAGCTCCAGGGAAGCTCGGAGTTTCCTACCTTAATCGGCTGACCGGGGTTTGCGCGATCGTGCGAGAATCTAACTGCCACACACTTAGATTCATTTACCTTCAGACCCCAGCGAGAGGTCCAGCTCAGAAAACCGTCAGTAGCGCTTTGGAGGCGTTTCCTGAACAGCGCCTGCTTCCTGCAGCCTGTGTAGATGACAGTGTCATCTGCATAGATTGCAATCTCGGTGCTGGGCTCTCGGGGAGATCCGACATGTAAATGGAAAACAGTTGCGGGCCTAGAAGTGATCCCTGGGGAACGCCGGCGTGGATTTGTCTGACGCTGGACTTCACGGAATGGGATTTAGTGCAGAAGGATCTGCCGGCTAAATAGGACCTGATGAGTTTGACCATGGGGGTTGATTCCTGAGACGATCATCTTGTAGATCAGCCCGTTATGCCAGACTGTGTCAAAGGCATTCTTTAAGTCGAAGAAAACTGCACCTACGGGTACTCGCCTTTCGAGTCCGTTTCGGATGTATTCCGAGAACCGGAATAGTTGTAGGTCGGTGGACAGTCCGGCTCGGAAGCCGAACTGTTCATCTTGGATGACATCGTCGCTGAGTTCTTTCAACCGAGACAGGATGATTGCCTCAGCTATTTTCGAAACGTTGGAGAGAAGGCTGATCGGGCGGAAGTTTTGTGGGAATTTGTGATCTTTCCCGGGTTTGGGGATGTTGCAGACTTCGGCGTGTTTCCAGCAGGAGGGAAAGTACTGGATTTGGAGCATTGCGTTGATGATTTCGCAAAGATACTCCGTAGCTTCGGGGGTAACCACTTTAGGGCCAGATTGGTGATACAATCCGCCCCTGGGGCCTTTTGTTGTTGCGCCTTTTGATGAGGGCTCGAACTTCGTCGGGGAGGCGGGATCGAGTGGGGTTCCGATGAGCTCGGGGATCCCGTGCACCACCGTTTCCACTTCTCTTCGGAAGATTATTTCGTCGTCGCTGATTGGGGGCGGGATGCCGCGGAATACTTCTTCGAGGTGGTCGGCGTGGATTTCGATTTTCTCCTCGGGGAGAAACCTAAACCGTGGGTGCCGTGAAGAGGCCGGTTTGGGGGTTTTTTGAGGGGTTTCTCAAGGCTTTGGATAGTTTCCATAGGGAGCCATCCTCCGTCGTGAGAGACTTGACCTTGTCGTCCCAGTTCTCCTGCTCGAAGGTTTTGAGAGCCTCTCGGAGCTGTCGAGCAAGATGATTTGCTCGGAGGCTGTCAGCGGGGTTGAGGGTGGTTTGAGCCCTTTTCTTGGCTCGTCGTCTTTCCCTAACTAGCTCCCTTAGGTCGGGTGGGAGTTGTCGGGAGTGTCTGCGGGGTCTGATGGTAGAAGATTCATCGAGGGCCCGAGAGATCGCCTTGGTGAAGTTGTTTGCGGCTTCCTCTAAGAGGGCCGCTTCCTGAAGATTTTCGTTGACACTGAGGTTGGTGAGAACTTTGGAGGAGAAAAGATTCCAGTTCGTACGCCGCCGAACTTTTTCCCCCAGATGAAGTAGTTCGCTACCTAGGGTGATTAGGATGGGGTTGTGATCTGATGAAAGGTCAGCGATGCTTTCCACGGTCATGTTTACCGGGATGTCTTTGGATATGGCGAAGTCGAGGACATCGGATTGGGTGCCAGCACGGAAGAACGTCGCCGTCGGGAGGGTGGTACGAAAGCCCTAAGGCTTGGATGATGTCGATCAGCTGCCTGCCCTCAGCTCGTATGATCCGGCTGCCCCAGAGGTGGTGCTTCGCGTTCAGATCGCCCGCCATCAACACCGCGTTGGGGTCGGTGAAGATTTGGTCGAAATCCTGGCGCGAAACCCCGCCAGGGGCGGGCCTATACGTCGCGTAGAGTTTTAGCGGACCGAAATCGGTCCAGATGATGACTGCCGCCGCCTCCAGAGAGTTCAGCGGCGGCACTACGACCTCGGAGTGGCGGATTGAATTTTTGACGAGTACAGCTGTCCCGCCGCCGCGGCCCGTCAAGCGATCTCGACGGTATGTTTTGTAATTCACGACCTTGAGACTGTCCCCCGGGCGGAGGCCAGTCTCGCTGAGAAGGGCAACGTCGATTTGGTTCTCTTGAAGAAAGTCTCTTAGCTCAGGCATACGAGTTCTGATGCCGTTCGCGTTCCAGGCGACTATTCTGGAAATGCCTTGCTGGTTTATGCTTACCGATGTATTCATAAACGGGTTGATAGATTAATAGAGGTTACGGGGGATGGAGCCCTGAACCTGCTGTAGTGCGGACGAGAATTGTCCGACCAGCTGTAGGAGGGTGGTCACGGCGCCGAAGAAGTCGGTGTTGTTGGTGGCGGGGGGCTTGGGCCTAGCAGGGACTGGCTAGGCACGTCGGTACGCAGCACCTTAGGGGAGAAGAAGATTTCCCTTTGGTGGCGTCGGAATACTTCCTGCCAGAGGAAGTCGCCTGGGAGGATTGTGTGGCTTGGGTGGCGGCCTGGGAGGGCGCTTGAGCCGGGGTCTTTTTCGCCGAAGGGGCGGCTTGGGATCGGGTTGGCAATCGGGGTTTGGGGTAGTGGGGGCATCCCTTGTAGTTTGCCGTGTGTGAGCCAACACAGTTGGCGCATTTGGCAGGGTCGCCCTTTTCCTTAGATAGGGGGCAGTCTGCGGCGCGGTGGTTTTCGCCGCAGCGGACGCATTTGATCGCTGCCGTACAGCGGGATTGGGCGTGGCCGAACCGCTGACAGCGGTGGCATTGCCCGACGGCTGTTCGGGAGCGGAGGGATTCGACGGAGACCACTAGTCTGCGGATCTCCTTCAGGGCGAAGATGTCCTTCTCGTTTCTCGGGAGCTTAATCAGGATGAGGGCATTTCCTTCTTGCTCCGGGGGTGGCGGAGGCGATGGATGCCTTCGGGGTGGAATCCGAACTCTAGGAGTTCTTCTTCCACTTCTTTGAGGGGGGTCTCGACGGGGACCCCACGGATCACGATGTTCAGAAGCTTCTCCGAAGGTAGCTGATAGGTGTGGTACGGTAGTACCAGACCGTCGAGCATTCTTACGGCAGCCCTGAAATCTTTCTCCGTGGTGGGGAAGAAGCGGATTCCGTCGGTCGTATTTTGGGCCTTGGAGAAGTTGATTCGAAGCTCAGAGAACTTCATCGTGACGTGTCCCCAGGCTGATTTTTCCCTGAGGACGATGGGGGGGAATCTTGTTAGATTCGGACGGGGGGCCTGCGAAGCAGCAGCGCCCTTTTGGTTCGTTGAAGCCGAAGTCGGTGGAGGAGCGGTGGTGGCGGCCTTTGTGACCGTGGCAGCCGGTGGCCTTTGCTGGCTCTCGGCGCTGGTGGAGGGGGTGGCGGCCGGTTGCGCCATCTTCTTCGAGGCAGAAGGTTGCCTCTTCTTACCGGCCTTACGCTTTCTGCCGGCTTTGGTCCAGCCGGCATCGTCGCGCTCTGAACCGGAGTCGGAGACCGATTCGTCGGATGCAGAGGGGCGGGGGAGGCCGCTACGGGGGCGGCGGGAAGGGCTGCAGTCGAAGCTGCGATGCGTCGCCTTCGGAGCTCCTCAGTTAGCTCGGCGATTAGCCGGACGAGGGTTTCGTCGTCGTAATCGAGCAACGTGAGGAGCTTTGCGGCAGACGGCCGGGGTCCGCGGGGGCCGGAGGAGGGGGATTCCGGTCTGGAGGACGATGAGGAGCCCTCGTCCATGGACTCCTCGGCGGAACGGGGAGGGGAGGGAAATCCCCTGCGGTGAGGCGTTGTTGGCTGGAAGCCAT
Source organism: Chrysina gloriosa (assembly GCA_038088585.1). NCBI lineage: Eukaryota > Metazoa > Arthropoda > Insecta > Coleoptera > Scarabaeidae > Chrysina > Chrysina gloriosa. Next base: position 27,989,342 of record CM076092.1, read on the forward strand.
CTGCAAATTGTCCAAATGGACGAAGACAAATTAAAATGTTTTCGATTTCCGGAGCCGGAGCTTCGAAAATCGAAAAATTGGCCGCTTTGGACGGCGAAAAGCCGGCTATGCCGGTTCCTCCCCGTCGGAAGCTTCCTCGATGATCAACTTCGACTTAGTTGATGGCTCTTTTTCGTGAACCTACCGGAGATTAACTCCGGCAGTGGTGGTTTGTAGAAATAATATTTCTGCGCTCGGAGAAACTCGTCCGTTTCTGATGGTACCTCGATGTCGAATGCCTCGGCGCATCGGATTGATGCCGCCGTTATATCGCTGAGCTGTTCCGTACACGGACCGCTCTCGGAACGCTATATCGATTCTAACGAATAGCCTCGTTGTAGATACGGAAAGACACGTCCGCTCGTGTCCACTGCCAGGAGTGGATTAGTGAGTGGAGGCTAGGAACTTCAAGTCGATACTAGGGCCGGTGGGGATTCCTTACGCCCTTTTATCTTCAGGTGTAGGCTGCTACGATCACGCAGCCTGGGGAGAGATGAGGTTGGTTAGCGAAGAGCTAACTGGGGAAGATGACTTTTCACCTGTAACGCATACGAGGATTTCAGACTGAAAAATACCCGTTTATCAGTCGTTTAGAGGACGATGATGGTCGTCGAGGACCTGTGGGAATTGCCTTAGTCCAGATCGATGACATCTGCAAGGCGACGGACCTTCTTTTTTGGGAGAGGGTCGATCTTGGGGATCGACGACCATCTGAACGCAGAGATTTTGGCTGGCGCGGGCTTTTTCCCTCGCGGACTTCAGGAGTTTCGTCAGAAATTCACGTAGAGTCGGAACGTTCAGTTCTCGATGAATCTGAACGTTCCTTACGAAGTAGGGGGCGTCAACGATGAGGCGGAGAGTTCGGTTTTGGAGTGCTTCCAAACCTTTGATGTTAGACTTACTCGCTGTTAACCAGGCTATAGCGCCGTAGGTTAAAAGCGGTCGAAGCGTCGTCTTGTATAGGAGCAACTTGCTCCCTAGGTGAAGGGACTCCTTCGCCCTATGAGGGGCAGAAGCAAGTTGCGAGCCTTGATGAAGCGATTTCGGATTTCGTCAGTTTGTTTTTGGAATGTGAGCATTCGGTCGAAGATGACACCGAGGTATTTCACTTCGGAGCTCCAGGGGAGCTCGGAGTTTCCTACCTTAATCGGCTGACCGGGGTTTGCGCGATCGTGCGAGAATCTAACTGCCACACACTTAGATTCATTTACCTTCAGACCCCAGCGAGAGGTCCAACTCAGAAAGCCGTCAGTAGCGCTTTGGAGGCGTTTCCTGAACAGCGCCTGCTTCCTGCAGCCTGTGTAGATGACAGTGTCGTCTGCATAGATTGCAATCTCGGTGCTGGGCTCTCGGGGAGATCCGACATGTAAATGGAAAACAGTTGCGGGCCTAGAAGTGATCCCTGGGGAACGCCGGCGTGGATTTGTCTGACGCTGGACTTCACGGAATGGGATTTAGTGCAGAAGGATCTGCCGGCTAAATAGGACCTGATGAGTTTGACCATGGGGGGTTGATTCCTGAAACGATCATCTTGTAGATCAGCCCGTTATGCCAGACTGTGTCAAAGGCATTCTTTAAGTCGAAGAAAAACTGCACCTACGGGTACTCGCCTTTCGAGTCCGTTTCGGATGTATTCCGAGAACCGGAATAGTTGTAGGTCGGTGGACAGTCCGGCTCGGAAGCCGAACTGTTCATCTTGGATGACATCGTCGCTGAGTTCTTTCAACCGAGACAGGATGATTGCCTCAGCTATTTTCGAAACGTTGGAGAGAAGGCTGATCGGGCGGAAGTTTTGTGGGAGTTTGTGATCTTTCCCGGGTTTGGGGATGTTGCAGACTTCGGCGTGTTTCCAGCAGGAGGGAAAGTACTGGATTTGGAGCATTGCGTTGATGATTTCGCAAAGATGCTCCGTAGCTTCGGGGGTAACCACTTTAGGGCCAGATTGGTGATGCAATCCGCCCCTGGGGCCTTTTGTTGTTGCGCCTTTTGATGAGGGCTCGAACTTCGTCGGGGAGGCGGGATCGAGTGGGGTTCCGATGAGCTCGGGGATCCCGTGCACCACCGTTTCCACTTCTCTTCGGAAGATTATTTCGTCGTCGCTGATTGGGGGCGGGATGCCGCGGAATACTTCTTCGAGGTGGTCGGCGTGGATTTCGATTTTCTCCTCGGGGAGAAACCTAAACCGTGGGTGCCGTGAAGAGGCCGGTTTGGGGGTTTTTGAGGGGTTTCTCAAGGCTTTGGATAGTTTCCATAGGGAGCCATCCTCCGTCGTGAGAGACTTGACCTTGTCGTCCCAGTTTTCCTGCTCGAAGGTTTTGAGAGCCTCACGGAGCTGTCGAGCAAGATGATTTGCTCGGAGGCTGTCAGCGGGGTTGAGGGTGGTTTGAGCCCTTTTCTTGGCTCGTCGTCTTTCCCTAACTAGCTCCCTTAGGTCGGGTGGGAGTTGTCGAGAGTGTTTGCGGGGTCTGATGGTAGAAGATTCATCGAGGGCCCGAGAGATCGCATTGGTGAAGTTGTTTGCGGCTTCCTCTAAGAAGAAGAATTCACGACCTTGAGACTGTCCCCCGGGCGGAGGCCAGTCTCGCTGAGAAGGGCAACGTCGATTTGGTTCTCTTGAAGAAAGTCTCTTAGCTCAGGCATACGAGTTCTGATGCCGTTCGCGTTCCAGGCGACTATTCTGGAAATGCCTTGCTGGTTTATGCTTACCGATGTATTCATAAACGGGGTGATAGATTAATAGAGGTTACGGGGGATGGAGCCCTGAACCTGCTGTAGTGCGGACGAGAATTGTCCGACCAGCTGTAGGAGGGTGGTCACGGCGCCGAAGAAGTCGGTGTTGTTGGTGGCGGAGGGGCTTGGGCCTAGCAGGGACTGGCTAGGCACGTCGGTACGCAGCACCTTAGGGGGAGAAGAAGATTTCCCTTTGGTGGCGTCGGAATACTTCCTGCCAGAGGAAGTCGCCTGGGAGGATTGTGTGGCTTGGGTGGCGGCCTGGGAGGGCGCTTGAGCCGGGGTCTTTTTCGTCGAAGGGGCGGCTTGGGATCGGGTTGGCAATCGGGGTTTGGGGTAGTGGGGGCATCCCTTGTAGTTTGCCGTGTGTGAGCCAACACAGTTAGCGCATTTGGCAGGGTCGCCCTTTTCCTTAGATAGGGGGCAGTCTGCGGCGCGGTGGTTTTCGCCGCAGCGGACGCATTTGATCGCTGCCGTACAGCGGGATTGGGCGTGGCCGAACCGCTGACAGCGGTGGCATTGCCCGACGGCTGTTCGGGAGCGGAGGGATTCGACGGAGACCACTAGTCTGCGGATCTCCTTCAGGGCGAAGATGTCCTTCTCGTTTCTCGGGAGCTTAATCAGGATGAGGGGCATTTCCTTCTTGCTCCGGGGGTGGCGGAGGCGATGGATGCCTTCGGGGTGGAATCCGAACTCTAGGAGTTCTTCTTCCACTTCTTTGAGGGGGTCTCGACGGGGACCCCACGGATCACGATGTTCAGAAGCTTCTCCGAAGGTAGCTGATAGGTGTGGTACGGTAGTACCAGACCGTCGAGCATTCTTACGGCAGCCCTGAAATCTTTCTCCGTGGTGGGGAAGAAGCGGATTCCGTCGGTCGTATTTTGGGCCTTGGAGAAGTTGATTCGAAGCTCAGAGAACTTCATCGTGACGTGTCCCCAGGCTGATTTTTCCCTGAGGACGATGGGGGAATCTTGTTAGATTCGGACGGGGGCTGCGAAGCAGCAGCGCCCTTTGGCTCGTTGAAGCCGAAGTCGGTGGAGGAGCGGTGGTGGCGGCCTTTGTGACCGTGGCAGCCGGTGGCCTTTGCTGGCTCTCGGCGCTGGTGGAGGGGTGGCGGCCGGTTGCGCCATCTTCTTCGAGGCAGAAGGTTGCCTCTTCTTACCGGCCTTACGCTTTCTGCCGGCTTTGGTCCAGCCGGCATCGTCGCGCTCTGAACCGGAGTCGGAGACCGACTCGTCGGATGCAGAGGGGCGGGGAGGCCGCTACGGGGGCGGCGGGAAGGGCTGCAGTCGAAGCTGCGATGCGTCGCCTTTTCGGAGCTCCTCAGTTAGCTCGGCGATTAGCCGGACGAGGGTTTCGTCGTCGTAATCGAGCAACGTGAGGAGCTTTGCGGCAGACGGCCGGGGTCCGCGGGGGCCGGAGGAGGGGGATTCCGGTCTGGAGGACGATGAGGAGCCCCCTCGGCGCATCGGATTGATGCCGCCGTTATATCGCTGAGCTGTTCCGTACACGGACCGCTCTCGGAACGCTATATCGATTCTAACGAATAGCCTCGTTGTAGCTACGGAAAGACACGTCCGCTCGTGTCCACTGCCAGGAGTGGATTCGTGAGTGGAGGCTGGCAAGTCGTTTCTAATATTGCTCCTCTGAGGGCGACCGATCACAGCCGAGATGGACCGAATAGAAAACGGTATTTAAAACGATCGCGGGCCGCATTATCTGGCTGTTTTCAAAATTGATTCGGACCACAGGAAAGTGCTCAGTGGGTTGCATGTTTGACATGTTTAGTTTAAATAAACCGGCATAAAATAGAAAAGCCTGTTCTTAATTTTTATACCCTGACGCAACTGGGAAAGCGCTTGGTACGCTTTCCACACCAGGGGACCGTTACAATAATAGAAACGGGTATCTCTAAATTTCTCTCTAAAATTAATCATCCTTATTTCAAGAAGTGTAGAAAGCGTTAATGTTGTTCATGAGTAGTCCGTATTTGTGCTACGTAAATTTCCCCGGGCTGTAGTACTTGAAGTATTGTTTGCCGGTGACGTAAGTTCTTAAAATTTAAAGGTTGGAATTATTATTTCGGCAATTGCATTCTTCTCTACAGTTATATTTCTGCATCGGCGTTTAGATTCATGGTTTCTCTTAAGGCTTTCTCTTTTACCGCCTATTGTAGTCAGTTTGCAGCTGCAAGGATTTTACGTATTAATTTTTCCTTAGAAATCGGCGAAACTGTAGTAACTCATTTAAACCTTTGTTTTATTGTAAGGCTCGTTGGTGAGGAAAGTTTACTTTTAAGATACTTTATCCCTCACAGGCAATATCTCTTAGCAAAAGCTTCGGATCGCAGTAAATCAGTTGAGTTAATTCAGACCTATTAAACCATTGTATAGTTTTGGTTAAAATCGAATACATATATGAAATTTATGGTTATGTTTTTCTTTAAAAGTTTGTGGAAGCGGTTTCAATATACTATAATCTAGCTGGCTGCCGATATGCGCTGATTAAATAATGAGGTGGTGTATATGGCGTCGAGTCGTGAGTTGTGATGTATTTACGCTCTGCTAAATAGTGATGTTGTGGTAGTGTAAAAAGCGCTAACAAACCTGAAACTTTATAGAATCGCGGAAGAGAATTAACCGATTCCAGTGGTAAAACTATGATGCCTGAAATCGTTTCCGGCGAGCTGTAGCATTGGATTGATTTCATCTGTAGCTCGTACGTACTATATGCAAATAAACCTCGGATATAAATACGCATGCGCGTTGCCAAAAGATATCACATAACAGTATTAAAATATCAACAATAATGTTAAGTTGCTGAATTTAACTCATTCAGTTATTTGATTGAGGTTCAATTCAATTCAATAAAAATCTTGGAAGCAAAGGTAGCTGGTACGAAACAGGCATCGGATACGAAAAGCTATGCTGACGTAACTAAAGACTTTGTTATAATTAAATCAAATAATAAACAGGACTGTAGTAAAACCAAAGAAATTTGTAAAAATGTGAAACCTGCTTCCCTGGAAATCGGGGTGGTACAACTTCAGAATATCAAAGACGGTGGAGTTGTTATCGAATGTAAGAACAAAGAAGACTCGTCTAAAATTAAACAGGTTCTGGAGATCAAATTGAAAAAGAAGTACGAGATAAAGATTCCCGAACTATTGAATCTGACTATTAAAGTTGAAGACATAGAAGACGGTATTGATGAAGATGAATTAAAATCCTGCATTCTAAAACAGAACGTGTGAAAGTGTTAAAAGAAAATTAAAAACCGCTATATGAGCATCATAGAAACTGATCCTATTACATATCAGAAAATGTTTGATCAAGATAAGCTCAGTATTGGCTGGTTTATATGTAGAGTCTTTGAATATGTTCATGTATTTTGCTGTTTTAAATCGAATGGATTTAATCACATAGTCAAGGATTGTAGTCTAGGTGATAAGTGCATAAAATGTGCAGCAGAAAGGCATCACATGGAAATTTGTGAAAGCGTCTTGTGGAAGTGCATAAATTGTGTAGAGGCTAATTCAAGTCTAAAACTGAAGCTTCACACGAATCACTCACCATTTGATGTCAACTGTCCACCCCTACAGAGGAAAATACGGATAGAGAAGAGAAAAATCAACTTTAATACTATCAGTGCATAACAACTAGTGGACTTTGATTCTCGCCGAATAACCCCACACATCATTCCACTAGCCTTAACGCTGGCATTTACACCTCGAAATATACTCGGCTTTATGCACATTTCGATACACTTCTTGGGAGCCAATTTCAAAGTTGAAAGAGTGGACGAATTGTTTTTCGAATCATCTACGTTTTATCTGTCTACTGACACAGCGAATTTTTTACTTTTTTTTAAATAACATTTGGGCAATTAAAAACGTACAACTCGATTTAAGATCAAACTTTTCAAATAATATTAACCAAAATATAAACATCGAAAATATCTCCACGCGTCGGTAGCTTGATGTGACCACTCTCTTTCATATGCCACTTGTAAAATATTTCCAAATTGTCTATGAACTCCGAAATAATCTAACAAAATTATTACAATAATCGGCATTTTTCAAAACTGTAAAATAGCATGTAGGCAACACAAATAGCTCACTACAGGTAGTAAATAAATGCAAGATTCCTTGTGCGTCATATTCCTAAACAAGAGATAATAGATTTCATTACGGGAAACGTTGTGGACGGAATTCAACAGAAATAACCAAATGTGAATTATTATTGGAACTATTTATGGAAAAGTTTTTGGCATATATACTTATTAATATCATGAATAAATCAATTTATAGTATACAAAATTCTTGAGAATTAGTAGATTTTTATTTATGTATATACCAAATTTAGTATAGATGTAGTTTCTTTATTTACAAATATTTCGACTGAATTAGCAATTACAATAATAGATAATAAATGGGAGTTGATTTTAGATTTCACAGATTTATCGACAGATGATTTTATTGACATATTCTTAGATGTCTATAATGACTAGAGAGTATAATAGTGAGCAGGTAATAAATAATAAACAAATAGTACAATAGGTAGAGAGGTAACCCAGTACAGATAAACTATGAGTGGAGCACATGCAAAATTAAACGAAGTATAGCTCGTTTCAACTTATTTTATTCTGACTAAAGTGTTTACAGATTTACAGCACCTCCTGCGGTGGAAGCTTTATGGACCGTCTGCTTATCGCACTCTTATCCCACAGAGTAAACATAATATACTAACACAAATATTGGTATAATATGGCTATTGATAAAATATAAAATTTTTAAATATAGATATTACGTAATTCCTGGTCTCTAACTTTACGGGGATCGATTAGTTCCGGCAAGAGTACCCTTTTATAAATAGTGATAAGTTTGGGCAGTTCTCTCTTTCAAAGAATGTTCATCTTTGTATATAATTTGATAAAACAACACTTTTGGCGTCCATACAACAAAGTAACATTTATTTTTATTGGTTATGTTCAATTGACCTTGTACTTGGTGCATGTAGCTGTGATTATTTTTTAATAGCAGGCCACCGCTGTTATCAATAATCAAATATTTTATAACTTTATTTTCTGTTGCTTCTTTCGGTGTTAACATCCTTGAATTATAAGGGCTGTTTATTTCAATAATGGCGTCGTCACCTACTAAGCCATCAGAAGATGCAGCTAAAAACGGATATTTCTGGTCTATAAAGAGACCACAGCTTCTTATTTTTAAGCCACATTTTTTTTAAATTCGGCTTTCATTTTGTATGCCGTACTGAGTTGCCGCAGATCCAAAAAGTCTTCATAAAGTAGAGCCTTTACTGTGTTCGCTGTTGAAGTGGTTTTTCTTTGTTTTGCAACTTTACCAAAACTGGATGCAGTTAATCGTTTGATCCTCATCGTTTTCCATAAAGTGTTGTCTCTTTGGCCTACAGTTAACTTTTGTATTTCTTCTGGATTTTCACTTTTCAATTTCTCAAGGAATGTTGCTTCTTTTCCCGAATAGGTCGCAATCTCCATATCGCCAACATTTTTACGCTCTGCTAAACGCGCCCGTTTCAACTGTTTCTTGTGACTTTTGGTCTGAACAAATACGCACCACGTTTGCGATTTCCCATTTTTTAAATTTAAATGTAATAGCAAAAATTACGAACAATTAAGACCGAACGAAAATTTGCTAATCAAGCTATAGATAAACAACTTGCCATTTTATACTTCAGTTTTCCTACAGTAGTACTAATTGGTAATTGAGCCGGGGCTACAGTAAACACAAATTGCGGCTACGCATGACACTAATTACATTTTTCGATGAAGCTAATATGGTAATCCTACTCACGATTATTGTCCCCATTTATCCATATGATATCCATAGTTCATGATACATATAAAGAAATAGAACTATTTTCTCCAATAATATTTACAATTTCCAAAAAATTTTTATCAATTACGTAGATATTGCTTTAAAATATGGATTAACGATTTTATCTATAGGTTCATAATTTTCATAGGTGCTAATCTGTATGTTGCTGGCGATCAAGCTTTGTTTAATAATTTAATAGAACAATTCTTTTTTACTTGCGTTAGTACTATACTAAATGCATCTTGAAAAGGAAAAATTTACTTCCATAACTTGCCGGCTGTTTGTCCAACACGAAAGACGTGATGTATTCATTGAGTGCAAAACGAGATTTTTAATCAAAATAGACCGTGTTGAAAATATATCAGGCCAGGGCACGAGTAATTTAGCAAAACCATTGAATTAGAGAAAATAGTGGAAGGCGCACGATAATCCGCTTATCAACGAAAACCGTGCCCTTCTATTGGAAGAATGTAGGTATATACACAGAGGGGGTTTGTACCTTTCTCTTGCTCATGGGCTCTTATGAGTCTGTCAAACAACGCGTTGGTTTTTTAACAACATTTATTGTTTAATAGTGAAATCTTCCTATCAGAAACGGTACAAACATACATTATATTTGAACAATATAGATTATTAGGTAGCCATATATCAAAACAGTTTTTTGCAACATAATAGAAATACATTTGCTATAGATTTCTTGATGAATCTATACAGTTAAAAATTTGGCACTTGAATTTTTAACGCGGGTCGAAAAATCCAGGTATTTTTAATCGCAAGACTCGCAAGACCACTTTAAATTATTTTTTTGTGTATTAGAGCTTGCGGAGGATGGAATAATAATCCGAATGGTTTACTTTTGGGCCCTTAGAAAACTATTATTCAGCAACATTGTGGTACCAAGTATAAATTCTAACTGCACCAATAATGACTATAATGCAATACCAATTTTTGACCTTGGACTTTCAGAATGAGATATTGCAGACTTTCCACATTTCAAAAGTCACATTGCTAATGACATAACAGGTTTAATTGAAGTAGATAATTTGGTACTTTCACATAATTATTCATTATTAGCTATTAATTATTATAGAAATTTGACTAAATTTGTTTGTGACGCAAAATTATATCTTCTGCCTAGAGTTATTTTTTAAATCGTCATATTTTCAGAGAAATCCTTCAGAGCGGAAGTTATTTTGAGACACATGTAAAGATCCTTATTTAAAAAGGATTATGAATTTTGTTCAACAGAATTCATACCTGAAATAAAAACATTATTTTATCCTTCACATCCAGTTGTCGATATTTCATATTATATATTTCATAGTATTTACTTATACTTATACTTATATCTTATGTCTACAGTAGGTAGAGATGCCCTATTTTTTTATATCTTGTAAATAGTCAATATTTCTATTTGCCTTGTATTCCCTTTCAATGTAATTTTACCTGATGCGGCGTTATTTCAGATTATCACGCCAGCTAAGATTTTCTTGCATAGTTTTGAACGAGTCAAACACGGATAGCTATCCCGTCCACTTTGTTTATCCTTTTCTAGCAAGAACGTCTCGTTTTCTCACACTGTAGCGTTATTGAAAATGAGCGTAATTTCACATTTTGCTAGTAGGCAGCTTTATATACAAAAATTAGAAATTTATTTAAGGTAAACTCCAGCCTTAAGTTGTACTAGCAGAAATGCTTATGTTTATGATATTTTTGTTATTACTGAAACTTGGCTTAGTGACAAGTTTAGTAATACTGATTTTTTCCAGATTATTACAATGTATTGAGGCATGATAGAGAATTTCATACTGTAGGTCGTTCTACGGGTGGTGGCATCCTAATGGAAATCGGTGAACACATCGTACATACCGTTGTTGACAGTCGTGCGTTGTCTGCTATTGTTCCACTGATCAACTTAGTTATATGCTGATTGTCCTACAATGGCTCGTCTTTCTTTCTTATTGGAATTTACGTAAGTTGATATTATCTACATCAACTTTTCTAGGGCATTTGATTCGATAAACCACTAACTTTTGTTAAAGAAATTAGATGCATTTGGTATTGCTCCTTCCTTGGTTAACTTACCTTCTTCCCTTACATACAGATGTCACTACGTTTTTTATAATGGATATAGGTCCTACTATTTCTATTCAATTTCTAGCGTTCCTCAGCGCTCGAATCTTGCACCGCCGTTATTCGTCTTGTTTGTTAATAACCTTTTATCTTCCCTGCCATTCATTTTCGTATGCTGATAACGTCAAGTTGTTTACTCGAGATTCTAACTTGGCTGATGCCGATAGATTGCAGGAAAGTCAAAAAACTTAAGCTAAATTTTGACAAATGCCTCACTAAGATTTTGTCGAAAATTAAATCCTGTTGTAAAGTTATATGTGATGGAGGATCACCAACTTACTACCGCAAACAGTGTTAAAGACCTTGGCATCTTTTTTGGTTAGCAACTGGTCGTCTAGGGATCATATCGAATTCACTTATAGTCCGGCCTCTATACTTTTAGGCTCTATTATCAGAACCTATAAGTATTTTAATAATGTCGCTGTATTGCGAACGCTGTACTATGCATTTGTGGTAAGTAAATTCTGTCGTTTGGTATCCTTTGTACGTGTACCAACAGCTTTGCGTTGAGCGGATTCAACGATGGTTGTTGAAATTTTTAACTTTTAAAATTACGGGTGCTTATCCTGTACGCGGCTGATTATACGACGAGTTATTAACCCAACATAGTTTTGATTTGCTCATTAGCAGAAGGGAAATTGGGAGTGCTAAATTTTTGTATAAAATTATATCCAATATCGTTGATTCTCCTATATTGCTATCCAGCGTAAATTTTAACGGCCAAGTCTTTGAGCCAGGCATTTGGTTACGTTTAATATGAGTACTCCCCTCCCCCTCCCCCTCCCCGCCCTCCCCCGATCTAGTGCTTTGCTGCAGGCACCTTTGAGAGGCTAATAAATTGTAACTCCGAAATTTGCATTATTATTATTATGAAATTATCTTCTTTATAAGATGGGAATAGTAACAAGAAGATAAATATGTGGAAATTAGTTATTTGATAGATCCGGTGTCTAGTATGAATTTTGAATTTGTTTCGGGGCGGAATAATATAAGTCAGTTTAGATGTTTATTAGATGTTTGGAGGGTCAGACAAATGATATGCAGGTTAACGTAAACCTTTAAATACTTTTATTTACAAACATAACTTATTTTCTGGGCGACTGATTCCTCTGTAGAACTGACCTGACCAACTAACTGACCGTTCTTTCACATCTTTTATAGTGTCGGGCGGTTAGAAATCCCGATCGATGTTTCTTCCAGGAAGCGACGATGTTGCTACCTGAATTATGTCTTTCGGAATTTCTTGCCACTAAAAGCAAACTAAATATTTAGGCGTTAAATATACCTACGTCATAGGTGTAACGTTAATTTTTATTATTTTTCGTTGTTGCTTCCGAGGCTGCCATGCGAAATTTTTTTCTTGCTCTTGATGTCCTATTGTAGTGTGTTTTCATTTTCTTGATAATTACTATAATCTTCGTAATCCCTCTAGTCGAAATGATCTTCGTAGAATTGTGAGTCGTAGACATCTCGATGTGGCTCTTCTTGATAAAATAATTCTGCAATAGTAAACTTTGGTTGATTGTTTGCCTGGTAATTTGGATTTAGCGCCGGTTTAGATACAGTTGATTGTGTATTTTGGAAATTTTCCAAAAGAAGGAGAAAGAGAATGTGACTTAAAATTTTTTGGATATGTATTCTTTGTGGGAGAAATTGTGGTCGTTGCTGTCTATTGTGTTGAGGGAATTGAGATTGTCTAAATAAGAATGGTTGAAATCGGTGTGTTTGGAATTATGGTTGATATATAGCGTAATATGTAAGAAGACATATGTACGTCTCTTAATAAATAGCCAAAACTTCTTAATTTTTTCTTTTAAAACATTCCAACGCGTTCATAAACCAAAACTGGCGACGAGGATGGGATGTACGTGAAAGTTTTTCTAACAAATATAGAAAATCGTGTGTTTCAACGCTTAGTTCGTTACAGCCCGATTTTGTGAACGGAGTGTGAACAAAGATTTAAGAAACAGTTAGAGAGGACTCAAATCGCCGAATCTAACAACTTGGGACCGGACAAAAATCGCCGAGCTTCCGAGAACTGGAAGAGGACAAAATCGCCGAATTCCAGCCTAGATTAAGAAAAGGAACAAGAAAAACGAACAAAAGAACACGATGAAACGAGCAATTTTAGTAACGTAAGTCGAATTTTATACTTTATTGTAATAAGTCTTATTTTTAACAATCGAAATATCATATGTCCATTGAGAATTTAACACAATTATTCGAAAATACTATTAGAATAAATACAGAAATGCAGAACCAAAACGCAAATCCCGTAAATTATCAATTATTGAAATTACAGATAGATATTATTCCTAACTATAATGGAAAACCCCACACGCTAGGTATTTTCATAGATCACTGCGAAAACTAATACAAACTTACGAACCGTTAAATTTACCACAAACTAAAAATATTATAATTGCAGCGATCATTGGTAAATTGACCGGTAGAGCATTAAACTTAACAGGCTCCACAATTGGGTTGAGAGCCTGGAACGCAATTAAAACTTCTTTAAATCTTTAAAATAATGAAAAAACCATTAAATTACAAAATTATGAAGACCTTTCGTTGAAAACTTTTATAAAAGGATTGTCGGGTCAATAACAAAATAATGTCAGATTAAGAAACCCCGAGTCTTTAGGAAAAGCAATGTCAGTTGTAATCGAGGAAGAAAATTTTCAATATGTACAAAACCAATCGACAACATTGAACACACAAAATCACTTTAAACCCCAAGAAAGAGTCACACCTGCCAATTATAAACCACAATTTACCTCCCCCAATTTACTCCACAATGTAAACCACAATTTACTCCCCAATTTAACCCACAATATAGACCACAACCAACTCCCCAATTTAGTTCACAATTTAAACAACAATTTAATCCACCGCTAAGACCAAATATTCAACCCAAACCCTTCTACCAACAAGGGCAACAAAATCATAATTTTGCACCCAAAGAACACTACCCGCTACAAAGTAATTTCAATTTTCAAACTCCTTTGATTAAGATCAGCCAATTTCAAAATCGAATTTTATAAATCAGAATTTTTAAGCAAAGAGGTTAATTATTTAGGACATATGATAATATATCTGATTACATTGATAACCACAAAAAGAAATTAGAAACAGTATATGAAAATGTCGCAGAAAAATTAGAAAAGAATAAACAAAAAACAGTTCAGAACCATAATACCCAGGGAGACACAAATAATACTTTCAAACCAGGACAGATCGTCTATAAAAGGAACCCACAAACTAGAAATAAGAAAAAAAAATAATGAAATACCAATTAAAGGGATTTTCTTAATAGAAATTTACGATAACTGTATTCTTCAGATTAATAATGCACAAATAAAGAACTTTAGGAAACATAAAAGTAATATACAAAATATGTTAATACCAAAATTGTATTTTAAAAACATTCGATTAAACAATGTATCAGAAAATATTGAACCTCTTAAAATAGAAAATGTAAATTTGGATGAAATGCATAAACTAAGAAATACCTTAGAGATGCAAAAGATAAATGTAGAGAACATAAATGATGTAGAACCTGTAAACTTAAAAATAAGCTTTTGGACAATAATGTTATATATTCTATTTATTTTAACGATCGTTTCGACCCTATATAAATTATGTATATATAATATAATTATGTATATGTAATACAAGAAGATTTATGGAGTTCAACAACCCACTGAAAATCTTCCGGATCATCGTGGATTTTCACTCTAAGCAGGGAGGAGTTATGTTCCTGGGAACAGAAAAATCGTAGAACTAGAGAAGATATACTTATCAATGCTTCGCTTGCAGTTTGGACCCGTAAATACGTTAGTTAGAGTTAGAATAATGCTTTTGTAATTAGACTTAAGTACGTTACACATGTACGTTTCTTAATAAATAGCCAAAACTTCTTACATTTTCTTTTTAAAAACATTCCAAAGCGTTCATAAACCAAAACTAGCATGCTATACAAACTTAAACAACGGTCTCCAAAACTAGTTGGTTATTCGTTCATTTGTTGTTCTAATCGTCGCAATTCCGAAATTAATATTATTTCATTTTGCCTATCGCTAAATGTTGTAATTAATAAGTTCTTTAATTCATCCCACATGAATGGATACAATCGGGCTGCTTCTCTGGGCAATTTACTAAGAATCGCACGAAATTGGAAACCATAGGGTCATTAACTCTATGTAAGCTTCGAATTAGAGATTCGTAAGGAATATGCTTTGAATGAATGATAACATCAAAATGATTTTAATTTCTTCGTATGCCTCTTTCATGTTTCTTCGTAACCTAGCTGTCAGACGTCGACGATGCGGTCCGATGGAATTCGCCGGCAATGTAGTTCTGGATCTCCTTTGTCCTGTTTCGAAAATCGCAATCATGCCCGTTTTTCGGTTTTGCGAAGTAAAGCGTAAAACGCACGCCCTTTATATTCACTAAAATCCTTGTGTAAACCGAACTCACGCTATCTCTTCTACGAATTTTATTATTCAATGATAAGTTGTCATTGAATAATAAAGTTCAAAGCAGCGTGAGTGTGGTTTACACTACTTAATGATAACACGTGATCCACGCTTTTATCAAACCTTAGTAATGATACTGGTAGTGATCGATCGGGCAATACTGGTGACGCGGGTTGGTAGGGGAAGCAGGTAAACATGTGATACGCTATCAGTACGAATTGAAACTCGCTAGAGTCACGTTATTTGTTCGTAGAAGTTGTTTCAGTGAAGCTTGTGCTTGTGCGACAATGACTGACACGTTTGAGTACGTCCCGGAGATTAAGCGCTGGAGCATGGAATAAGACATTCCAAGCTCTGCAAGAACAAAAGAAAAGCGAAAATGAGCAAGTCAAAGACCAAAAGCATTCTGATCGTTTACAAAGAGTTTTTGCCCCTAGGCCAAGGGCTAGTCAACACTTTTACCGAAAGGTTCTTGGTAGACTTAGAAAAAGGGTCATGCGTGTGAAACCAATCATCAAAAAGAACTGGGTGTTGCATCACGACAGTACGCTTTGTCACACTGCAATTTCAGTAAACCGTCTTTTGGCCAATAAGAACATTTCTGTGGCTCATCAGCCTCCTAATACGCCCGACTTGAGTCCTTGTGAATTTTTCCTCTTCCTAAGATTGAAACAACACCTCAAAGGATGTCTCTTTTAGGACACTGGAGATTCAAGCGGATGTAACCGATCAGCCGAAGGCTATTCCAGCATCCGAGTTACAGCACTGCTATCAAGAGTGAAAAACTTCGAGCGGAACAATATTGAATTGCAATGTTATTGGAATAAGGCAAATTAAAAACAATCAGTCTCATTAATTTATGTACACACCTCGAACATAGTTTTCTGCATTTAGTGTTTAAACGGTTTTTGTGTTATGTGTAGTAGTTGGCAACTTGTGTTTTTGTATGGAAGTAATTTTTTAAGACAGTATTATGGTATACACATACATCGTAAATACAAAGTTATAGGTTGTTCAAAAGCATTTAGTTTTATCAGATATGTTACATACGATGATATATTAAGGATTTCTACCTGCCTATAGTGCAATATGAACTTAAACGGGGATTTTTCGAGTGATACGAGGGCTGTTTTCTTTTTCAGTTTCCAATAGGCTATAAAGGAAAGACAGGTGAATATAAAAAATGTTTCTATTACCAAAAGTAATGTACAAGAAAGGTTACTTCTCTACATAATCACCTTGACGATTGAGGTATTTGTCATATATGTGAAGCTTTGCAATATCCGCTTCATAAAATGTTGCCGCCAATAATTTTAAGTGAGTTGTGACAGTTTCTTTGAGCTCCTGGTCAGTTTGGAGCACTGCCACCCAAGCCATTTCTTCAGATCAGGAAAAAGATGGTAGTCATTCGACGCTAACTCGTGACTATATAGTGGGTGTTCGAAAATGCCCCATTGAAATTGCTCAAGGAGCTGTTAGATTACACGAGCAGTATGAGGACGGGCATTATCATGAATCAGAACAATTCTAGAAGCCAGCATGCCTCTTCTTTTGTTTTGAATAGCTCTCCGTAAACGTCGCAAAGTTCCACGATATGAATCTGCAGTAGTTGTCTCCGGTTACATAAACTCCACAATCAACTCACCTTTTGGTCCCAGAAAACAGTTGCCATAACCTTACGGTTGTTGGAGGTTCATTTGAATTTTGTAGGTTTCTTTGGAGAATTTATGTGCAGCATTTGTTGCGATTGTCGTTTCGATTCGGGCGTGTCATATTAAACCGATGTCTCCTGACTTGACACAATGGATTCCAAAAAGTCTTTTGTAAACTCGCATAAATCTTTTCATAATAATAAGAGAAATATGTTCTTTATCCTGTTCCGGGTCAGTTATTTAAAACTCATAAAATAGTAAAGTAACTCACACGGATAATGTCTAATTAAACTGATCTGCACCACATAAACGAAGATGAAACTGGAAAGAGAAGTTGTAATCAAGTGTACTTCCAAACACTGCATCAGTTCCGGCCCCCAATCTATTGTTTAATAAATTAGAAGCAAGATTATCCTCTTTAATGGAGGTGATCAAGTCACAGTTAGAAAATAACTACAGAGTGCCATTTATTACAAATATACTACATTATTGGGAGATAGATAGATCATAACGATCCTGAATTGGGTCAATTGGCGGAGGTAGTATTAGCAGTACCAGCCATACAAGTGTCCCTCATTAAGATAAACTAGGTCAAAGTCATCGAAAAAACCTGTAACTCTGTACAGAATACATACTTACATACTTATAATATACATATTACTTATAATTTATATTGATTAGAAAAACATAGGTACCGATCGTTGTTGCAAATACGAGTTGTACACGGTAATTATGCTGGCACAAGAGTTACCGATTTGTCGGTATAGTGCGCCATCATGAATAAACTGGACAAATATGCAGTAACAGCCAGTGGCGTGGCGAGTGCGTAAGAGTTTACACATAAAATAAAAGATAAGAAATAAATTATAACACGTGCTGAAACACATACCGTTTTAAAAATGATATTAGAAATTGGGTAACATCTGTTGAATGTTTCAATGATTAGATATGCATCCACAGCTCTCCCAGTCAATTGAGTATGACGTGCGGAGTATATGTTTTTTAATGCCTTAAACGACCGTTCTACACCTACATCTAGTAATGTTATATTTGCATATTTAAAATAATCTTTGAAACAGCTTAATGCATCTTCACACGCACCTTCACAAATTTGTCTTGATATAAGAAAATCGGAGTCTTTCTCTAAAACACTTTAAAATTCTCGTATTACACACCAATTCTTTTCGCCCTCTACAGCGTATAACTATGCATGAACATCATTCACAACAGAATCCACTAACGACATCGAAACATTTTGTAAGTTCTCTATTCCTTCCGCTAGTCCGAAGTAATTGTGAATAGTTCGTAAATCTGTTTTAACCTGACTATCTTGAAATAATTCCTGGCTTTGCTTAATACCTGCTGCTTCTATCGGATCGAATTTTGAAACTACCTTCTTTACTTGATCAAAATATTTGTTGTAATAAAACGTAGCCTGCAACCATGATCCCCAACTTGTAACAATAATCGGCTGTGGTGATTCAGGTACATATATATATCGGAGCACAGTTTGTGAAATAGTCTGGTACGTTTCGGGGACAAGAAACACTGCCCTTGTACCAGACTTGGGCGTTACCAATTACATTTTGTAATTATTACACGACCAATTACCAATTACGTGTAATTAGTAACTGGCAATCATCAATTACTAATTACCTGTAATTTGTAATTGGTGACTGCCAATTACCAATTATGGGTAATTTGTAATTGATGAACTACAATTTCCAATTACATGTAATTTGTATTTGGCGATTGCCAATTACTAATTACATGTAATGGGTAAAATGTAATTGAAATTTAGAGTAATTGATGAAAATAATGTAATGATTACTTTTAAAGTATTTATTAAAAGAAATACAATGATTACAAAAATCTTCCATTACACAATATATTAAAAAAATGCCAACTGAAACTAAATATCTTATTTTCGCAAAATATAATATATAATTCAATTCATTTCAAGATCCTCTGATTTCAAGTTTACGCCTCTTTTCTATACCCTCTGCCGAGAACATTATTCTATTTTTCTTCTTTCGAAATATTCAATGTTTGAGTGAATGAACCAGTTTTAAAAATTCCTTTATGTGAAGGATAAAAATTAAAATGCAAGTACCATTTGTGTAATTAGAATTATTTTTTGCCAATTACGTCCAATTACTTTGCCAATTACCAATTGCATGTAATTGGTAATTCATATTTGCCAATTACTAATTACACCATTTGGTAATTGGTAAAGCCAATTACCAATTACTTGTAATTGTAATTGGTAATTGAGAATTGCCAATTACAAAATGTTATTTAATTTGTAATTGGCAAAATTCAACTACAATTACCAGTAATTGGAAATTGGTATTTTTCAATTACCCATTACAACTAATGTAATTAGTAATTGAAATGTAATTGGTAACGCCCAAGTCTGCTTTGTACTAGCAATTAATGCATTTACTAGGGGATGTAGGAATCGTTTGTGCCACAAGATTTAGAGCACGGATGTTATACGTTACATGCAAGATTTTACCACCTTTAAAATCTCATTGGCAGTACAATTGACACTTCTTTCGGAGGCAAGTAAGATGGAGAATGATGGTTGTTGTGGTTCCATTGTGCGTGCCATTACACTAACCACATAATGGTTTTTACGATCTGTTGTTTCGTCCACACACAACCACAGTTTTTATGTTTCAATCCGATTTCATTCTTTTTCAAATGGTACTAAATTTCGTGTCGATGTCCGACTAGGTAATTTACAGTCCGCATATTTATTCCAGAAGGAGACAAATGCTTCTTTGTCTAGTAAACGAACTTTTGGCACAAGAATGCTGCTTACTTTCGATGTGACGTTGATAATAACTTCTGGACCAACACATTAGAGGGATATTACAAATTAGACATTGAATTTTAACGCCATCATAAATTAAGTCCGGCATGTCCACTATAAAGTTTTAACTGCGTCTGCCATTGCGATACGACAGCCTACACGTACACAGAACTACTCGCACACAGCATCGATTTAATACTGACGCCGTGGACGCGTGAAATAAATAATAGCCGACTTCCAATCCTCTTATCTACTACACTGACTGTTACCGCTGTTTGGTCATATGAATAATCAAATTACGGCGTACTATAGAGAGAAAAATAATTAAATTTAGTTTATGAATGATTTCGAATCAAGTAGCATCGTATTGAACAAAGCAGAAGCAAAAAGCTAAAAGTTGCAATGAAGTGGTATAGACTGGGTATAGTACTGCTTAAAGTTAAAAGTTTTAAAACGTAAGTGTTTTTCCATATTTTATACGTTTAAATTTTCATTATTATTTGTCCGTTTTACTATTATTAAAATTTGCTTTGAGCTTGATTTAGATGGCTAATGATAGAAAAAGACTGTCCGGCTTTCAGTATCGAAAAAGAAAATTCGAAAAAGACGAAATGAAAGACGGACTGCCTGACCCCTTATAAAAATTTATTGTATCCACAACGGCTACAGCCGCACAAGGCTTACAACCATCAACAAGCCTGCAGGTGGAGGAACAGGTAGATTCGAACAAGGCCGCGCATATGGAAAATCTAGAAATTCACCATCACCAACTAAAGCTACTGGTGAGGATGTTTGGAAACTTGGTATTCGCTTTCCTCTATTTCTTTCTGCGTATACTATCTGCGAGAACTCTCCGTTGAGCGTTCCACCCGATTCGCGTAGGCCCTGAAAGAGCCATGGCCCGTCTGAAACTGGCCGAGGTAATAGTCCTACCGTGTGAAATTGCATTTCATCCATGGTATTATGTTTGGGATAAGTTTTCTTCTCCATTCCGCTGTAGCTGTATGCTGCACCCATAGTGTTTGCCATTTGTTCAGTGTAGCACTCCTCTCTGCCCTCCTAGTCTTCGGATCTGTTCTTCTGTTTGTGTGGAAGATTCTAGATCTCTCCTCCGCTAGCTACGATAATGGTGGGATCCCAGTGATCACCTGGACAGCCCTGTTGGACAGAGTCCAGTACGCGCTGGCAACTCTTATGAAACCCTCCTCTGTAGGTCCTCCATCAGGTGAGCATATGTCTTCTTTCTTAGAGCCCCCTGCCAAACCGGTGCTCCGTACAGCACTATGGACTGGATGACTTGGTATAGGACAATCCTCTCCGGGCTTCCTGATCCCCGCATGTTGGGCATGATTCTATTAAGTGCAGACATCCTATTTTCAGCTTATTATAGCTTGCTTAACATGGTAGTTGAAAAGTAGTGTAACACTGGTGTTCTGTACCAAAAAATAACGTTTTCTCCTTTTCTGGGACCCCTCAGAAGGAGTGCTTCGATCTTTTGCGGGGCAATTACCAGACTATGAGCCCTCACCCAGACATCAATCTTGCGCAAAGATTCGTTTGGTTTGAAAAGTAGTTCCTCCGTGTCCTTGGCAGTTATTAGTATTGTCAGATCGTCAGCTTAGGTTATACTGAATACATTCCCTATCAGCTCCAGTTCCAAAACTCTATCATAAAGAAGATTCCATAGGACCGGGGCAAGTATGGAACCCTGCTGGACTCCCGCCGTCATTTTAGATGTTTCTTTACTTGTTATCCTTAAAGTTCTCCCGGAGAAGTAACTCTCGATTATACT
Source organism: Chrysina gloriosa (assembly GCA_038088585.1). Lineage (NCBI taxonomy): Eukaryota > Metazoa > Arthropoda > Insecta > Coleoptera > Scarabaeidae > Chrysina > Chrysina gloriosa. The sequence goes on from CM076092.1 coordinate 28,010,841, forward strand.
TATTAAGTAGTCTGAAATTTTCTTTTACACAATTTTTGTAAATTAATTCCCTAGAGGCAGAGGGAGAGTTAAGGGCATTCCATGTGCAGGGTGATAAGTACTGTCACTGCTGCCCCTCGTCAGGGGTGGCTAAGCCCCCTTATTATTTTTAATAAAATAAATTGTGTTTATTAAGTATTAAAACAATGCTTAAGCATGGGCCATATACTAAAATAAAGCAATTTTTACAACGAATTTATAATAAATGGCATATCTATGCATTTGTACTGAGAATTTAGCTAAATTTCTTAAAGAAAATTGCACCGGCCTAGTTCTTAATTAATGATATAAAAAGCATAAATTATAACCAATTATATTTATAAATGTTGAGAAATATTTAATATAAATCAAGATAATTACCTTGTGTGTGAGTGAGTGTGAGTGTAAAATTCTTTTTCAAAGATGCTTCTTCCTATATCTCCTCTCTTAACTTCTATTCTCGATGCACCTTTAATTTCTATAGATTCTTCCCCTTCTTAGATTCTGTCTTCTCCGGTATGGTGAGGTTCTTTTATTAGGTGGTACTTCTTCTTAATAGCCTTTTATTCCAAATATATTTACCGACTTATTTATTGACTTATCTATCTTTTCAATTTTTTCGTCGTTAACCAAACAGACTTTTTATTTCTTTTGGAAACCAGGACTACACTGCTTTATTTCTAAGTTGTTCACGAACCGAAAACGTTAATTCACCATGACTCCAGTTCATCCAGGTATATCACTGTTATAGAAACCTGTATTGAATGTCGATATATCCTCGGTTATTTCCAGTAATTTTTTTTTGAATTCTTGTAATGTAAAATGTTGTATGTACTATGTATCTGAATGTTAACAATGTTTTTTTATCCATTAATATATGCTCTTTATAAAAATTAATAATTTTATTTCTAGTGACATTTGTTTCTCCCATTAAACGTCTCTGGCTGGAGCTACACCCGTATGGTAATAAAATGTTCAAAAGGTGGTGGGCGTGGTGTCGAAGAGGTATAAATAGAACCCCAAAATAAACCGTATGACAATTGAAGACCATAACCCCAACATTAACTGTAAATTTTGATGTACTACACATTACTTAATTTAAAAATGCAAACAAATTTCCAATAATGCATGAAATTTTACCGCACGCAGCACTATAACAGCACGCGAGGGGGCTACCCTCAAATCTGGGTGTTAAAGACTTAAAGACATTATTATATGCAATATTATAAGAATACTTTTTGCTATACATTATCTAATTTTTTAACTCCAGTAATTGCACTGTTATTTTTACTAGTAGGTATGTTTAAAAACAAATATTCATTTGGTGTTATATAGTCATGTTATATATGTTATGTGTATCGTATATGTACTACATTTAAAATTATTTCATGTTTTTGACCTTTGTAAATATTTATACTGTGTTTTAAACGCTAGCGATAATTTTTAGCGTGAATTCTGGAGTACGTTCAGATGTACCCCGCGCACACAGAGAATGTCCAATATCATCGTCGGTAAAACGCACTTCGGTCGCCGTCGGTGCTGGTCTGGAAACACCCACTCAGCGAGCCTCGATTGAATTATTGTGACCCATCGCGTAGACCGCTGTTTGAATAGATCGTCCAATCAGCCACGAACATTCTATGCCTTCGTCGCTATTATGGTAAGGCAAGCTCACGGATGGATGTAAGCAAGCTTGAAGGGACTGTGAGCTGGGTACAGTACACTACTCGAACGTGGACTTGAACTGAAACTGCCTCCCGTTGACGTTCGCCGCTTACATCCCGTGCTCTGTACGCGAAGACCGTATACGTACGTTGTAACGTCTCCTTAGCGAGACACGGCGAAACAGACCGTTCGGTCTTCAGTATCTGAATTTAAACGTTTAGGGCGAAGGTGCGTTAACGTCTTCGATTCAAGGGATGCATTTTTACAGCGGGGTCACTCGTTTAAGAAACTTACCGTCGTCGTCTTTTTCATTTTATCCGTGCTGAGGCCCGAAACGTTTGTGACTAGCGCATTTAAAACGTTTAGAACAAACGCTAAGACAAAATATTTTAACTGTTTTGGACGAAACGTGTTTTAAAACGTTTAACCACAAATGTATTTTAATTTCTCTCAAGCGAGAAGCATTCGATTCTTCGGATTTAAGTAACAGACCGCCGTTCACGGCCTGACTTAAAAGCAAGATGTATGCATTAAGTAAACCGGGATAAACACAGTACACCCTAGACGTGATACACATTATAAGCATAAGTTGTGATACTTTTTTATCCAAAAAATTTGATCTTGAAATAACGTTCATACATACGAATACCCATTTTTATGAACGTTTTTTTTATACTGTGAATGTGTCAATCTTATCTCTCTGAATACATGTTTTTTTTTTTTTATTGTAAATGCATCAATCTTATCCATCTGAAGAAATGTTTTGTCTTCATTGTAAATGTATCAATCCAATATGTCTAAATAAACCGGCATAAAAATAGAAAAGCCTGTTATCTTTTATATCCACACAAGCGGGAAAGCGCTTGGTGCGCTCTAGAAACCAGGAGACTGTAATGCCACTGCAACAACAGCTGCGTCCTCGTAAGTGCATGTGCACCTTATAGGGCGAAAACGTATGAGCAGAGGCTTGAGTTCCAGTGAGATCGTATCAAATCGGCAAGTTGTCGAACGTTATCGTTCGTAAAACGTTTGCAGTGCGCAGTGTTCGATTCACTACTAACCTATCACTTTAACGATGCTTTAAGGATCTACGTAACAATTATTCGAGTTAGGTTATTTGATTAAGTTTTGCTAGGTCATACATAGAAAATGGATAAAATTAATGAATTATGGAGCGTGCGAGATATTGGCTGGTTGGTAAGAAATTGTTTTAGTTATTTAAACATATAGACAAAAATAACACATCGTACAGAAAATTGAAAAATCTTGGCCTATCTTAAGCATCTAACGTCGGCAATCGGCAAAATTTCAAGTTCGTTGTGGTACGCTAAATGTGATTGGTTAACGGGTTCAACTAAACGGGAAAGATTATTTTATTGGCCACGTCTACTTTTTTGTAACCAAACCGAAACGTGATCGAAATTAGGTTACGCAAGTTTAAAAGTTTACTATCTATTGAACGGCATTCTTAGTCTAAAGAACATATTTTATCGTTGTGCAAATTTAAATTTAAAATAACTTTAAAAAATACGCAAGGTATGGTGAGAGTAAATAATAAAATGTCGAATAAGTTTGAAATTGGAGAGGGCGTACGACAAGGAGACCAACTGTCACCAGTACTCTTTAACATTACACTGGAAAAAGTATTTCGAAATGCAAAAGTGAATAGAACAGGACTCGTGTATAGAAGAAGACACCAATGTTTGGTATTCGCTGACGATGTAGTCATCTTAGCTATAAATAAGGAAGAAATAAGAAATGTTGGGAAGAGAGTAGAGGCTGGGGCAATAAAGATGGGTATAGAGCCATCATGTACTTCGTTTATATATAGATATAAACGAAGTACATGGAGTGGACGGACAAAGAATTTCAAACAGGAAAATGCTTAAGGGTGAGAGCCGAGGGTGGGAAAGGATAGGTTTTTGAGGAGATAGAGCAATTCACGTATTTAGGAACGGAGATGCCAAACATTACAAGAGAAATAGAATCGATAATCATGGCAGGGAATAGATGTGTGGGAGCCCTTAAGCCCCTCCTATCGAGGGAAGCAAAGGTACAGTTGTATAAAACAGTAATAAGACCAATTATGTTATACGCTTGTGAAACATGGACAATAAATAAAACGGAACAAACAAGACTGGAGGTGTGGGAGAGAAGGGTCAAAGGGAAAATATATGGACCACGACCGAAGGCGAGGTGGAATTTAGAAGTGGAGAGGGATATAAGCAGTTTGGAAAGTTCCGGATGGAAATAGATAGCAAGAGATAGAAATGTATGGAGAACAATTGCACAAGCCATGGGCCAGTTAGGCTCGCAAAGCTAATATATATATATATATATATGTAGGGATGGGTTTAGCAAAATACACGAACACCCCCTGTTACAGTTTATTAAACTAATAGTATGATTAGAACATTAGAAGGTTAGCATACACACGTCTTTACGTCTTGACGTCTTATTATCTACTGTCCATAATGCAAAGATGACGCGCACGCGCGCATTCAGGAATATTCCTTCCTACATATATGTATATATATAGTATGCTTGATGTTTGTACATATGAGAAAGCCAATTGAGAAATTCCCCAATATGTACTTAATTGCGCTTTATTGCCACTTTTTATTCTACACGAGTATACAATAGCCTTTGTACCACCTCATGCAGTAGCAGCAATATACATATATATATGAATGCAGACCAGGGAGTCTTTGCCGTTGAGAACAAAGATGAAACGAAGGTTATTGGGGAGTTCAGCAATCATACATTCAATAGTAGTATGTTCAAATTTATTTTTATACCGATATTTCGCATCTAATAGTATGCTTCATCAGGGTTAACTGAAGACAATAAAAGTACATTAGTTGTTAATTCTTTAAAATAGAAAAAGAAAAAGTACTTACAAAAAGTGAACAATTCGAAAGATCCATACAAAACATTTGGAATAAATAATTACATTAAAGGGCAATTTTTAAATGTCATGATGCAGCACGTGCGAAACGGATGTCAAAAGATAAAATTATTTAAAAATTAAAGATGTCAAAAAATAAACGAGGCAACAAATAAACCCAGACATAACACCTTTCCATCGTGCGGCTATGACCACGAATGAAGAGTTTCCGGAGAAATTGGTGTCAAAATAGGTTGAGGGATGGACTTTGACCGCCCAGAACCCGCCATCTCTCTCTACTCATATAGTAAAACGCCTAGGCCAAATATTAAAAAAAAAAAATTGAAATGAGAAATCTTTGTACTATTTCGTTAATTAATTATTAAGTTCATTTGTATTGTACTTTTCTTTGGGTTATAAAATTCGCCTATTTGGCAAAAAAGAACTTCTTGATTTTGTAAATAAATTTTTGCTTTTTTCCTGCCAAGCAGATTTTCTTTTTCTTCTTGCCTGGCAGGGACAGGCTTAACAGCTAGTTCTTTATAATTTCCACGATTAGACGAATCTGTAGTCTCATTGTGTCCCCAAAAGCTAGATCTTGTGATGCTAGAAATTTCATTGCGTCGATTAATTTCCTTAAACTGTTGCGAGTGTTGTTGAAAGTCCGGGCCTGGAGTGTTTGACGGTGTGAGTGTTGTCGGTCTGCTCCGTGTTTATACCCAAGGTTCTTGGAGGTTTGTGACCTTTTAATTGGTAACACAGTAATAAATATAAAAACAAAGTGAAAGTGACTATCTAGAAAACAAAGTAACAGGTAAAATTAAACAGTCCATCCCAATATCATTGATAAAAGCCAGACTTCCGACGGGTCGACCGGTGCTCGGCTTTTTGCGCGGTGATAAGAAAAGAAAACAGAAAATGCATATCCGTAGAGAACAGGGGCGGAGTAGGAAATTGTATATATCATGGATACGGATGAATACAGCTCGGAAGATAGGAAGAGAAAACGAAAAAGAGGAGAGGATGAAGAGAACAGAGAAAATATTTTCAAGAACAGTAAAAACTAATAAGATCGCCTATGAAGTCCCAGGAAAAGCTGGAAGAAAACATTGGTGTAATGATGAAGACGATTGAGGAAATGGGAGCGAAGATGAACAATTTATCAATAGAAATAAAAGAGATGCGGGAGGAACAGAGAGAATATAGAAAAGAAATGTCAGAGTTAAGAAAAGAAAATGCGGAACTCAAAAGGCAAAATAAATTCATTAAGGGGCTAGTGATGGATATGGAAGACAGATTGGAACGAGTAGAGAATGAAAAAAGACGGAATAATGTAGTGATTCAGGGTCGAAAAATAGATACAGAAGATAGGGAACAACTAAAAAACGCAATGGAAAATTTCATAGATAAAGAGTTACAGATAAGAGTACATATAAAACAGGTCATAAAATTAGGTGGAAAAACCTGTCTAGTGCAATTAGACAGGACAGAGGATAAGGTGGAGATAATGAAAAACAAAAAGAAATTAAGAACAAAAATAGGAGGAAGGATTTTTATTAACGATGATCTATCTAAGCGGGACAGGAAGATACAAGAACAAATTAGATTTAGAGCTAAAACTGAGAGGGAAAACGGAAAACAAACAAAAATTGGGTTCAGGAAGTTGTATATCGGGAATGAGGAATGGAGATGGGATAGAGAGCAGGATAAGTTGATACAGATACAGAGATCAAAAAACTAGAAAGCGTGAACGAGCAGGGAATAGAGAGGACGTACCTGGCAATGAGAGCGGATACAGAACAAACTCGAACACGAGAATACATGGTTGTGAGAATGGGAAATAGGAACAACAAGGTAGAGACAGAGAGGAATGCTATCACGATGACGACCACAGCTGTGAACACGGAAAATGGAAAGATACGCGTTGGAACGTGGAACATAACTTCCCTAACGGGAAAAGAATGCGAACTAGCAGAAGAAATGAACAAGTACCAAATTCAAATACTGGGAATAAGTGAAACAAAGAAAGCCGGAGCAGGAAGAATAGGCGTAGGTTGTCAATATTTTCTGTACTATTCAGGAGTGAGGCCGGATCAAAGGAAAAAAGAGGGAGTAGGGATATTGTTAACAAAGGAACTGGATAGAAGAGTAACTATACACCAATCACTCTCATCAAGGTTGATGCGCTTGAGAATAGAATTGGAGAAGGAATCGGTTGACATCATACAGATGTATGCACCAGTAGAAGGAACAGATGGAAGTACAACGGAGGAGTTCTATGAAAAACTGCAGCAACTGTTGGATGAAATAATAGAGACAAACTCAAAAGTAATATTAATGGGGGACTGGAATGGTAGAGTGGGTAATGATACAAATAAGGGACTGGGCTGCTTGGGAGCATATGGAGAAGAAACGTTAAACGGAAATGGTTGGAAAATGATTGATTTTTGTATACGTAGTGATCTCCTAATAGGGAACGGTTTCTGGGAGCAACCACTGGAAGAGAGATACACCTTTGTCGCGGAAGAGAGAAACGCGAAGAGTATAATAGACTACATAGTCTATACCCAAAGTATGAAAACTAATATACGAAACATAAAGACACAAAAAGAGGCTGAAATGGGAACTCAACGCAGATTGCTAACGGCATAACTCCAAGAACAAATTAACACAGAACAACAAATAGCTGAGTATCATAAAATAGCAATCAGCAAATTAAGAAACGAGAAGAAAAGAGCAGAATACCAACAGAAAACGAATGATTTACTAAAGAGACATTGCCAGGAAGAAATGACACTAGAAGAGACGTGGAGAATTTTCAAGGAAATTATTTATAATTCTGCACTAGAAGTATGTGGTCAAATCAGATACAGGAAAGAACAGAGAAGAACAAAATGGTGGACTAAGGAAATACAAAAGGGAGTCAAAAAGAGAAAAGATGCGTGGAGAAAATATGTTTTAACAAAGGAACAGCAATACAAAGAACAATATGTTAAAATAAGAAACGAAGTTAAGAAGAGAATCAAAGAAGCGAAAAAGAAAAGCTGGAAAGATTTTGGAAATGATATTAATGAGGAATATAAAACAAATAACAGGAAATTTTGGAACCTAATAAGATCAATGAATGGAAAGAAAAAGAAAGAAATAAAACCAATTAGGAATACCGCGAATGAACTAAAAACAAGAACAGAAGATATACTTGAAATATGGAAAGAATTCTTCACGAAAGAATTCACACATGCAGGAGATCATACAGATTTATTGCCAGAATCAGGAACACGAAATGAATATAATGAAGAACTTGAAGAGATAGATATGGAAGAGGTAGAGCAAGCCCTAAAAAGAATAAAAACAGGAAAAGCCTGCGGTGCGGATAATATAGAACCGGAAATGGTAAAATGGCTCGGACAGGTGGGAAAGGAGTGGATCCTTGACATATTTTGTAAGGCATGGCGAACGAACACAATTCCTGCGGATTGGGAAAATAACCTCATCACTCCCATATATAAGAAAGGCGATCAAAGTCAGTGCGAAAACTATAGGGCAATATGCCTATCGACAGTATGTTTTAAGGTCTATACCAAAATAATAGCGGAACGACTTACACATTTAGTAGGAGACAAACTGAGAGAAGAACAAGCAGCCTATAGAAAAGGGAAACAAACGAACGATAATATCCACATAATTAAAAACATCATTGAATGTAAAATTGAGACAGGGGAGAAAATCTACTTCAATTTCATAGACTTACGAGCAGCATTCGATACAGTAGATAGAGGGAGTATAGATATCTGTCTAGAGAAACTAGAGGTTCCAAGAAAAATGCGCCAAATAATCAATAGTCTGTATTGTCAGGTTAGGGGGATAGTACAAGTGAATGGAAAAAGATCAGCAGATTTTGAAATGCAAGTGGGAATAAAACAAGGAGACAGCTTAAGTCCATTAATATTTATTATAGTAATGGACAGAATCCTGCAAAATACGAGGAAACGCACCGAAACTGTGAAGACACTGTTAGGATATAACAGACTGGAACCTGTAGCCGTGGATGCATTACTGTACGCCGATGATCTGGCACTAATAGCTGACAGTTATGTGAAAATGGAAAAATTAACAAAAATATGGACAGAAGAAATAGAAAAGATGAAGATGGAAATAAACGTAGAAAAAGCAAACTAATGGTGATAAATAATAAAGAGCCAGCCAGTAATCTAATAATTAAAATAAACGATAAACAAGAAGAAATTGTCGACGCATACGAATATTTAGGTACTATTATATCGAAGGATGGAAAAATTGATCTAGACATAGCAAAAAGGTGACGGAAAGCCACAAACATATACTATGCTCTGAATCAAACCATCTTTGGAAAAAAAGAAATAGAACCCAAGATCAAACAGATAGTATACAATGCAGTAGTAGCCCCCACAATAATGTACGCAAGTGAGTCCTGGACAATACAGCAAAAACACGAAAGCAAAATAACAGCAATAGAAATGAAATTTTTGAGAAAGATCGTGGGGAAAACAAAAATGGACAGAATAGAAAACGAACAGATAAGGAATATGATAAATCAAGAAGATATACTAAAGAGAATTGAAAAATGTCAACTGAATTGGTACGGCCACATAATTAGAATGGAGCAAAAGAGTTTGACAAAAAAATAATAGAAGCCAAAAATAACGGGAGAAGAAAAAGGGAAGACCAAGGAAAAAATGGATTGACAGAATCAACGAATTAGGACGAAAGCGAGGGAAGACCATAGCAGAAATGAGAAGAATGAGTACAGACCGGACACGATGGAAAGAATGGATTAAATCGTCGTAAGATCCAAAAATAATCCGACGCTGAAAGGCATAAGGATAAACGAGTAGAAGAAGAAGAAGAAACTGTTGCGATTTGCTCTAACTTTATTATTGTACGTAATAATCGCATCCTTACACGCGCTGTCTATGGCAGTAGCAATATTTTGTTTTCCAAATAATTTAAATATATATATATATATATATATATATATATATAGAGTAGAATATATAAAATCGAGCGAAAAACTCTATTGGGGTGGTCGGTCCGTGAAATAAAAGTCTCATTTGTTCAACCTCTATATTTCGTCACCGTTTGGTAACTTCATCAGGAGTATGAACTAGAGTAGATCACTAGCCGTCAGATACATATTAACATATGTATGATACATCATACTCCTGATGAAGTTACCAAACGGTGACGAAATATAGAGATTGAACAAATGAGACTTTTATTTCACGGACCGACCACCCCAATAGAGTTTTTCGCTCGATTTTATATATTCTACTCTATACAGTACGGTCGAAATACATTTTTACTATTATATATATAAATTTATGTATATATATATTTCGTGACCTTTTATACTTATCTTATATGATAGATCTCTACCACTAATAGGTCAATAAAACAAGGCTGGTTTGAACGATAGTTATATTTTCAGAACGTTTACATCACGGAAGAAGGTATTCCGAAAACGTTTGTAAACGTTCTGAAAATATAACTATCGTTCAAACCAGCCTTGTTTTATTGACCTATTAGTGGTAGAGATCTATCATATAAGATTATATATATATATATATATATATATATATATTCCAGTGTTTTGTTGTGATGGATGCTGTCCATTTCTTTATCTCCCCTTTAAGGAGACCTTTGTTAAATCCAAAAGATGGGGTAGGTCCAGTAAAGTTTCTACCAGCCCATTTTTTGTGAAACGAAGGTTATTGGGGAGTTCAGCAATCATACATTCAATAGTAGTATGTTCAAATTTATTTTTATACCGATATTTCGCATCTAATAGTATGCTTCATCAGGGTTAACTGAAGATAATAAAAGTACATTAGTTGTTAATTCTTTAGAATAGAATAAGAAAAAGTACTTACAAAAAGTGAACAATTCGAAAGATCCATGCAAAACATTTGGAATAAATAATTACATTAAAAAATAAGCCTCTGATGTTGCTTATTGACTATCACAACTCGGACCTTACTTAGGAGGGCAACGAATGACAGGTTTGGACAAAGGATACTTAACTTAGAAATTTCAATCACTTTGTCGGATACCTTAAAAAAATTGTCACATTTAGAGAACCAAGCTTTTCGGTTTCTCCCGGTTCATATCGTTTTAGACTTTAAATCTTCACTACAACATTATTACAATACACTTCTTAATAAAATTAAACACTCCTACATACATAAGTTTAATAAATTATGCGATAGCACTGAGCATTTAAGATTTTACAATGACAATAGAAGTTGGTTTGTTGATCGCACGAGCCCTGCTGACAAGAAAGACTTTCTATCTTTGGGATCTAAGTTTGACATCCCCATAACACCAAAAAAGGTTGACATTGGCGGGGTTTTGGCTGAGTGTGAACTCATTTTTAATTTTCACAGCCCTACAGAGGTAGACATTCGTAGAGCAAAATTAACTAACATATTAACTAATTATTTTGTTCAAAATACAAACAAGGTTGGTCCTTTTGATGGTGTCATAAATAGATGCCGAGTTTTCCTGAAGTCCAATCCCCACATTTTGATTTTAAGAACAGACAAAGGCGCTCTTACTGTTGTGGTTGATAAAACTGGATACATCAGTAAAACTGAGGAACTGCTTTAACCGTAGAACACATAACCAAAATATATCACGCAAACACATAACCAGGGTACCCGTGTAGCCCATTATAATTTTATTCACTTTTAACTTCCCAGCTTCAAAAATATGTCATTTAAAACCCGTTAAAAAGCTAATTTAATAAATTAATATATTTTATGAAATATTTTATTGTTTATTAATTATTACAACAAAAGAATATGTCAATAACTATAAATAAAAGAAAACCTAATTTATTATTTGTGATATTCATATTTGTGTATACATATGAAATGACGATTTATTTGCAAAAAGCTTGTTTCTTGTTTTTTTAGTGGACGGAAACAACACTTGTATCAAGTTTGTGTATACCAAAGCAATTTCTTCGCAACGTTGGGGCTTGCAAAGCATTTATTATCCTGGAACTTAGCGCTTGTTGGAACGAAAAATAAAACATATATTCCGGCAGAAATGAAAGCGCAGAAGGATAAATCTCTTGGTTCAACTATGTTTGGTTTCAGAAAAATATAACAATGTGTTATCATGTTCCCTGCAAAAACAAAGCCGTGTTGCTGCTATCATCGATGCACTATGATGGGGAAATAGCAGAAAGTGGCAAACCTGAAATAATAGAATTTTATAATAAGACCAAAGGTGGCGTTGATGTCATGGATTAGTTAAAGTCACTATATATATATATCTAGTGACTTTAGGATTAGTTATTCTCAGAGTATACTACAAAGCGAGCTACAAAACGGTGGCAACTATCACTATTTTTGAACGTTTTAGATATATGTAACGGCCTTGAATAACGACATGATCCCAAATTCTGCCAGCAGAAACGAACAAAACAAAGAAGAAAAACTCGGAAAGCATGCAGCATGTGCAACAAACCAATGCGCCTGGACCACTCGATAACAAATTGCGTCTGCATTTCTTGTGACCCGAATAACTAATACATTCTTATAAAATATTTCCAAGTTCTTCAGTATTCATGTTTTTTAATGTATTTTTATAAATTCCTAATAAAAAGTTCACGATAAATCGTTAAACAGCCTCTTGTTTACTCACTTTTTTCATGCAAAAACTATTGGGCACACGGGTACCCCGGTTTTGTGTTTGCGTAGGTGTCATCTTTGAAAGCTTATAATTATGGAACAACTGGATCGAATTTCATAAATGGTCTACAAAACAACGCAAAAAGACTTTAACTTCCTAGATCCGAAGTTTCAATACTCTATTGGTATTGGTCTTACAGCTACAAACGTTTAAAATCGCTAGTGGACACACGGGTACCCGGTCATGCATTCTAGGGTTAAGATACAAACAAATGTATCGGTAGCGACCCAACAGCTGGCAGCCAACTTAATTTGAATAAATTGTTAAAAGTTCTAAGAAATAATAATGAAATCAACGACATTGAATATAAAATTTGAGCATCCACAATGCAGTTACTCCTAAATTATATACACTTCAAAAATTCATAAACCTGATATATCTTATACACCCATAGTATCCTGCATAGGCAGTTCAACTTACAGTGTCTCTGCGTTTGTTTCTGATATACTCACAAAGGCCTTTGCTGATTGTAATGTAAATGCTATTCCGGATTCTTCCGCTTTTGTGGAACAAGTTCAGAATTTTAAGCTTCCAGCCAATTTTCAAATAATTTCTTTGGATGTCGTTTCCCTCTTTGCAAATATCCCAACGGATATTGTACTACACGTCCTTGATCAAAACTGGACAACAATTTCAAATTTTACATTTTTGACTTACGATTCTTTTTTGATATTGTTCAATTTATTATTAACAACAGTCACTTCACCTTTAATAAAAATGTATAAACAAATATCCGGCATGTCCATAGTTCACCGCTCAGTCAGATTCTCGCTTGTTTAACCATGAATTTTGTCTTGGACAATATCGTTCGAGTATTACCTTTTCAATTTCCATTCATTAAGAAGTATGTTGACTACATTATTTGTGCGGTGCCTGATACAGAAATAGACAACATATTTGACATCTGCAATTCATTTCACCCCAAAATACAGTTTACTTTAGAGAAGGAAACAAATAGAAGTGTTCCTTTCCTGGATACCAGACTCATTAGGGATGAACACAACAACATTATCATAGACTGGTATAGAAAACCCAGTAACTCCGGTAGATTTATCAATTTTCATTCAAACCATTCCTATAAACAAAAATTAAACACTATTCTCGCCATGAAGAATAGAGTGTTAAAAATTAGTCACCCGAAGTTTTCAAAAAAGAATTTAAATATATTGTGTGAAACTTTTGTGAACAATGGCTATCCCAAATTTCTTATTAATAAACTTTTATTTAATACTCCAATTTACAATAGAACTACCACCAATGATCCTGGTGTAAATGTAGATGTCAAGTACTTCAGGTTACCCTTCATTTCGGGTGTTTCGACTGCCTTGTCTAGGGTTCTTGCTGCCAACAATATCAACTTCGCTTACTACAATTACATCCTTTTATCTCAGTATTTCACCAAAACCAAAGATAAAACTGATACTGAACATGACTCAATCGAATGTCATATACACTATTCCTTGCAATCAATGCAATGAAGTTTACATCGGGCAAACATCAACCTGGCTTAAGACCACAATCATTTTACACAGAAGTGACCTACATACCAACAAACGGCGACGTGCTCTGGTTTTACATATGATTAACAATCATCACAACCTAATTTTGAGAACACCAGGATTTTGCGGACTGCGAGAAACAAGAAAAGCAGGAAGTTCTTGAAGATGATAGAAATAAATAAATCCCACAACACTATGAATTCCAGATCGGACGTTGACAGTTTGACTTCAATTTATGCATATTTATTACACATTTCATTTAAGACTACTAACACATACAATAGTAGAACACATCAAATTCATACTTAATTATTTCGTCATATTTCATTTTTTAATACTTTTACATTTTTAATTATTTTATTTATTTAATTGTTTTGGTCTGCTCCTCAGTCTTTTTCTCGAGAGACCAAAAAGATGAGCTTTAAATTTACAAACTTAAAAATAAAGAATTTTTTCTCGGTTACCTAACTTTACAATTTAAATTTTACACACTTGCCTTTTTAATTTAGAAAAATGTAGTAACCAAATATATGTATTTGCACACTCCGTCAGTTTTTGAGACTTTTATCCCTCCTGCGTTTGGGTTGGTATCTCTTTCGGGCGGTCAAAGTCCATCCGTCAACCTATTTTGACACCAATTTCTCCGGAAACTCTTCATTCGTGGTCATAACCGCACGATGAAAAGGTGTTCTGTCTGGGTTTATTTGTTGCCTCGTTTATTTTTTGACACTTTTAATTTTTAAATAATTTTATCTTTTGACATCCGTTTCGCACGTGCTGCATCATGAGATTTAAAAATTGCTTTTTAATGTAATTATTTATTCCAAATGTTTTGTATGAATCTTTCGAATTGTTCACTTTCTGTAAGTACTTTTTCTTTTTCTATTCTAAAGAATTAACAACTAATGTGCTTTTATTGTCTTCAGTTAACCCTGATGAAGCATACTATTAGATGCGAAATATCGGTATAAAAATAAATTTGAACATACTACTATTGAATGTATGATTGCTGAACTCCCCAATAACCTTCGTTTCACCAGTCCCCCCATCTTTTGGACTTAACAAAGGTCTCCTTAAAGGGGAGATAAAGAAATGGACAGCATCCATCACAACAAAACACTGGAATGACACCAGTGGGCTGGAACATTCCAAAAAGTTTCTGAACTTCGATGCTAGGTGGGCGGACCTCGCCCTAAAACTGGACAGGAGAAGCTTAAAGACACTGACGGGGGCACTCACAGGCCACTATATCTGCAACAAGCACCTACACAAATCTTCACCGCAGATTGTGAAGAAGAGGAGTCAATGGACCACTTGATCACTAATTGTGGGGCACTGGGCCACAGGAGATACAGAATACTACGTGCATATACGCTGAGTGAAGAGGACCTATTAACACTCCCATTGAAGGAGCTGATCCTGTTTCTAGACGTATTAAACAAATAAAAACAAGGGGAAGCACAATAGATCAACGTGGTCGCAGTGTAGAGGGCCATTTTGGGCCAGACCCCACCTCATTACGTTACATTACATTACATGCTTGCTGAACTCCGCAATAACCTTCGTTTCACCTATATATATATATATATATATATATATATATATATATATATATATATTTAAATTATTTGGAAAACAAAATATTGCTACTGCCATAGACAGCGCGTGTAAAGATGCGATTATTACGTATAATAATAAAGTTAGAGCAAATCCCAACAGTTTAAGGAAATTAATCGACGCAATGATATTTCTAGCATCACAGGATCTAGCTTTTTGGGGACACAATGAGACTTCAGATTTGTCTAATCGTGGAAATTATAAAGAACTAGCTGTTAAGCCTGTCCCTGGCAGGCAGGAAGAAAAAGAAAATCTGCTTGGCAGGAAAAAGCAAAAATTTATTTACAAAATCAAGTTCTTCTTTGCCAAATAGGCGAATTTTATAACCCAAAGAAAAGTACAATACAAATGAACTTAATAATTAATTAACGAAATAGTACAAAGATTTTTTATTTCAATTTTTTTTAATATTTTTCATTTCAGGATTGTTAGGACTACGATTGCTAGGCAATTTTCAGCTTCCTATGTCATTAGGAGGCTTTAATATAAGCTAAACAAATTGAATTTTGCCACGCCTCTTTTTCGTCTTAATTCTCCGCCCACAGGCCAAAAGTAAAAACCGGCCACGTTAGGATTTGGCCTAGGCGTTTTACTATATGAGTAGAGACCGATGGCGGGTGCTGGGCCCACCGCTCCGAAGGTTACCATAACCCTGAACGCGTATACTGGAAGGTAGTCAACACCCCAAGCATGCGTGTTTGAAGGATGATCACAACCCCGGTTTGGAGGGTTAAGAAGGGGTAACAACCCCCTCCCCGGAAAATTGAAAACTCCCGCCCCTTTGGTCGGTAAGGTAGATACCCAATTAGTGCCGATAATACAGGTGGCTGGATATAGTATATAGCTTTTGACCGGTAGATGTCGCTGTTGTTGGGAGGATAGATACCTATGTAGTGTCGGTAATACAGATTTCTGTATGCAGTGTAGCTTTTGACCGGTAGGTGTCGCCGTTGTTGGGAGGATAGATACCTATGTAGTGCCGGTAATACAGGTGGTTGTATGTAGTGTAGCTTTTGACCGGGATGTGTCGCTCTTAGGTAGGGCACCTATGTAGTGTCGGTAGTACAAGTGGGTGTATCTAATGACGCTCTTGGCCGGTAGGTGTCGCTGTTGCTCGGAAAGTGTGGTACAGTTAGCTGTAGGTGGTAATAGAGCTAGCAAGCCGAATTAGGAAATTAACCTTGTCACCAGAAGATGGAGGATCAGGAGGCGCTGGCCGGAAGGTTTGCAAAATTTAAACCGGTCTCGACGGTACACCATCCGTGTACTGACCGCGCTCGACGCTGTTTGACTTCGGTGAAAGGACGAGAACGGCTGTAGTCAACGTGCTATGACTGCTGCATTTTTAAATACACATACGGTACACCATCCATGTACTGACCGCGCTCGACGTTGTTTGACTAAGGTGATCGCATGAGAGCCGCTATTGCCAACGTACTGGTTGTTGCGGATATGTTCCTATATATCACGTAATATTACTATTACTACTATTACATCACAAACAGGTTTAGCCGAGAATCTTGGATACAAGGAAACGTTAGTTGTTTATTTATTTATTAAGACAGGAATATGTTAAAACTTCGCTTGTAGTCAGATGTCGATAAAACAGATAGTTATGTATAGATCCCTAGTAAGATATTACGTAATACCATAATGGCATAAACAGGGTGAATCTTAGATGAGAAGAGAGTTCTCATGCATGATATCATATAAAATGCAGCGTTCTGATTGGTCGCATCCTATACAATGCCACGCTCTGATTGGTTACCAACTCGAAATTCAAAATCCCCCGATATGTATAGGAAGGTAGTTCACCCAACAACATCCTTAACATTGATCAAGGTGTTTAACGTCAGACAGTAAATAATAAAGTCTCTGGATATGCGCAAGTTAGTCCTGGTGAACACTACGTACTATTGATCGGTCATCAGTAAGGTGAAGAACCGGTTTATATCTTTAAATGTAAACTACACCAAACTAAGGAATCGGGGGATGACCCGAGTTTCATACGATTGATCGACCACCAATCGCAGTACGATACATCATTAGACATCACAAACAGGTCTCAACGTTATATTTTAATATGAACAGGATGAATGTTATGCTATGTATAGGAAGGTAGTTCCCCAACAACTTCCTTAACACTGATCAAGGTGTTTAACGCCAGACAGTAAGTGATGACGTCACTGCGCATGCGCAAGGTAGTCCTGGTGAACACTATATACTTTCGATCGCTCATCAGTAACGTGAAGAATCGGTTTATACGTTTGAACGTAAAATACACCAAACTGAGGAATCGGGAGATGACACTAGCTTCCTACAATTGACCGACCACTAATCACAGTACGCTACATCATTAGACATCACAAATAGGTTTAGATATTATACTTTAATACGATATTATAAGGAAATGGAACGTAAGTCAATTAGTAAATTATTAAAACGTATCGCATAGGCTTAGGTTTAACTGGAACGCTTATACCAACAATAATCGATTGTAAATCAACAAAGTCAAACAAATCAGGCTCGGTCAGGTCGTAGGCGGATAGAAGTCAGTATCATTAATTAAGATATGTGGATTTGCTATAACGATCCAATACAGCCGGCTTCTAATAAAATTACGTAATACAGGGCTCCTTTGTCTATTATCATAACAGGATTCAACGACAGTTCTGTGTTAAATGTGTAAGAAAATATAAAATCAAATTTAATGAAACCCAGTCCATTATTTATTAATATATTAAGGTACATGTAGAAAAACGCTTAAAAAGTTTGATAGATCGCATCATATGAAATATCGCATTCTGATTGAATATCGACACATCATATAAAATCGAGTTCATTTCCGTGCTCTTCACAATTTACCCACAGCTTTCTGACAGTTAGGTCGTGACTTCAACATCTTTACCTCCAGTATATCGTTTTAGTGTTTATAGTTAGGCGTTGATTTCCTACTGGTCTAGCATTTTATTATCACTTAGTATTCGTCGTGGTTGGACAGGCATATTTTAGGTAAGTTATTTAAATTTCACCGCATACAAACGTTTGCAAGAAGAGATGGATTGAACAGACATCGACAACGAGATGTTTCAGAAGAGAAGCAGCCACCAAGTAAAACGAACCATCCGGCGAATAGCATGTCGTAACAGGATTTTCGATGCCGCGACCAAACCTTACCGACGGCTACATAGCACAATGGACACCTTTGTTTCCATGCGCATCTGCACAGCAATTCTCTTAAATTTGAAGAGGATATGCTCATCATAAAAATCACCGGGAACAATAATGTAAAAATAATGATAAAGCAGGCACCCCATGATGTAATACAACCTACAACATGGAAAATTATACGAGGGTTGCCTTTTATGTTTCGGGATTTGGCAACCCTAGTATTGCAATCTGGCAACTGACAGCTCTATCGTAAAGTTGGAGATTTTTAGGTTATACGTACTCAGAACGTTTTGACATACGAGCGCTATTTGTGTTGTTTACAGTAACTTAAAAGATTCATCTCGGCCCAAAAATGGAATTAAATCGTGAACATTTTCGTGCGATTATTTTTTACAACTTTCGACGTGGATTAACTCAGCAACAGTGCATGGATGAACTTAATTCAATTTTTGGCGATGAAGCTCCATCAAGGACCAGTGTTTATCGATGGTATGGTAAATTCAATGGTGGTCGTAGTTCACTCCAAGACGAATTTCGTGAAGGTCGTCCAAAATCAGTTGTTGTTCCGAAAACCATTGATGCTGTGCGCGAACTGATATTGCAAGATCGTCATGTGACCTATCGTGAGATTGAGACAACCTTAGGCATTAGTGGGACCAGCATACATTCAATATTGCATGAACATTTGACTGTCAAAAAAATTTGTTCGCGTTGGATCCCACACAATTTGTCAATCGCTCAAAAAAGGCTCGTGTCGATTGGTCGAAGGAAATGCTCAAAAAATACGATCACGGTGCTTCGAAACACGTCTATGACATCGTGACAGGTGATGAATCGTGGATTTACGCGTATGAACCCGAAAGTAAACAGCAGTCGACTGTATGGGTGTTTCAAGATGAGCCAAATCCAACAAAAGTTGTTCACGCACGAAGCACTTCCAAGCAAATGGTCGCCTGTTTTTTCGGAAAAACTGGACATGTCGCAACCGTACCACTAGAACAACGCAGAACAGTCAATTCTGAGTGGTACACAACCATTTGTTTGCCAGTTGTCTTCCAAGAAATCAGGAAAACCAACCGCCGAAGACGGATCACTCTTCACCACGACAATGCGAGCTCTCACACATCGGCTCAAACAACTGCATTTTTGAGCACCCAAAACATCGATTTGATGAGTCATCCGCCGTATAGTCCTGACTTGGCACCGAATGGCTTCTTTTTATTTCCGTACGTAAAAAACAAACTGAGAGGTCAATGTTTTTCGACACCTGAAGAAGCGGTTGCTGCATTTACAATGCCTGTTTTCGAGATACCTCAATCAAAGTGGCAAAAGTGCTTCGACAATTGGTTCAAACGCATGCAAAAGTGTATAGATCTTCATGGGGAATATTTTGAAAACCAATAAAGTGATTTTCGATGATTAATATTTGCTTTTTTTCTCTAATCCCGAAATATAAAAGGCAACCCTCGTATAACCGGACCGACGCTTTCCAAGAAACAGTGCAGCGAGTTATATATAATAAAAATAATTTTATACATATTATACTGAATAAAAGATATCATCATAAACTTTACGAATTCTATTTAAAGGGTGGAACACTATTTATAATAAGTACGCAGTATTAGATAATTGCCATATTACTAATAAGTAAGTATAGCAAAACAGCGTAAGAATGTTTATCCAACTGCTGTGGAAGTTATAAAATCCAACTGATTCGATCTCATTTTCTAGGTCAAACCCCTTCGAAGGAGTATAGATCCTCACATTTGAACTTCTGCAATTCCTGTTTATAGGAACACCCCAGAATCGGTTTCTCGTTTACATCTTCAATTAAATATGCGTTGGGATTACCCACCTTACTTAAACATGTAAGAATACGGGATTTAACCTGAATGGATCAATGTTTCGTATGATTGTATTCATCGATTATTTTAGACAAAATATCCATCTACCTATACAAACCTCTCAAACGAAATAAATGTACAATGTGAAGCAAGAAGCCGAGTTGCTGGTGAAATTAGACGATACTGAACACATCAAATACATTTCTATACAAACGTATACAGACTTGACTTCAATACAGAAACAAAAACCCACGAAGTTGTATGAACCATGTATTTAACAAGGGGCGGAAAAGGATATATATATATATATATATATATACTGTTGGCATAAGAGGAACAAAAGTCCCATTCTAACATGATAACGGAAGTATCTTGTTCGATGTCGATATCATGGACATACCAAAGGTGAATGTAATGGGAATGACATGAGGTCTACGATGGAAGACGAAGAAAAACAAGATGATACCGGAAAATATAAAATTTGCAAGCCATGAAAGATAATAGTCATATATCAATCTAACCAGTTAAATAAAGAACAGGCTGTGCATCTAATGATGCATTACAATCTCTCTTTACCTTGCACTTGAAGTCCCGTAAATATAGGATGATATGTTACCAGTACTATTCGACAATCCTAAACTTGCAAGAAGTCGATTTCCTGACGAAAGTAGAAATATCGATCCCATCGACTTCAGCATCCTGACGAAAAACACGAAGTTGTATCAATCGTGTATTTAACAAGGGCGAAAAACGACGTACATATCAATCAGTTATTAGTGGAAGAGGGGTAAAACATCACTATGTTCTGATAACGGAACTGTCTCGGACGATGTTGATATCATAGATATATCGAAGGCGAATGTAAATATTCCAAATGATGAATAAGCGTGTATCCCATGGTGAATTACTGCAGTCTTTCGTCCAACATGAAAATATATATATAGACGACCAATTATCCGCACTGACACGCCTTATCTTGAAAGGAGTTAAGTTTATGGTGAAATTAAAAGGTATTGGTCACATCGGGACCCAAAACAACCGATCAATATGTAAATGTATACGAACTTGAGTTCATCATAAAGACGAAAATGTAGGAAGTTGTATGGATCGTGTATTCAACAAGGGAAAAAAGGATATACATATCGATCTATTATTAATGGAAGAGGATCAATACATCATTATGTTCTGATATCAGGTTGTTTCCATCGGTATCAACATCATAGACATATCAAAGGTGAATGTAATAGAATGTTAACCGTATTGACGATAACCGAGACGAAGAAAAAAACAAGGTTGTTGGGGTGATATGAAATTTATAAATCACGAACGAAAAACGGTGCTACGTATTATGGTCCACACTGACTTTGCCTGTAAACCAATAGAATCATACTAGTCCGAGTCTGAAACAGCAAATAGAAGTGGAATGCGTATTATGCATAAGCATAACAACGTACACCGGACCGGATTGCAGCAACGTTTTCGTGCAACGATTGACGGAAATACATCAAACAACTATACGACCGTCACATGGAATTTCCCAAACACATGAACCACCTCACCGCCAGCGGGCGCAAAGCATAACACCGAAGTCGAAAAATGACATATATGCAAAAAGGTATTAAACGAACACAAAGTAACAGAGCATCTTCATTTGACTTAACCATTCTGGGGTGTAGCGCATTCCAGTTGTAAACTCAACTGCAAAATACCTACACTCGTTCCGATTTTCTTCTATAATTTAAGTGGATATGACAGTCATCTTCAAATACGCTAGCTGGACGACGATAGCTTAGATATCGACGATATCCCACTTAATAAAGAAAAATACATCAGCTTCATCAAGAAGTTTAAATCGGATCAGTATGTCGATAAGGTAGATGTATTTCGAAAAATAAATATTAAAATGCGGTTTATGGACTCTTTCAGATTTATGGCGGTATCTATTGAGAAACAGGATGAAATTTTTTCTCAAAATCAATGTCAATATGTGCAGACGTACGACTAACAGTTGAAGTTCATAATAAAGAAACGTACATCCCCGTACTAATATCAACAAGTACGAAAATTAAATGAATCGACTCTACTGCCCAAAAACAGCTTCCACGACACATTGACAGGCGTTAAAGGCGACAAAGGCGTTAGCGATCAAGACTACCAATACACTATAGTAGTCTAGACCACGATGACTCGTTCCAACTTACTGTAATATTGGAATATTATCTTAAAACCGATGTCCCGCTGTCCGCAGACGTATTTGGAAATTTTACACAAGTATATCACGATTCACAAACGATTTGAACCCAACCCACTACAACAACAACTGGTAGTTTCACGAATATGAGTATTCAATGTGTTTTATCTCAAGTTAGTTTTCACCATGCAAGAGTCAAAAATAAATACCTAATCGTTTATGATAGCAGTGACCCATCAACCTACCTAGTAGTCTGAGGTGCTAATAATTTATGTAGGTAAGTTATGTCTCAATCGCTGTTCTACAACAAATTCGAGTGGATGAACCCCGACGAAATTGATCACCTCGCCGTTAGTAGCATAGCGGACAACGATGAAACGCTATTGAACGATGTCCGAAACGACCATCAGCTCCTTCTCGAAAACATAATTCATACAAAATCTATAACACACAGCATTGCATTATACATCATCGCAATCTTAAGCAGACCATATTCGACGGTTTAGAACTTCCATTCACCCATCGAGTACTACGATTCAACCAGTTCACATGTCTGAAATATTACATTCATTAGAACACCTTCCTGAGGAACCAGTCCGAGAATGACTTCTAGATGAATTTTTTAAATGAATGAACAATTCCGATTACAGAAAAAGGAAGGAGAACATCGATAAACAAGTATATGTTTTGTTATATTTATGCTACATGTTATCTGTTCGACTTCTTTATTAAGACTCTCTATACAATACAATACAATACATAATAGTTCCTACCTAACATAGGCAACCAGTAATGCTTCTAAGGTAATTACATGTATACACAACATCGCCCTTTCTTAAGATTACATTATATAATCATTATATTTTGGAGGTCTATTTATTGTCCGGTCTGCTCTGGTTGTATATTGTGATAAATGTGATGACAGATTAAGGTTCTTTTGGTGTTCAGCAGTATTAGGCTGTAAAGGTAGTTGCTCAATTGCAGATTCATTCAATTCTTGTTCTATGGCATCTCTAGTGGAGAACACAGGTTCATTATTTGACGGTCTCAAATGCTTTACATTACGCCTTACCACCTCCCCATTCTGGGTTTGAACCACATAAGATCTTGGAGTGTTGGCTGTGCTCAGTACCTTTCCAGGAAGCCATACTTTATCCCTTCTTATCACAATATTTTGATCTGGCTTAAGATTTGTCACAGACCTCTTAGCCGTCTTGTCATAATTTGATTTATACTTGGTTTGATTTGACTGTAACTTTTCGCTTACATTCTCTTGTACCTTTGGTTTTAATTTTGATTCATGTGTAGGCAGTTTACTTCTTAATAATCCAGACATTAGCAACTCTGAAGGAGATGCTCCTATAGAGGGAATTACGGTATTTCTGTATTCAAGTAAAGATATGTGAATATCTTTACCTTCCTCATATTTCTTTCTTAACATTTGTTTTGCTATACCTACTGCCTTCTCGCTCAATCCATTGCTCTGAGGATATCTAGGGCTAGATGTTATAATTTTGAAATTCCAGGAGTTTGCAAATTTGTTTAATTCATAGGAACCAAAAGGGATGTTATCGGCTATTAAAACTTTTGGAATCCCATGCATCGTAAACAGGTTTTTGAATTTTGATATAATTTCTCCGGAATTTTTATATTTTACTTCAGTCAAATCAATCCACTTGGAATAGTAGTCTACAGTTACTAGATAGTCTTTATTTCGATATGTCAATATGTCAGATCCTTCTTTCTCAAACGGTAGATTAGGAATTTCATGCGGTAATAAAGGATCTTTCCTATTGTCAGATCGAAACACAAATATTACAATTGCTAATAAATTCTATCTCATTTAACATTCCCGGCCAATACATAATATTTTTAGCTCTTAGTTGAGTTTTTACAATACCTTGGTGACTTTCGTGCAATAACTTTAATACAATTTTTCTCAATGAACGCGGAATCATTACCCTATTTTCATAATATACTGTACCATTTTCAACAGTAATATCATTTTTCATATTATAGTATAATTTAACATTGTCATTTATAACTTTTTATCAGGCCACCCTTCATTGTAATATTTCTGAATTTGACTAAGTACTGAGTCTGATTTACTAGCACTTTTAATATCATATAAAGGATTACTATTATCACCATTATAACGATTAATACAATGAACAGTGCCTTCAACATTAATTTCGTTATCATACTTTTCTAACAAATAATTTCTAGATAATAAGTCCGAAATATACATTTTTGAACCCGGTCTGTATTTCAATTCAATGTCATAGATGAGTAATTTTAGACGCATTTTTTGTAATCTATTAGATGGTATTAATGATATGTTTTTCTTCATAATAGAAATTAGCGGGGCATGATCTGTAAAAGCACCTATTTTTCTACCATAAATATAATAATGAAATTTCCTACACGCAAAAAGTAAACTTAAAAATTCTTTTTCAATCTGCGCATAAGATTGCTCGGTTTCTGTTAAACATCTTGATGCAAAGAAAATGGGCCTTCCTTCTTGTAATAGTACAGCACCCAGTCCTTCCTTGGATGCATCACATTCTATAATAATTTCCTTCGTTGGATCGAAATCTCTTAATGTGGGTAGATCTGATACTATTAATTTCAAGTTATTTAAAGCTTCAGTATGTTTTTATACCAAACCCATAAATTATCTTTTTCAATAGTTCTCTTAACTGATCCGTTAAAGTTGCCAAATTTGGTATAAATTCTCTTAAATAGTTTATTAGTCCTAGTATTCGCTGTAATTCTACTCTATTTGTTGGCTCTTTTAATTCTAAGATGGCCTTAACATGTTCCTTATCTGGTTTAACACCTTGTTCATTATAAATATGACCACAAAATTTAATTTCATTCTGTTTATATTGCAATTTGTCTAAATTAAATTTTACATTATATTTTCTCGCTGTGTCAGCAATTAACTGTAACAATTTATCGTGTTTTTCTTCTGTCTGTGTCACTATAATAAAATCGTCAAAATAGATCTCTATATCATTAGGATCAAGATTCCCAAAATACTTTTGATTAAGTTTCAAAAATTAAATTTATAATAACCAAATGGTGTACTAAAACAACATAATTCAGATGATTGTTCATCTAGATCAATGTACCAAAATCCTTGTTTCATATCTAGAACTGTATAATATTTTTTATTTAGTAATTTTTCTCTTAAGTTCTCAAATTTTGGTATTAAATGATAATCCCTTTTTATGACTTTATTGAATTCCCCTGGATCTAAACATATTCTTAGGCTAGAATCATTTTTCTCAATCAAAACTAAATTACTTGACCATTCTTTAGGCTCATTAACTTGTTCAATTATACCTTGATTAACTAGTTTATTTTACTCTATCTTAAGTTTATTAAGTAACATTTGAGGTAAACGTCTTGGTGGTTTTATGATACCTTTACTATTAGGCTCTATCTTAATTCTGTATTTGTCTGGAAAAGTTCCAATGCCTTTAAATATCCCTGCATTCTTTTGAATAAACTCATCTTTACTAATTTCATTTACATTATATTTCATATTTCTGGATATAAGTTTCAGTTTAAAACATGCTACAATATCTAAAATTGGTTTACTATTTGTATCTACTACAAAAACTCTAAATCTTCTCGATGATTCCCAATGCTACAAGACAAAACTATTTTCGCTATGGGATAAATTTTAAATCCACCATATGCCTCTAATATAATATTTTGTTGTAATGGAGCTAATTTATTATTCGGAAACATTTTCTCATAAATGTTTTTAGGCAATAAATTTACTTCACTACCAGTATCTAGCTTAAAATTAACTTTAAATTTATTATTTACTGTTATATTTTCACACCATTGTGTTTCCATCACTTCCTTACTTCCTTTCTTTCTAATGGCACACACTTTTTCTTCATTATTTTCACTATTTTCACTAATTACACTACCATTTTTTCTGGAACCTGATGTATTCGATATCTGGTTGATTTGGAATAATCCTTCCATTGTATCTTCTTCTTCGGTAATTTCTTGCACTTGTCTGGGTTTATATCTAGTCTTGCAACAAGAACTGAAATGATTGAGTTTCTTACATTTGTGGCAGGTTTTACCAAATGCAGGACAATTCCTAGGCTTGTGTAGAGTGTTACACCTTTTACAAGTATAATTCTTTTCATTTCGTTTATCTCCAGACGGTTGCTTTTTTATAACAGCATCGGTCGACATAGCTTGATTTCTTAAACCCTGTACCTGCAATCTACTGATCTCTGCCGCTCTACAAATTTTGACTGCAGTAGGATATGTCAAGTCACTTGTCCTCAGAAGTCGTTCTTGAATGTCTCTATTATAAACTCCTAGTACAATTCTATCTCTTAGCATTTCTTCATTATCCCTAAATTCGCATGTAGCACTTAAACGTTTTATATCTGTTAAGAAATGCTCCAAATCTTCATTTTCTTTTTGTTTTCTATTATAAAACAAATATCTTTCATATATAATGTTTTTTCTTGGATTTATATAATCTTCAAACGCCTTCTTTATCTTATTTACATCCTTTCTATCTTCTTCAGTTAGATTAAACGTGTTAAATAATTCAATGGCGTCTTCCCCCATGAAATTCAAGAAAATGGTAGCCTTAACCTCTTAAGCTTTATTTCCACTACCAGACGCTAGCAAATATATTTCATAGCTTTGTACAAACTTCTTCCAGTTATTAAGAATATTATCATCTATTATTAAACACTTTGGAGTCTTAAATTCTTCCATTCTTTTTTATTTTTTTATAAATGCAGCGCCATGTTATATGTATGCTACATGTTATCTGTTCGACTTCTTTATTAAGACTATCTATACCAGGTATGGGCAACCTCCGGCCCGCGGGCCACATGCGGCCCTCGACTAAGGTTTGTCCGGCCCGCTACTGAATTCTTTCGTTGCATATTAGCACGGCCCCTCTAAACTTAATTCATAATGAATCATAAGGATACTACAAAAATGTATATTTTTCAAGATGACTCACAGCATAAAACTTCTACAAAAAAGGTTGCCCATGCCTGGTCTATACAATACAATACAATACATCAGGCATGGGCAACCTTTTTGTAGAAGTTTTATGCTGCGAGTAATCTTGAAAAATATACATTTTTTAGTATCCTTATGATTCATTATGAATTAAGTTTAGACGGGCCGTGCTAATATGCAACGAAAGAATTCAGTAGCGGGCCGGACAAATCTTACTCGAGGGCCGTATGTGGCCCGCGGGCCGGAGGTTGTCCATACCTGCAATACATAATAGTTCCTACCTAACATAGGCAACCAGTAATGCGTATAAGGTAATTACATGTATACACAACATGTTTAACTGCTGACGTATTGAAAGGATTTGAGGTGAAGACGAGACGCTGGACCTCTGATTGCAAAACAAAAGTTTAAAAACATCAATATATTTAGCGATAATTTTTCAGTAATTCAAATGAAGATACTTAAAGTCGTCTACAATAAATCAGCATATATCGGTTTCATCGTCTTGAAATTGTCGAAACTGCTGATGTATGACTTTCACTACAACTACCTGAAACGGTTGTACTAGAATAAAATACCATTATGCTATATGAATACAGATAGCTTTATACTATACATTGAAACTGAGAACGTGTATGCCGATATTAATCTAAATTCGCATATATTTAACACAACTGATTATGAATACGATATAATTCGTACGAAATAAGGTCGTGCAGGGAATGTTTAAATCGAAGAATTTATTGATTTTGGATCAAAGATGGTCGGACTTCAAATAGATAACTGACCAATTAAACGTGTGAAGGAATATGACCAACGACAATTTGCTATATAAAACGCAGCATCTATTCAGGACGGCTCTGCACGATATCTATCTAATATGGAAAACAGGAGATTAGCACAACCATGCTTGAACGATAAGAGGTGCATCCATACTAATAGGCTAATGATATACATACATACGCCTAGGATACAACAAGGCCATCAATACTGAAAAAATAGAGGTTTAAGGTAAAAAATGCAATTACCATCCAGAAGCAAACCGAAACCTGTTGTTCCACGAATTTCTTCACAACCAGATTTATCATCATCAGCTTAAACAACACGGACAACGTAAATATCTACAGCTACATAGGATATCTCTCGTACTGAAGCAAGGTGAGATCTTTAGACATCTGTACTTTTATGAAAATATTAATGTTTGTATGTGAACGCCAGTTTATCTGACGGTCAATATATTTTCAATAAAATGCAATGTCTGAATGTTTTTAACCGACTCGAATGAACCGCGGACAGCAGCGCGTTTGTCATGCGAAACAGTAACATGTAACATGTACTACTTGTAGAAGCTGATTAACCAAAGAATATCCCTACTGAACACTGGCTTGGATATATGCGTTAAAATGGATGACGACGAGCAAACAAGACGGTATAGGAACTGTGACGTCAGCACTTACTATCCAACGTCAAACGTCAAGACGTTGTGAGCGGCATACTTGCCAATATGCGCAGTGCGCGTGCCTGGAAGGTATACCACCCCTCTTGCAATTTAAAATTCGGTTCAACAACCTTGAAAATTCCAAATTCGCGTCAACCTCCCCTGAAATTTTAAATTCGCGCCAACCCCCAACTATTAGGTAATAAATATATAGAATTCTAATAACAGAACGTGACAGAACGGTAATTCTGTTAGATTTGGCTATATGTAGACTTGAGTAACGTATTAGATTGCATACGAATACAAAGAAAATAATTTGGCGCCGACCCCCAAAAGTTAAATTAGATAGATTATTTTTTTCTTTTTAGAGAAAAATTATCGTATGCTGCTTTTTCGGTTGTGGCCTCTAATTGGAAGTCGGTTTAATTTTGTTTCAAAATTTTTTATTGCATATTGTCACTTTCATGCTTTAAATTTAGTTTTGAATAAAGCTTGTAATATGAACAAAGAATCTAGAGTTTTCTTTTCTGATTTAAGCGAATTTGGTGCATTTTTTTTTCAAAATCAAGGAAACGAACAAACATTTTAAATACAATTTACCATAGTAGCTTACCAGTTGGTAAGCTATATATATAGTAGCTGTAATACAAGATGGAATTTTACATCGCGTGCAGTATTTTTGGTAGAATTATATAAAACCAGATTAATAGAAATTTTTGACTTTATAATCGACAGTGATGATTTCAGAAATGATAGCAAAGCTATAAGAGAAACGGTAGGATTAAAATATTACTTAATCAACACAATTTCTTTTTATTACTTGATTTGATTTTTGAATAAACCGAAGTTACATTTTCAATACTGTAGAATAAATTAACTGACATCAATTTTGCGCGTAATCGTTTGTTAGCCTTTATTCAAACTTTACAAGATTATAAAAATAATGATCGTTATGTTAATGATATATATAATAACTTACATTTTGACACAGAACCCAGTCAGAAAAGACGTAGAGTGTCCAATGAATCGGAAATACAGAAATATAAGCAAATTTTTAACGAAATTTTAGATACGGTAATCGTTCAGATAGAAGTTAGATTTCAAGATATACACAAGTTATGTTCTTTCGATTTATTGACTTTTGACAAATTCTTAATTTATTCAAAAAACTTTCCGCAAAATTTATTAGAAAATCATTTACAAGAATATCCTTGTTTTTATGAAATTAAAATAAAAAATGGATTATCTCTATTGTATAATGATCCTCAAATGTTCGGAGAATGTAAAACGCCAACTGAGATGTTAAATTTTATCAATAAAAACGATTTATATAAATATATGTCGGAACTGAGTAAACTTATAAGTATTGTCGTCACTATATCCGTAACTTCTGCATCAGTAGAGAGGAGTTTTTCAACACTAAAAAGAATTCAACATTACAGCCGCTACACTATGAATCAAAATCGATTAAGCAGTATATCCTTCATATCAATTGAAAAAGGGCTTAAATTATTAACGCAAAATGATGTATTTTACCAAAATTTATTCAAAAGAGTACGCGATACGGTTTTCTGTGTTTCAAAAAGATATTAGAATATTTATTTAAGTTTTTCAAAAACATCTATTTAGTTGTTATTATTATTTATCAATAACTTATTTTTTATTTACCGTATGAGCTACTATTATATTTGTTACTTATTATTAGTTTGCTAAGAGTTTGTTATTAATGTTAGAGTTTATTTTTAGTTTAAAGAGTTTATTTTGAGTTTTGACTACATTTTTACCTATCACCTATTAATTTCCCAACCCAGGCAAAATTGTATTCTCACCTGTACGTGGTTCTTACTAAACAATAAATTATATTTTATTTTGATCTCCTTTTATACCGATTTTTATTCTACACTTCCAATGATACAGTAATAGGTATAAATATATATATATATATATATATATAATAAGTAGAAATGATTAGAAAACTACCTCCCACCATTCGCAGACGCGTTTCACGGTTTACCGCTCATCAGTGCGACTCTTGTGAGATGTAGTTTTCATTCTCGACTTTACGTCTATATATAGTAACATATATGATGTTTGTACATATGAGCAATCCAAGCCCAATATGTGACAAACGTGCGCACTTTTGCAGCTTCGTACATACTCGCGCACATATTGGGCAATTCCTTAATTGGATTGCTCATAGATAGATAGATACCTAGATAGATAGATAGATAGATAGATAGATAGATAGATATATAGTTTATTAATCCTGTAGACTATAATAATAGTATAGGACAAGTCATATTTTGTATGTGATGATTTACATTGACAATAAATAAAATATTTACATTTAGATAAGGCTAACATTTATAAACATCACATTTTACATATGCCACACAGTTAACTAAAAAAATTATTAAAAAATTAAATTACATATAATAACCAGAAGAAAACCATCAGCTCAGGTTATCGCTTAAGAACTCAGTCAATGAATAGTAGCACCTCTGTAGTAACAATCTTTTGATATTATATTTAAAAAGATGCTCCGCTCCAGTTCTAAGGGTTTGCGGAAGTCTATTATAGGCTTTTATAGCAAGATAACGCGGATTCTGTTCGTAGAAAGATAGTTTATGACTGGGAATTTCTAGTACGGATCTGTTGCGTGTGTTGTATGCATGACAACTACCTAGTTTGTTCAGTACATTAATGTTTTGCTTAGCATGCAGCAATAATTGCATGATGTAGATACACGGCAGAGGCAATATACCCATAGAGGTGAAATGCTCCTTGCAACTTTCTCTATAGCCAAGACCCTTCATAGCCCGTATTGCACGTTTTTGTATTTTAAAGACTCTGTCAAACTCGGGTGACGATCCCCATGCTATAGTTGCATATGACAACACAGAGTGAAACCGACCAAAATATAGGGTTAAGAGTACATTGAAACTAACCTCTGCCTTGAGTCTTCTGAGTACATGACACAAGGGCAACAATTTACCGCATGTGTTATTGATATGTTCTCTCCATCTGCATTTGTAATCGAGTGTGAACCCCAAGAATTTAATAGTATCGACTTGGGCTATACTACTGCCATTATATTTCAATAAAATCAATTCACGTCTATCATAGGTGGTCGTTCTAAACTCTATAAATGCTGTTTTCTTGGAATTTATTATTAGGTCATTTTTTTGTGTATAATTCTTAATTGCTTCCAAAGTATATTCGGCAGCTTCTACTAGATCTGATTTTTGCGGTACTCACTATGAAAGAAGTATCATCGGCAAACATAACACTTTTACTCAGTTTCAGATCATTCACATACAGTACGTACAACAATGGCCCAAGAACACTCCCCTGCGGCACCCCTCTATTCAGTATCAATTGGAAGATATACCATTCACATACACATAATGCTCCCGACCATTAAGATAGCTTTCGAACCATTCTAATATATTTCCTCGTATCCCGTAAAGATACAACTTGTTAAGTAACATTTCATGATTTACTAAGTCGAAAGCTTTACTAAGGTCCAAGAATATTCCAATACATGAGTTTCTCGCATCCATATCGTTGTACAATAGGTCGAGAAAAGATACTATCGCAGCTGAAGTGCCAAGACCCCTGCGGAAGCCAAACTGTTGGTCATTCAGTAGATTATTTTTTCTAAAAATTTAAGAGTCTATTTGTCATTGTTTTTTCAAATACTTTTGAGATCGAGTTTAATAGAGATATTGGTCGATAGTTAGTAATAGATTGCTCGTCACTGTCTTTCCGAACAGGTACAATTTTTGCAGTTTTTAATCTTTTAGGAAACTTACCACCTATTACGGAGTTATTTATAATTTGCGTTAGTGGGATGACTATTTCATCTACACAAAGTTTCAATATATTTGTACTAATTTGGTCATCACCAGATGAAGTCGAATTTTTAGTTGAAGGATAACATTTTTTACTTCACGTTCACAAACAGGTTCAAAGAAGAATGATTTCACGGAAATAAAGTTATTCACCTGATGTGGTGGTAGAGTTTGTTTAACTGACGGAAGTAAATAGTCTGCAATTTCATTAAAATAACGATTAAAATGTTCAGCAATTTCTGTCGGATCCGTAATATTTTCATTGTTAGCAGTTAGCATAGACATGCCCTTTGGCTCCCGATTTGACTTAGTCGACCCATTTACAATTGACCATGCGGTTTTCGTTTTATTCAATGATTGGTACATAAGTCTATTATTATGCAGTAATTTAGCATTAGCAATTACTTTTCTATATATGCCTTTATATTGTTTATAGTATTCTATATGTTCGATATTGCCAGTCAGGGTACTTTTATATAATTTCTTAAGCTTAACTGAGGAAACTTTTATTCCAGTCGTGATCCATGCATTTCTAGGTGTCCTGTTGCTAGTCGTCTTACGAATCATTGGAAATGCGAATTCAAAACTACTTTTAACTTTTTCAATGAAATTATTATATTGTTGATCAATATCCGTATAGACGTTGATATTATTCCAGTTTTCTTCCCTTAGCAATTCCCTGAATATTTCGATATTTCCCCTATTATTTAATTGCCTATATGATTTATTTATAGCTTTCGGAATTTCTTTGAGCATTATTGGTAACTCGAGTGATTGGGCCGAATGGTCCGACAAGCCATTATGAATAACAAGTGACTTGAATTCTGAAATATTTGAACTAATACAGATATTGTCCAAACAATTATTCTTTCTTGTTGGTTCGTTTACGGTGATAATAAAATTATATGAGGATAGCAGATCCTTGAAGCCGTCTAACTCTTTGGAAGGAGATGAAAAGTTTATATTAAAATCACCGCAGAGAACAATGGAATATTCTTTGTAGCTTTGTAAAATATCCAACATTTCATTAATTTTGCCCAAAAAAAGTGAAAACTTACCCCGACCGCTCCTATAGATCGCCGCTACCAGTAATTTCAAACCAGGCAGCTGAATTTTAGACACAACACACTCAAAATGCATTTCAATAGAAATATGCTTAAAAATGTCCACGCCATTACTGAACTCAGCCTTGACACTACGTACGAATATAGCTACGCCCCCATGCTTATGGTTTTCCCTACTAAAATGATCTATCAAGCAAAAGCCATTTAGCTTGATTTCTTGAATATCTCCCCTAAGCACCAATGTTCAGAGACACAAAACACATCACAGTGGTCTTCCAGGAACACCTCAAGCTCACCTATTTTGTTACCAATACACTGAACATTTTGGTGAACAATCAACATCTTTACTGAATCCCGCCGGCACCCATCACTGCTACTTCTAAAAAAGTAGAGCTTTTTTCATTTTCTATGAGTTCCATTCCACTATTACCCCTTTCAGTTATCACTTATGATAGTTGATGACTAATATAATTTTTGTACGGTGTTTCAAATGAATGCCATCTCCAAGGTAGTCCTTCGTATATATTAAGTTATTAATACAGAAAACATTCACATGACTGAATTTAGCAGCCATATTATATATTCTGTGGTTAATATGCTCTATGATTTTATTAAAATGTCTCCTATATAACATAAATGGAATGGTACTTATTATTATGTTAGTTGTTTCAGTATTTTCCATTAACTTCTGATACATATCTAACAAACTTTGTATTTGAACACTATCAAAACAGTCCTGTATGTCGTTTGTTCCTCCCATTATTATTATAAAATCAGATTTTGTCAGATTTTCAAGAGCATTTTCGACGTATGCAATGCAATTATGTAAATTTGCGCCAGGTTTAATTATCCCTGTTACGGAATAAATGTCTTTTAGTTTTGGTTTTAGTAATTGGCTGTAAGATCTCCCCTGGCTATCAGCGAATAATAGTACCTTTTTATGATTATGTCTACTTTGATTTTCTATTTTAGGTGCTAGATTTTGTTTGCATTCTTGTTTCCGGTTTTTTCGACAACAGTCCACTTTACTATTTCTCTCCAGGCTTTTGTCACTCGTCTGTGCATTGGTTGTGTTGGAATTTCTTAGATGATGCGTTACAAGGTCAGTTTGAGTCCACCTGTCCTGACAGTCAGAGATATCCATGGTTTGAGTTGCTGCTTCATTGTGAACTTTATGATTTTGCGATAGCTTTTCAATTATTGTTGTTTAATTATCATTTTGCAATTGGTCAATTCGCTCTGAATTTCCTGTATTTTCTCTGTGAGATTACTCTTCATTTCCAGGAGTATGTGTTTTTCATTATCTACTTCCGCTAATTTGTTGCGTAAATCCATAATAATATTACTTAAGTCACATTTTTTATCCGAAGCATCATCGTGATTAATACTAATGTAACTATTATTTAAAGTTTCAAATTTTTCCAGAGTGGATGTTTTACTCTTTGTAACTGCTAATTTGCTTTTTTGTTGTTTAAGTCGTGTGTTCATTTTCGAAAGAATAACTGAGATCGAATACGGACCTATATCAAGGATGAATGTTTATGTATAAGACATAAACGGATTTCTTGTAGTCGTATAAATAAAAGTGTAAAAAAGTAGACAGTGTTTAGCTTACGGTTTGTAAGTATGTTATTTTTACGCTTATTTCTTGTATTTCGCGTACAAACACTCACAGGAAGAACCGTCACAAGTTTCTGATCAAGATGATGTAACATTCACAATTAACTCTTGTCCTTAACTATACTAAAATATAACTTAATACAGAATAGGAGTTGACACACCACTTGAAGTCAATACGTAATGCGTAAAAATGTGCACGTACCGTTCCGTCGGTTAGAAACGTAACGCAGAATATTACTCAATTATTCAATAACCTGGTTCAGCGGCCAGCCTGGAATACCACCCACGAATTTAACTATCCGAAGGAAATTACAGATTCCGTTAGAGAAAACAGTAAGATCAGGCGAAAAAAATGTACAAACAAAACATCATATATGTTTATATATATATATATATGTATGTATATACAGTAGAAGCCGCTTATTATAATCACGGTTAATGTTATCAAACGGTTATTGTTATCGAAAACCGTTGGTCCCAAATCACTCTATTTAAAACTCATTGAAAGAAAGCCGCATATTGTAATCAAAAGCCGCTTAATGTTATTAGTTATGAATAGTATCCTTTGTCGGAAAGTTTCTTCAGGCGACCGTGTCTGCAGCGCAACTCCTTTGAACGAGCCGCTTTTTCTCGCCGATTTCAATTAAAACTCTCATATCGCATATTACAATCTAACGAATTGTTATTTCTATATTATGAAGAGGTCATCTTTTTTGATGTACTTTATGTATAAAAGGTCCGTTCGTTTAAATGATATTCAGTTTCTCCTATACTCTTCTACGAATCTCACGTTCTACAGTCTTGTGTACGGGTAAATTATTGAAATTCCGCATAAACCACCGTGGTCATGGCAGAAGTGAATAAAAAACGTCGCGATCTATCGAACGAAGAAAAACGACAAATTCTCGATAACTTCGATAAACTTCCGAAAATGAGTCAAAGGAATGCTGCGGTACAATTAAAAATTTCGCAACCGCTGTTGTGTAAAATTTTAAAAAATCGTACAGAAATAGAAACGTGTGCGCGTTCGAATGAAAACATAAAACGAAAAAGGGAAAGATCTGGAAAGGATAATCAAGTTGAATCAGCTTTAAAAATTTGATTTACAAATGTTCGCGAAATAAATGCCTCTGTGAATGGTCCTATCATGCGTCAAAAAGCAGAAGATATAGCCAAAACTATGGGGAAAGAAAATTTCATTGCAACAGACGGATGGTTCAATCGGTGGAAAAAGCGAGAAAACATCGTTTATAGACCTCTGCACGGTGAAGAAAAAGTGCTGATTCGTTAGCAGCCGCTGACTGGATGCGTTCGGAATGGCCAGAAATTATTGCAAAATATCCGCCTCGGGACAACTACGATGCAGATGAAACAGGACTCTACTTTCGCGCGATGCCTAATCATACTTATTTGTTCAAAAACGATAAAGTAAGAGGTTACTTATCTTCGAAAGAACGAGTAACAGTGTTATGTTCTGTTAATATGGAAGGTGAAAAGGAAGAACTTCTAGTGATAGGAAAAAGTAAGAATCCTCGGTGTTTTAAAGGTGTTAAAACTTTGCCCGTGGAGTATTTTGCTAATGCGAATGCTTGGATGACAAGTGTCTTGTTCAGCGAGTGGTTACTCAGGTGGGACAAAAAATTGAAACGCCAAATCGTCTTATTAATAGACAATTGTACTGCGCACAAAGTGAATGCAGTTTTGACGAACATCCAACTTATTTTCTTACCTGCGAACACTACGGCATTGATACAACCATGTGATCAAGGAATCATTCGAACATTCAAAGAATACTATCGAGGGCAAATTCGAGCGCAAATTATACAAGAACTTGATGAGAATCGAGATGCACCTACTGCAGATGCGATAGCAAAAAATCAGTCTTCTAGATGCGCTGCATTTGCTGGTGAAGTCATGGAGGCAAGTTCAACCAGAAACGATCCGAAACTGTTTTCGAAAAGGAGGTTTTTCCAAAACTGGTGATGAAGAACCTGATCTCCATGAAACGTGCGCTGACATTTTAGAAGGTATGAAAAAGAACTTGTTTTGTACATCTAACTAATATTTTTTAATTTTTTGTAGTTCAAGGTCTGTCCAAAAGCGAATTTTCCGATTGGGTGGATATCGACAATGATGTTCAAACAGCTGCCACAATGACTATATCAGACATTTGTCGGGAAGTTGTGGATCAATCGTCCGAAGGAAGTAATCCTGAATTACCCGAAGTAGGAGAAGAAGAAGAAGAGGAAATGTCTGAAGAGCCGCCAACTAATGGCCAGATGCAAGAAGCGTTAAATATTCTCCGACGTG
Organism: Chrysina gloriosa; assembly: GCA_038088585.1. Lineage (NCBI taxonomy): Eukaryota > Metazoa > Arthropoda > Insecta > Coleoptera > Scarabaeidae > Chrysina > Chrysina gloriosa. The sequence goes on from CM076092.1 coordinate 28,048,775, forward strand.
GTGTACAATTCCGCGAAAGTAATTTTGATAGATATTATGATTTTGAAATATACATACAAAATCTTATTAATAAAAATAAACGTCAAACGATGATCGACCAGTTTTTCGAATGAAATCGTAAAGTGTAAATAAATGTACCTACGTATTGTATCGATGATAAAAAATAAACAAATTTGGTAAAATATTAAAAATTGTTGATTAATCGTTAATTTTTCCCTTGAATTTTATTTGTAAGTCGTTAAATAATTTGATTACATACATACATATTTATTATTGACTACATCAGCATAGAAAAATACATTTATATTTACCTTCCGCTTACTGTTATCATTCGGTTAATGTTATCAAAAGGGTTTGTTCCAAATTGATCACAATAAGCGGCTTCTACTGTATATACATAGATAGGTATACCTATTTATTTATTGCCCGAGGAAGGTTAGTTTATAGCAGCCCCCCTGCTGTTTAGTTCAAGTTTAAAAGTTCTAAGATCTGTAAGGTGTACCTTTGTTTTAAATTCTTTGTTTCCGTTTATATGAATAATAGAGTTTATAGTAACATTGATATTTTTTATTTTTCAAACAAATTAATAGTTATCAAGGAAGTACAGAATTTTGAAATTAACACTATGTATGTCTATAGTCTATACGGCCGTCAAATTATGTATATCCAACACGCGAACGGCAGATACCCCTCGCCCGGCCCTGATTAAATTTATAAATAGTTTCTTCTTTTTAACTTTTGTAGGATTGTAAAATAAAATCAATCAGTATCTGGTTTCGTTAAGTACAAAATTTCCAAGAATTATTTTTTGAGTCCATGAATCGTCAAAAATCAGTTAACACTTCTATAGTAAAATCAATTCAATGTGATCGGTCGCGCAGCACTGTCGTTTAAAATGATGTAGTCCGGGAAAGAAGTTGTAGGAGGGTAATTCAAATAGTGATACATCAATGTCATATGAAGTCATGTTGTTAAAATATTGGTATTGTTAATAAACATATTATTTTTGGTCTAGAATTATAATATTTAGTTGGTTGACTGTTTTCAGTTAGATGAGGTTTCTTCAGGTTTTGCCTTTGAATCGATTCCGAATTTCTTTTATCGTTGTGTCAAATCATTTGCACAAAGTTTATGCTAATGTTTTATAGTTAGCAATGATTTGCGTAATATAACCCTTCCTCTGCAGCAGGAAATATTGCTACCATATTGTATTTCTAGTTGTGGTGGTTATTTTCTGTTGCAAATTTTTGGTTTCGTAACTATTATTTATATGAATGTACATGTTTTAATTGATATATGACTTCAAATCAGTATTTTTTATAGTATTTATTTTCAATGTATGAATGTAACATCGACATTTAATTGTAATGTCAAACAAATCCACACAATGCAAAATATTAAAAGTAACCATTATCTAATGTAAAACAACATGTAAGTCTGTCTAATTTCGCATATTTGCCTAAACTTCATAATCAGACTCAGTGTGCATTGAATGCCTCTCATCTAGCCGTACAATAATGGTTTCCTCCATATCGTCGAGAAGCTGGTCTTTCGTTATGTACTCATCTTATAATTTTTTGGGTGGGAGCATTCTGCTTGTCATAATTCAGGTGTTATTTCGCTCAATGCTTCGATTATCAAATTTTCCAAATTTACTTGACCTATATTATGTGAAGCAATCTTTCTTTTAATTACACTCCAAATTAACTCAATAGGGCCAATAAGTCGCAGTGATGAATCTTCGTACTGTTTGACCCTTGTATTTTGCATATTCATCGATGACATATTCTGGAATTGGTTTATATTTCCTAATAATTATTAATAATTTTCATTTTAACATGCCTGTATGGTTGTGGTATATTCATCGACTGGAGCCAGCAAAATATATCACATTTCTTCAATGCATATGTAGGAGCCTTATTTATTTGTATCGAGTCTTAATGGTAATCCTTTTTTTTGTTTTCGATTTAACTAAAAGCAAATCTCCTTCAATAAAATCCATACTGCCTTCGCAATATGCC